>VYXD01010397.1:45321-121077 GCA_013397195.1 Hylia prasina
GATGGCAGTGACAGGGATGGCAGTGACAGTGCAGGGATGGCAGTGACAGTGCAGGGATGGCAGTGACAGGGATGGGATGGCAGTGAAGGTGCTGTGATGGCAGTGACAGTGCAGGGATGGCAGTGGAGATGCAGTGACAGCAGTGACAGAGCAGTGACAGCAGTGGAGGTGCAGTGCTGCTGCTGCAGAGCTCCCATCTCCTCTGCCAGCATCTCCTCCCCCTTGGTGTGCACAATCAGTGTTTCAGGGCTGGAGATGGAAGTTCCACGGCATCAAGGATGAAAGAAATACAGGTGAGCACTTTGGGTAATTAGGATAAATCTGTTTTCCCCCGCTCCCCAGATTTCTGGAGTTTCTCCCAAAATCCAGAAGGGAGGTAGAAAGGATGTGGATGTGTGTTTTGTTCCTCTTCTGTTGTTAATTGTGTATTCTAACAAGAAACTGCAATACAGGCTCTTATTAAAGTCTCCTTGTGCTGCCAGACTTGCTGTGTTTGATAGAAACCCCAGAAAATCCCCTGAACCGCAATGTGGGAATCCAATTCTTTTCAGTTGATGAGACTGTAAACACATTTCCTTGGATTTGCAAGAACCATAGCAGGAGTTTCAATCATATGAATAAAGCAAAAGAATATCTGATAGGGAATATTCCTGCTTTGCATATTCAAAACTTCCAGCCTTATTCGTAGGCAGCGTCTTTTCAAAGGAATGAGCCATAAAGAGGCAAAGATATATTGCCCAGGGGATTTAGGCAAAGAGCCTCCAAAATTAGCACAGCGGGAGGGGTGTTCTCTCCATCAGATTTGAAATGTCCAAGTTAGATACTGGGTTAGGAGCCCAGGTGCCACTCCTGGTGGCCAGTGGTGTCTCTGTGTTCAGCTCTGCTCCCAGTTCACTGCTCAGTGACCAGAGGGATCTTCAAAATTTAGCTTAAAGCAGCCTGGGGTTGGGATGAAGGGTCTGTGCTGTGGTAACCTTGGGGGTAACTCTGCCATTCATCTTGAGTTCAGCTGAGCCCCCAAATTCTGGTACTTCCCATTTCACTCAAACTGGGTGCATTTCCCTCTCAAGCAGCCTGTCCTGGTGGCTTCAGTAGAACAGAGCTCTAAATATAAAAATAATCTGATCCACGGTGCTTGCTATTGAATGAGAAATCCCATACCACATACCCAATTTTTTTTTTTTTTTGTCTCTTTGAACCCTAAAAACAATTGGCAGCAGCTGATTCTATAAATGAATCCTATCTGGGTGAGAAAGTTCTTACATTTCTGAGGTAATTTTCCTGTCTCTTGTGTTTATGTTCCTTTACCACCTGGCCTTGCAGAGTCCCTGTGTGGCTGGTTGAAAAATGTGTCTAGTTACACTTCCCTTCCCTGTGCCCTTTGGGAATGCTCTTTTAAAACAAAACAACCCTTTTCCAGACTTTCACCAATATTCTTGGTCAAAGCATATTCCAAAAGCAAAGCTCTCATCTCAGCTTCTCAGAACTTTGTGAAAACAAACACTAACTCAGCTTTTCATTTATCTGCACGCAAAAATCTGCAGCAATTTGACAACAAGTCAAAATATTTCCCTTTTTAGTACCGTGGCAAGTCCTGATGAGAGTTCTGTTTATTCCAGGAAGACAATGAGCAGGGAACAGCGTGAGGAAGTCTGGCTGCTGGTGTGATAACTCCTTCCAGATGAAGCCGCTCTTCTATCTTGGTTTGGCACTGAAGTGCTGACTTCAAGGCCTGGTGGCATCTCTTTGCCTTTGCTGTACAAACTCCTTAATGTGCAGGAAATTGTACATATGCAAATTGGGGGGTGATAAGCAGCAGGCTGGCCCCACATTGATCCCCTGGCATTTTTGGCTTCTTCCCACTTCCACCAGCCCTGCCCGTGCCACTTTTCCGGAATCCGCTTGATCGGAGCATCTTACAAAGCCTTAAATGGGAGATAGTAGCATTTCTGATCTCATTTTCCAGTATTTCAGCTGTGCCATAATCTATTTACCACACAATTTGTGTCACTTTGATAAGCGGCTGCTTCAAGACTGCATTTATTAAAATCAAGAGCAGGGAGAGCTTTCAAGTCTCTCAAGTGTTGTAATAAATGTTTGAAATTAGTCATTACAGTGTTTGCCATGGTTCATATCATAGACTCTATCTAAATGACAAATGATCACAGCCTGGACATGCACTTTCCTTTTTTTTTTTTTGCAGTGGGATGGGATAAGGTCAGGATAACCCAACCCAAAACTTCCCAAGTTGGAGCAGGATGGAAGGGAGGAGTGGAGAAGAGGGAAGGTTTCACTGGGAAACTTTATCAGAGGCTCAGGGGAATGGGTTTGAGCAGAGAAGTGCTGGCTCAGCTCTGACTTTCCTGGCTAAAAAGGAAACAAATCTGAAAAACAACCAAAAGCCCCAAGAAGAGGCCGTGTAGGTTTTGCAGTGCAGAGCAATTGGCTGGTACCAATTGGAGTCTGGATTATGCAAAGTTCTGCTCTTCCCCCATCAGACAGCTCCAGGATGGAAATTCACCTTGTTGCTCTGGTAGCTTCTTCATGTGCTTGCCTGTCCATGGGATGTGCTGATGTGGTCATTTAATAATTAAAAAAACCCCAAAAAAACCTTGAAAATCAAATTAAAACCCTCTTTTCTACGTACAGTTCTGTGTGTGTGCATGTATATATTCACACATATATAGGCACAGACGTATTAAACACATACGGCACAGAAAAGAGACAATTATTAAGACAAATATTCTGTCTCAATTCATTTTGTTCTTCATTTTCCCATCAGGAATGTAATAGCTGAATTTATAGTGTTGAGCCTGGGCTATAAATTCCATTATTTTCAGTGACTATATCAATTACATCCCTTGAAAGGGACCCCAAGGCAAGGGGAGAAAACTGGAGACAAAAATCTTCGGAAGGGAGGATGCAGGAGGGAGAGGGGAGAATCATCCCCTCCCCTATTTTATCCTCACACATTACCCACAACCAGCACCCCGTCCCTACATGAAAGGTTGCTGAGCTCCCAGCTGGCACCCAGGGCAGAACAGCTCTGGTGACAAGTGTGTCACTGAGGAAATAATTGCAGCGCCACACACACAGGTGCTGACTCAAAAGGGGAGCAGGAAATGGTCTTGCCTGAATATAAATGGTATTTATTTTAGAGAAATTCAATTGTCAGGGAAGAAAACAAAGAAACAAAGCTACTTTTTTTTTCTTCCTCTTTTTTTTTTTTTTTTTTTTATATTTTTTAAATATTTTTAAACAAAGAAGGCTTTTCTTTTCTTAAATTTTGAATTTCTAAACTCGACAGTTTGTCTTTTTGTTGTGGCACAGATTTATACNAAGGCTTCTTGCACTGGGACAGGCTTGGAAAAGTGAGAGCACAGTTTCAAAGAGCAGAGCACTGAGATGAGAAGTTGTTTCTTTAGCAACTTTTTTAAAAGAGTTTTTACTCTTTCCCCTTCTGTCTTAGTGCTGGTGATTGAGTTGTCTGGTTTTGTTTCATTGGGATTGGGTTTATTTTCAGTGCCTCTCACCTGCCTGTGAAAGGCAGAGCAGAAACCGAGGGAACACCAGAGCAGGAACCTCCCTTGTTAACAGGCAGGAAAAGGAGCCTGTGCCAGGTGCTGAAGAGCTGGATGGTGCTGCAGACCCAACCAATCTGGTTTAAGACTTTGTCCCAGATGTATGCCAAGCTCAAACTTCCTAATGTTCCAGAAAAAATATCTCGTTAATATTCCTAAATGGCAGAGGCTGCTGGGCTCCCCTCTCACTGCAGAGCAGAGATGTGCAGGTTCCAGCTGTGTATTTATTTTCTGCACTGCAGCTGTATCATCTCTGTGTCCATCTAATGGCCCTCAGCACTGCTCCTTAGCTCCTCACCCAGAGGTTTACACCCTCAGTACATTTATTACCAGTTTCTTTCTGTCATTTAAGTGGCTGCCTCACTTTGAACTGCTTTAAACTCACTTTAAACACTTTAATCTCCCTCCCTCCTTCGTCGACTGTGCCTCTCCAAGTGACTTCCTTGGGCAGAAGGGATGAGTGGCCAGATGCACCTTTCCCTGCTGGAAATGCTAAATGATGCCTCCAGGCATAACATTGGTCTTCCAAGTGGTGAAATCCCCAGTTAGAAGCAGAAATTCCTGTTCATCCCCAGTGCATCCTCTCTGTGTCTTGACTCTGGGAGATGGGAGAGCAAGGAGGAGGAGGAGGAGGAGGCAGATTGTGTCCCTCGGAGGTAGGAGGCTCAGGAAAGGGCAGCACAATCTTGAAACTTGTGCTCCAGTCCCTTCTCCAGCTCCATTCTCCTCTCTGGACACGCTCCAGCCCCTCGATGTCCTTCTTTCTGGGGTCCACAACCCCCAGGTGTGAGGTGTGGCCTCAGCAGCACCCAGCAGGGTGGGACAGTCACTGCCCTGGTCTTGTGGCCACGTCAGGGCTGGTATAAGATGCCACTGGCCTGCTTGGCCACCTGCCTGGGCACTTATCCAGCTCTGACCCTGGTCCTGAGCTGTCCTGGTGTGACCTGTGTCCCTTCCAGCTCTCTCCTGCCCTCTGCACTTTTCCTTGTGTGTGTTTATTTTAACTGTGCTGTGGTCAGAACACTAAAAAACATTGAATAAGAAGAGTTATTTGGTTTCTCCATCAATAATTTCCTTCCTCCTCGTGCCGTGCCCTTCACTTGCTGTTGAGACTTTCACCCATGTCACAGATTCTACTAAATCCTGTCTCCTCAAGCTTAGCTAATGACAAATGCTCTATGGAAATCTGGATGAAACCTGCTGCATCTCATTTGCCTAGAAAATCTCTCAAGGAAAGACAGCAGGTTGGGGGGGTGTGGAATGTTGTGCTTGTGATAAATAGTGAACTTAATGAAGATTGCTGATGGACAGCAATTGTGTACTGGAGCCTTTTGTTCCCCCCAGTATAAGATGGATGGTGGCATCCAGTATTTCCTCAGTGTTTCTGCCTTGCAGGATTGTCCACCCTGTCGTTCAGCCCTCTGCTCCTGAGCAGGAGCTGCCAATTTGTGCCAATAGCAATTTCCCACCTCCCCCATTACTCCTTTGAGGGAGTTGATCTTGAGATTTTTTTTTTTAATACATTAGTTTATAATTAAAGGATATTGTATTAAGAGCATTAAAGTACGACCTGCCTTACCTCCATCAATACTTTTTTTCCCCCTACTTGCTGGGAAGGCTTTAAAAACATCCACTTGGAAATTCATGCAGATGATATTTAGACATGCAGATATGCACTCCTGTTTTGCATGAATGTTTGACCTTGGGCAGAGCTGTTCAATGCAGGATGGATGTGTTGTGGCTGCATTTAATCATCTGAAGCAGAGATGAAGCCTTGAAAAACCACATAGACCCAATTCCCAATTCCCAGCCTCTGGATGGTAATGAACTTCTGAGAAATAGCTAATCAATAAATTGAACAAAAGACTCAGGCAGCTAAACCACTTTGTCAGGGCCTTAATTACAATTGCAGAAATAAATCGGGAGGGGGGTGGTGGTGCTTGGGAGCCTTTGCCAGACAAAACGAACCCTTTACTCTCTCGAGGTAACCCTTTGCAAACTGAGCAGCCTGGCTCGGTGTGAGCGCTGTGCCTTTGTGTGTGTGTTCACAGAGGGGGCTGAATGGGGAAAACCACCCAAAACAATCTGCTGCAGGACAGGTTGGGCTGTCCCTGACCTCTGAGGCTGCCGCAGTGAGGTTCCACTCAGCAGGAGGGCTTCTACTTCCCCCTTTCCACAGGGAGGGGGTGAGGATGATCCAAAAAGCAGCAGGCCATGCCAGGGCAAGCTGGGCTGTTCCACCTGGGGAGAAAGCTGAAGATTTTGGAGCAGACGCAGCCAGCAGGGTCAGGAAGGACATCTGAGGACAAGACAGGAGAGGTGGGAGCCAGGCCAGCAGCCCACCTTACCCTGCTGTCTCAGCAGTGCCGTCCCTTGCCAGCAGCAGGAGTGATGGAGCTGGGGAAGCCGCGGCGGAGGCTGTCAGCGAAACCCTCGGAGGCTGGCTCGTTCCTGGCTCAATTATAGCAGCAGGCATTTCACGTGCCTGTCTCCTGGCAGCGCGTGCTGCAAAACAAAGGGATGGATCCTTGGGGATTGCCTTGCAGACATGGGGTTTTTGCCTTAAGAAGCGTTGCAGAACAACAGCGCGGCCGGGCTGGCGCGAGCGCGCCGGGCGTGGGTGGCGTGCAGGAGGGTGGGTGTGTGTGCCACGGGCTCAGAGGGCACGTGGGGACCAGGGACAACAAAGGTCTGGAGGAGCTTTGAGGGGTAACTCAGTAGTCTGGGCGCCCTGGCGCTCAGTTACCCTGTGGGCATCCAGAGAAGCGGGAATGCCTCAGAGGAGGGTGTCACTGGGAGTGTTTAAAGTTGGACAGAACAGAACATTTCATGGGACAGATTTAAGCCCTGAGCAAGGTGCAAGGAGATGGATTGTGTCCCCTGTGAGCTGCTTTACACCCTTGCAGGGGAGTTGGTTGGTAACAGGCTTGTTGCCCTCACCTTCCTCACCCTCCACACCCCTTGGCTTGGCAGAAAGGAGCTTTCTTTTGTTTCCTTAACAAAATCCCTTGAAAGACAGGGTGTCCTCTAGGGGTGCTCACTGCAGGTGGGTGGCTCCAGCTGCTGGGATCCTCAGGGCTAAGCAGAGCTTGGCCACCTTCTACTGGAGGGCAGCCACCAGCTGCAAGAGCTCAGAGTGTACTGGGACCACAGCACCCCATTTTGCTGTTACGGGTGCTGGGGATCCCCATCAAACAGCATCCCAGAGCCCAGGTGCTGTCCTGGGGGGACAGTTTTGAGGCAGTGGTTGTGTCCTGCAGCATCACTGTGATTCCCAGCAGCACAAGGCTTGTGTGTGAATGCTCCTGAACATGTAAGAGATCTCCATGGCTGGGGGAAATGGGAACTAATTTTCATCTCGGAACCCGCCCCCCCCCTCAAACCTTAACACTGGGGTCTGCAAGAGAACAACCCCCAGGTGATACAAACCCCACAGCATCTCCTGTTGTCAAACTCCAGCACGTTTTAGGGTTTTTCTGGCTCAGGGCTTTGCTGGAGGAGCATTTAGCACTTGTGCCTCCCTGCCAGCCTGGCTCCTGTTCCCTGCCTTTCCCACGGAGCCGGGGAATGGCTCTGTAATGAGGCAGCAGGTGACACGAAGCTGCTGGAAATAAGGATGGCTTTCTGTGAGCTGCTCTGCCTTTGTGCCCAGGTTCTTCCTGAAGCAGCAGATAAATCTCCATCCCGGCACAGCGGGGATGCTCACAGAGCAGTCCCTGGGACATGAGTGAGTTTCTGCTGTCGGCGCTGTGTTTACTGCACAGATAAAATATTTACAGCTCCATCTTTGGTGTGAGATGTGGCTCGTCCAGTCCTCACGAAGGTCAGGGGAAAGTCAGTAAAATTTATTGATGGTTTATGGCACTTGTGTGCTGCAAAGCAAGGTTACAGTGTTATACACCTGATGAGAGAGGGCTGGGGGGAGACAGGAGGGAGAGGAGAGCAGCTCAGTGCACATCACTGGGCCTGGGCCCCCAAACCTGTGTGTTATGTTTAATTAAATGATAAGCTCCCAGTAGCAGAGCACGTGCAGGGCTCCTAACAGGCTGCAGTCCCACATCCCATCACAGCAGCTGAGCAAATGATGTGTTGGCTGTGCTGGTGCTGAGTCCTTCAGAGGGGGCAGGGTTTGTGTCTGTGGCTCTGTGTGCACTGGTGTTTGCATGGGGAAGTCAAGTTCTGCGTGGAAAGAGTGGGTGAGCCATGTCTGTCTCTCACTTCTTGTTAATTCTGATTTTTGGCAATAGCCTACAGTCAGGATTGCATTGTACTGCATGTGGTAGGAATAATCAGAATGAAGGTGGCTTCTGTCTTGGAGAGCTCTGGACACACAGGGACCTTTCCCAGCAGAGCTGAGAGCAGCTGGGACAGCCTTGGGTTCTCTGGTGTTTGGGCAGGCTGCTGTGGGCAGGGAGGGCATCTTCCTTCCCCTGGGCTGGTCCTGCACCCCAGGAACTCTTAGCTTGGCTCTCCTCTTGCCCTGGGAGGCTGTGAGCAGCTGGGTGGGCGTTTGTGCCCCTCTCTGCAGGGACGTGCAGGTGCAGAGGGCGCTGAGGCAGCCCCTGGAGGCCTCAGGTGTGTTTTCCAGGAGAGCAGCCAGGATGTAACACCCGTGTCAGGTGTCACAGCCACAGAGAACAGCGGTGCAGAGCTGGGATTTGCTTTGCCCTCCTTGCATTTCCATTTGGCACCTCCTGACCCCCCCTCCAGTGTGCTTTGGCTTCCAAACAAACGGGGAAAGCTCCCTGTGGGAGAGGACACGCTGTTCCAAACCTCTCCCAGAGCAGAGCGGCTCCCGGCTCTGTTATTTTGCAAAATGGTTTGTGTTTCAATGAAGAACGATAAAAGCTAGGTGTTTGGGGCTCTTGGTGACTCTTCTCATCGGGTTCTGAGACAGGAACAAGTTCAGAGGTGGCTCAGGCAGAGCAGGTGCTGGCCAGGCTGGTCTGGGGGTCAGGGCAGAGCAGCTACAGCAGCCACAGACACAAAAACCTGGTTTTTTCTAAGCCAAGCACACCAGGCTCTGGTGGTGGCTCTGCTCCACACCACTGCCTCTCTCCTTTGAGGGCTATGAAGTGTTTATTTCTGAGCCACAGCTTTTCATTTAACAAGGAGGGCTGGAAGTCAGATCAATGAGAAACGCAGGAAGAAGCTGGGAATGAAGTGCTGCCTGTTCCTATCAGCTCCTGGGCCTGTTTATAACCTGATAATAGAAAGGCTTCTCTGTGATCTTATTACTAAGAAGGTGGGAGCCTGAGCATGCCATAAAAACCCCAAGCAGCCTGGTGGTTGCTACACCCACGTGGGAAGTTAAAACTGGCCAGGAGCTCCCTCTGGGATGTGGGCATATCCCTGCAAATTCCCTCTCTCTCTTTCCCTGACCTCACCCTAAAGAATGATCTGCTGGGAACTGAGGGTGTCTGTCTGATCTGCTAGTGGGGAAGGGAAATCTTGAGAACATTTGACAAAGAACGCAGAGTTGAAATTAAATATCGTAATGATATAAAACAGTAAGCAGATCTGCTTGACAGCCTTGACAGCTATTTGTTATAGAAAACAGCGTTTATGATGTCAGTCCTATAAGGGAATGTGTTTGAATTAAAATAATTACAGCAGATAGTACAACAAAGACTCCCTGTAGTCAATCATCCTTCACAAATACACTGTGCAAAACCTTCCCAAATGAGTGAAGGAGACGTGGGGACTGCAGCCTGGCAAATAAATACCAGTAAGAGGCTGCACCACCAAGTCAAGAGGCTGCTTTCAGTCATCAAAATTCCTTCTCTTTTCAACCCTAAGGGAGATAAATGAGGATTTAAAAAAATATTATTATTTTATATATTTGCCCTTTCAGCTTCCACGTACTTCCAGATAGGGAATTGAAAATCTTTCTGGAAGGGATGCAAAGACTCTTTCAGCTTTTGGGATCTTTCTTGTGCTCCTCCTCTCCATGTGTCCACTGCACAGTTTCATGTTTTCAAGGACAATCACATTGATGAGTTTTCTGCTAAAAAATATACCTGCAAAAATGCCTTTCCTTAGTACCTGCACACCTCATGCAGCAGTTTCTTGTGGGTAGATCTGGTCAGAACAAAATAAAATTAAGACTGTCTAACAGTTCCCAGTTTTGAGTATATAATCTTGGCCTGCAGTTGTACAGGCTCTTCTTCAGCTCTTCTCAGATGTGTGGGTTACCCTTAGCTTGGGCAAAATAGTTCAATTACCTTCCAGGAGACTTGGGGATGGGGGGAAAACTTTGCTCTACAGATTGAGTGGACAAAAATAAAAGAAAAAGAAAACAAAGACAATAAAAAAGGCAGAATACTGTGGTGTCCAATGTCTGAAATTCTCCTGTCTGTCTACAACACACAGCAGAACCCAAGCCTTGCCAAGGGAGGGGTGATCCTGCTGCTTGGGATGCAACTCTGATTGTCCACCGAGGAAATCTCTTGTAATTGCAGCTTTTTATGGTTTTGAAATAATGCATTTCACAATCTTCTCAGAGAAATATTAGCTGAACATCTGAAATCAGTGATTTTGTCCTTTTGCCAAACATGCTTAAGCTTTGTGTCTTTTTTTTTTCTTGTTTTCTTTTTTATTTTTTTTAAGTTTTGGGATGCTCTGAGCATTCGTGGATTAGTACATAGCCTAAAATTGATGCACCAGGGGCTCTTTGGCTGGGGGGTTGAGTCTAGTTTTGATAAAACCCTTGAATTTTTACTCTTCCAACTTTTGGGCTGCATCACATATAAATTGCCCAGCAAGTTGTATGAAGTGAGGCAGCAGAGGTACATTTTTTTCCCTGGGAATTTCGAGTGTTTTGCAGGTTTGCAACACTGGCACTTTTTTGCCGGCACTTTGGAGCTCCTGCATAAAAAGCAATTACCGGCATTGCTTTCTCTCCTCTCTTTTGTTCCGCTCGTGGCCAGCCCTCCCCAGCAGCTCAGATCTGAGCCCTGGGCTGCCCAGCTGGTGTTTTCACAGGTGTGTGGGGCTGGAGTGTCCAAGGGAACAAACCAGGAGAGAACAAACCCGCCGTGAAAGGAGCAGAGATAACATCGCATCGTTTTCCTTCTGCATTCCTCGCCTTTCCCTTTTGTCCCAAGAAATGCTGTCCCTGCCTCTCTTGCCCCTGCTTGTCTCCTGCCAAATATTCTCTTTATGGCTTAATCCTGCTCTGGAGGTTTGACAAATGAAAAGAGACACGTAGGGGAAAAAAAAATAAAACCAAAAAAATCGGCGCAGCCCTTCTTTCTCTGAGTGCTTTAAAGTGAGAGAGCTTCAAACAGTGGCCTGGGGATCTTCTGGGGCTCTTCTGGTGTTTTGTTAACCGAAAGGAGGGAGCCTGTCCCTCTTTCAGCCCAGATTTTGCGTGTGTGACACCTGCAATGAGGAGTTTCCTCTACTCCCCTGGAAGCTGGGAAGGTTGGAAATCTGCCTCCCACCTCAGCTCTGCAAAAAGCAGCAGAGAACTCCATGACCAGCAAAGATATCCTGCCTGGCTTTGAGTTTCTTGGCTGCGCGTAGTTCCAGTGAAACCCTTTTTGCTATTTGAACACTGGGTGGGTTGAGATTTTTTTTTCCCTCTTTTTTTTTTTTTTGTGCATAGTTTAATTACAGTGGGGCTGTGCACTGACTCTCCATTAATAATACAGTAAATTTCAGCAGCAGATTAAATTTCTCTAAAGTAGTAAATTGCAGGGGAAAGTGGAGGAAAGTCATGGTCGAGGAAAATAAGTACATTATAGGTCCTTTATTAGATAGAAGCCCATGGCATCAGGCAGACGGGTTCTTACAAACACACACATATGAGAAAAACAGGGGCTGCATCAATCAGCTTATCAAAATCACTTAAAAGAAATGGGCTTCTGCTGAATGTGTGGAGTGCAATAAAACATCAGTGTAACGCTGGACGTATATTAACTGGCACAGAAAGATTATGACATGTCCATTACTGAGCTTCCCCTTCCTGCTGGCTGCACAGAGGGCCAGATTCCTTCATAATGTGTTCCTCAACCTCCACCTCCCCTCCCAAATTTATTTTATTACCCTTGTTATGGGCAGGCACACTATAAAATGACATTAGAGGCAGAACAGCCACATGAGAGATGCTGACTCTGCCCCGGACATCAAATGTACTTCGTAAGGGCTATGTAAATACTTTGCTAATCTGGTGCCATCTGAGAAGAAATGAAGATGGGTGAAAGCCTTGCTCAAGCACTTCTTCTCCCCTGCTGGTCCCCTCCCAGCACCCCTGGGCTCTGCAGGGCCCATCCTGCCCTGCTCTGGGGTCTGGGGGAGCCTTGGGCTGGCCAGCAGCTGGTACCTGGGCAAGGTTTAATGGCAACCCCTAGAGCATGGGCAGGTGAAGGTTTTCAGTGCAGGAAACTGGAGTGAATGTTGATATTCAGCGTGATGTGTGTGCACAGAGCTGGGAGGGGAGGGAGCAGCTGGGACGCCCAGGGGTGGGGCAGCAGCTCAGGCTCTGAGCCCTGTCTCATCAAACTCATTTTACATGGAGGTGCCAGTGCCTCATGGATGAATGATCCGGATTATAAAACACCACTTTAGCCATTCATGCAGGTACTGAAAGGCAGAACTGCTTGGTCTGCTCCAGCCAAATGGGCTGTGCCAGCAGGGGCATGGGGACAGGGGCCTTGGGACAGGCAGGAACATGCCTGCTGGATAGATGAGATACCAGAGGAGATGTGTCTCTGTGTGTATATACATATTTATATGGCACCAAAAAAGAGAACATTTAAAACCACTTTCTGGCCCCAGCAACTGCACTTAAAATCAAACAAGAGATGAAGGAATTTTTCAACCCAAATCATAAAAGACCCTGGGGGGGGACACAGGATTATGGACACTTATAACTAATGCAAAATAAACAAGGCAAAATTATATGTAATTACTCCTAAAGTCGTTTGCTTGTTTCAGTAATTGACCTGTGCATTCTTTAATCTTTAATGCTCCTTTAAAATTCAGCCTCAGGGACTCATAACATTTATTGACGTTTGTCATGGTTAAGGCTCTGGAGGAACTGGGCTTTATTAGAAGTCTTCAAAGAAATATCAATTTAGGGATAAGCAGCATTAATATTTTGTACACAACATCATCTGCTTAGAAAGCTTTACTAGATTTCTTTATGTCTTAGAAAAAGATGGCCAAAAAGGGCAGGGCTGGGAGTGGCTTAGCACAGAACCCGCTGCTGCTGCTTTAGTGGGTTTTATTAATAAAGAAATGGGGTTGTGTTTAAATAAAATTAAAAAGGTTGATGCAGGAGACACTGATGTGTCTGTTCATGGTGGCAAGAGAGTTTTGTCCCACGCTGGGTGGAGAGAGAAGCATGAGGAGTGCAGCTCCTGAGCGATTCTCTCCGACACAGCCTCTCTGCGTGACCTTGCCAAGTGGAAAGGACCTTTAGGATTATCTCATTCCACCCCCTGCCATGGGCAGAGAAACCTTTCACTATCCCAAGGTGCTCCAAACCCTGTCCAACCTGGCCTGGTCACTTCCAGGGATGGGGCAGCCACAGCTTCTCTGGGCAACCTGCGCCAGGGCCTCCCACCCTCACAGGGAAGAATTTCTTCCTAATATCCAATCTATCCCTGCTCTCTGTCAGTTTGAAGCCATTCCCCCTGATGAGTTTGTTCAGTTCTCAGCAGCAGCTGACATTTGTGCTTCCCTGAGTGGACAAGGGGGACACAAGGGGGACAGGGGATCCTCTCCAAGCAGCCACTGGGCTGTTCCCCCAGGAGCAGACCCTGCCTCCTGCCCAGGGTTCTGTGGCTGCTCCTCCAAGGCTGCATTCAGATGCCAGAGGTGGGGCTGCACCAGTGTCCCACCTTCCTGAGCTTTCCTCATTGGCAAAGGCTCTTACTAAAACTGGTTATTTTGCCATCTGCTGTTGGGTTGAGCTTCCTCCAGCTTTGGCACGAAGAACCATTTTTCTCTTTCCTTCCTGGGCTCAGTCAGGCCACCCACAATCATTGGAGCTCCTGGCTGATCTTCCTTCTCTCCCTCTGTCTTTGTATTCCTTCCCTATTAAACCAGTGAAATGACTGTGGGCCCAACTGGAAACCCCTCTGACACTGAAAATGGGGCTCAGCAAAGGCCATTTCTGAGGAATTTGTCCTGTTTCTTTAACAATTGGTATACCTATGGTGTTGGAGTAAGGGACTTGTGTTTAGATAGGGGCCAGATTGGAAACTCATGTGACTGAGTAGTCATTTTCAGAAATATTTGGGTAGCTGCCAGCCCGGCTCCTGGTGGGTGTAAGGTTTGGGGACATCAGCAGCATTCTTAGGGAGCTTAAATTCGGTCTCTCTTTAGCTGTCCCCACCTCTCCACCTGGTGTGACAGCAGATAAGCTGCCTTCAGGTGATGTTTTTGAGGGGAGGTATTCTTTTTTGCCTTTAAGGGAGACAGCTTCCCCTGCCCGTGCCTCAGCCGTGCCTGAACAAGGCTTCCAGCAGAGTGGCAGAGTAGAGCTGCCTCTCGCATTAAACACCAGAGATTTCATTAAATGGCAGAGGAGGGAGCTTGTGTAGAGGGGAGGCTCACCCCAGAGACATTACAGATTGTCTCATGCTATTTAAGTGGGCTAAAATTAGAGGGAAAGAATCTGCGGCTAATTGGACTTGTGCATTAATCATAGTCTGCTGCTGGAGTACTTCACCCATTAGAATGTGTTAATTTGGTAATTACAAGGTGAGGGGGAGGTCTCTCTTTGTAATCCAAAGCCCTTCTTCATGCTTGCTGCACATATCAGAAACAGGTACAGTGAGAGGCTGGAGGCAGGATTACGGTGTGGGGGTCCCTATTACCACCTCCCACCCCACCTGTGAACACACAGAGGCTCCCCAGCCCCAGACACCTATAATTAAACTGGGTTAGATATTGGGAGCAGAAGGTCCTTCGTTCCAGTTAACAGGTAATTAATTGTATCTCAGTTTCCACTGTAATTCCCCCCTCCCTTGTTATAAGAAATAATGTAAATGTTCAGTGGCCTCCTGTGTTTGGGAGGGAGGGGTTTCTCCTTGCTCCTCTTTCTCTAAGGCTCCTCTGAAGGGTTTGGGGAGCTCAAGGTGGGCCTGGAAGAGCTGTTCCTGTCTCTGTCCCCGTTGCAGAAGGAATAGATTTGCAGGCATGATCCAGCAGCTGAGATGAAATGGGTTGTTTAATTTCTTTTATCCCATAGATATCAGGAAGAAAGTTTTACAGTGAGGGTGGTGAGGCCCTGGAAAAGGTTATCCAGAGAAGCTGTGGCTGCCCCATCCCTGGGAATATTCAAGGTCAGGTTGGATGGGCTCTGAGCAACCTGGTCTCATGGAAGGTGTCCCTGCCCATGACAGGGGGATGGATTCAGGTGACCTTTAAAAATCCCTTCCTACCCAAACCACTCTGTGATTCTATGACTCCAAGCTGTTCACGGATTTACCTTGCTCTTAAGGGCTGCCTTGCCTCCCTCCTGGCAGGTTCTGCTGCATTCAGAGGTGCTTCATGAATCAGGGCAGATGGGAAAATAGAGAAGAGAATTAACAAGACGGGGAACAGGCAGAAAACTCAGGCAGGGAAATGTAAGAGACTAAACACTGAGACAGCTCGTGCAAAATACGGATTTTCTGAGGGATGTAAAACACTAATGAGTAAAAACACCGAGATGTATGTGCTCTAATGAGAAGCAAATCAGACTGGAGCTTGCAAAGCAACGCTGCCTCCAGTGCCTTTACTCTGGTAGCAGGTTCCTTTCCCAGCTCTGCCCTCAGAGCTGCTCAGGGAGGAGAAGCCCCTTCACGTGAGATCCCATTTCCCCCTCTCCCTGTCGCTTTGCTGCTTTACCTGTGGGGGCAACAGCCTTTCATGGGGGGTGTTTTCCACTGCACCTGGAGCCTGGGCAGGGCAGTGTTTGCTGGAAGAACCCTGCTGTGCTGACAGAGCCCTGCACACACCCCGCTGTCGTTCCCAGCCCATTTCCCGGCGTATTCCTCGCAATTGCAGCTGCTCCATAATCTCTGCAAAGGTCGCAGCCGCTGGCTCTGAGTGGCTTCAGCTGTGATATATTTGTGGGCAGCCCCGGCAGCCCTCACAAACAGTGACCTGAAGTAGTGACCTCCACAAACCACATCATTTTCCACTTGGGCACCTCCAGATTGGTTCTCCGGATCTGCAAGAACCAGAAGGCCAGTTTTGACTCCAGCGCAATAATTTGCTGGCTCATTAGCACTGACTCCTTAAAGGGGCACCTTTAATGTTACTCAGCCTAAAAATGTGACCTATTTCCCCCTCCTCTCTCATAGCTCCTTGCAAATTCCCTGCCGTTAATCTGTGTGTACTCTCATCCTTCTACGCCTCCTGAAAGATCAGAAGCCTTGTGAGCAAAACAAAAAACCTGCCCTCAGGTGGGTCCAAACTCTGTGTCACAGCCAAACTGAAACCTTTCAGAATATATTTTATTTGCTAATGAAGGAACTGGTGGTAGCGGGACACAAAGGGGAGCTCAGCCTTCTTCTGAGGTCTGTCTGCTCTCTGGTGTCACAATTTGGGATCATTGAAGAGCATTTTGTAGTAAAATGCTTCACAATAACCCAACAGCAGGTACCAAGGACAAGAAGTGTTTTTACACAACAGATTTTAATTTTATTAAACTTGTAAAGGGTTGCAATAAACTATAAGAAAAGCAATTGTGGTCAAAACAGTCCAGTTTCTATTAAAAATTATTTGCATTTTCTTAAACCAACACTGAAAGTTGAAGGTGTGAGAAGGATCCTTTTAGTGCTATAAGCTGTGCATGTGGGCTACAGAGTGTACCCATTGGAATAAAGTGATTACCACCCTCATTAAGTGGATAAAGACCATTCACTGCCTCCTATTTCGGGGATGACTGATGTGAAACCACGTTCAACGCGGCGGATGCTGAAGGGATAATTTTGTTGGAACAGATCTGAAATGCACAGTGACTAGGTGTGAAAGGCACTTCTTCTGCGCAAGGCACTTTGCACATCCAGGCTGAGCTTCTGGACTTAATTAGCAGCACCCACAGCCATCCCCGGGAGCTGGTGCTGCCAGGCCCTCGGTGCACGTGTGATAATCGAGTGGTGTTCACGGGATGATCACGGAATCATTTGGGTTGGAAAAGACCTTTAAGACCACGAGTCAAACCACTGAGCCAGCACTGCCAAAAAAACCACGTCCCTAAGAGCCACATTTGCACGGTTTTTTAAATCATGGTCCCTCCCTTCCCCTGGCAGCCTCTTGGGGTGCTCGGCAGTGCTTTGGTGAGGAAATTTTTACTGATGTCTGCCACAACATGACACCAAAGAACTTCATGAATGCACGGTGATGAGCAAAGCAGGAAAAGCCCGAGTTTATTTACAAAACTCAGTTTTATACATTTCCAAAGGTGCCTGTGGATTGGAGGATGAAATCCCACCTCCCAAACCACATTGGTCAAGACAACTGTCAATCAACTTTCTCCGCCTACCTAAAAATATGTAAACAACGAAGGACAGTTAGGAAAACAAAGCTATTGTTTATAGTAAAAAGCGTGGGAAAGTAAAAATTGTGACTCCAATATGAAAGACAAATCAGAAGGCCTAGAAAAATCCTCAAACACAGAGTGACAGATGTCCAACCTAAACCTCCCCCAGTGCTACTTGAGATTATTTCCCCTTGTCCTGTTACCTGGGAGAAGAGCCTGGCCCCCACCTGGCCTCAACCTCCTGTCAGGTGGAGAGCAATAAATTCATAGAGAACAATGAATTTGCACCTCTACCTCCTTTTCTCCCCTGACGTTCCCCCAGTTAACATCCAACACTTCACCTTAGTCTGGCTGAAGCTTTGACTTCATAACTCACCAGAAATTGAACTATTTCCAGATATAATTCCACTAATTTCTCAGTGAAAAAGCTTTCTTTTTTAATTGAGCTCCTCAGAATTATTCGATTCTGAGAAATTTGTTTCAAAAATGAAAATGAAATTTTGGAATTCTGAATATTCGATTTGTCTCCCTTATGCTTTTATTATCCATCTCCCATATCTCCGTGTTTTATTTCATGACATCAAAGTGGCAGGTGTCTGTTACAAAAGGTATAATTCTTTGCAGAAGACAAAAAGTTGTTTTGATCAGTATTTAGTAGATGCCGGTACTTCAAAAAACAGCAGCGTTGCACCTACTACTCACCTACTATTTTGGTAGGTTCAGTCTAGTCACAACAGACAAACTAATGGATAATTATCATAAATAAGAGATTTAATGTGTTACATTGACATTTGGGGCTGTTCTTGAACAGAAGGCTTTACAAAATGCCATCTTTTCATGGGGAAATAAATCAGTAATAATTTTCAGTGACTGTTTTTCCTTAAAAGAACTCCTCCCTGTTTGTTTCTCCTGTAAACCTGGAGGCAGTGGGGGATGCAAGTGAGCTCGTGGGGTCCTGCAAAGCTGATCTCATGTCTCTCTGGTGGTTGCTGAGAGCTCTTTGTTCCTGTTGGGTTGCAGAGCTGTTGACACACCAGACCATTTGTTTTTAGTAAAAGCTCGCTGCCATCCCACAGCTGAGGTTATGCCGAGGGCCAGGCCCCGAGCCCGAGGCTGTTACAAACCCAGCTCTGCGGGGCTGAGCTCTGGGCTTTGCTCAGAGCACCTCCTGAGCCCAGCCCAGCTGGTCTGAGCTGCAGGTGACGTGTCAGGGCTGCAGGTGACGTGTCAGGGCTGCAGGTGACCACTCAGAGCTGCAGGTGACCACTCAGAGCTGCAGGTGACCGTGTCAGCCCCTCTCACTGCCCTTCCCTTGGGCAAACACCTCTGAAAGGCACCGTGCCCAGGGGCTCTGCATTTCCACAGTGCCCCATCCAGCCACCTGATCCATTGCTGGGGGGGTTTAGGGACATGGGTTTGCCATGGGTTTATGGACAATCCATGCACCACAGGGGAGGAAACTCTTCTGTAGTGTCCTGGACTCATTGATACAGTTCTAGCTCCAGGTGAAAGGGACTGATCTGGCTTTGGCATTAAGTGGAAACCTCCACTGGGCAGGTGACAGAGGAGCTGTGCCCTCACATGAGCTGTGCCAGCCCCCTCAGCCTCATCAGTTTGCCCAGGGACAGGGATAGCCTGCATGGATGACATGGGATGGCAGCACTTGGATGAGGGAATTGCTCTCATTGCACACACATTCACCTGGCCCCTCAGCAGCAGAGACACTGAATGACTCCAGCTCCCTTCTTGCCTGTTCTCTCCACATTTCTGATACTAAAATGAAGCAGAAATACTTTATTTGCTCCAGCTGCAGTGGAAGGCAATGCTGGAAATGCACCACCGAGTCCTGATTCTTCCTTCTTTCCCTTAATTGTGTCCTTCGAAAGCACAGTCCTCTAGTGCTAAAAGAAGATGATGGCAAACTGCCTTGTTAACCTATTTTAAGTAAATCTGTATTGAGTTTCCTGCTGTGCCTAAAAGCTGGAAGTCCCAGTAGAGTTTTATATTTTATCCCTGCACTAGCTTTCTCTGGACTTTAATTCCCCACTTCCTTTTTCTTCTACCCCAAAAGAAATGCAAATTTAATTTCACAGGAAATAAGGATAAGCTTGAATAAGACAATTTTTTTTTTTGGCCAATATCTCTGTGTCTCCCACTGGTTAGGAGCTGATTTTGAGGGATCTAACATTTTTCCCTTCTTAAAACAAATTCTTTGCATACAGCAGCCTCCCACAGACTCCTTTAGCACAGAAAGGCAAAAGAATTTTAGCAGAGAAAATTCTGCTTGGAAGAATACGACAGCACAGGCCACCTGTATGGTATTAGCAGGAGATGAGCGAAAAGATATTGCTGATCTGTATTAATAATTAATTTAATTTTCTATAGCCTGCTTATAAAAGTTCCTCAACAAATTTGCAGAGTGTATAATATATGTATCACTGAATTGTAGCTATTTCTGGAGTACTTCATCTGTTCCACTGCAGACATGGGGATGGTTTTTAATAGTTTAGGTCAGTAAGTCATTATGAAAGCCTCCACTGAAATAATACTCTTGAAATAATACTATTGGATGTGGGCTATATTGTTAAAGTTTTTTTTTTTTTTCTTTTGTCGTTCATTATGAGTTCCTGCTTTCTTTCTGCTGTGACATGACATATGGGTTGCAACGATAGCCACTGGACCTACGGGGAACACTGAGAGAATATTTAACTTTTTCTAAAGGGGATTTAACACGAGAATATAAAGAATGAGACACAGCCATGGTCTGCTAAAAGGTATTCCAGCCCATGTGTCCTTACCAAATAAAAACATCCAAATAGACACTGGCAAAGTTCTTTGGAAAAGAAAGGAAAACAAAACAAAACAAAAACCCCCTGCTGTTTGTTGGTGCCACTTGTAAATTTTTCCTGAAACACCTGACCTGGAAGCACACAGGCTCCTCACCACCACCCTGGTGTACATCCACGCTGGCTAATGCCCACCTTGGAAAGGTGTTTTCTGAACTCGTGTCTGGCTCTGCTCAGCCAAGCCCCAGCTGCAGCCCAGGCCTATCCCTTAGGCTCGGGTTTAACTGCTTTGCTAACTCAGGACCGGAATCATCACCGCATCCTGTAAGATGCTTGTTTATCTTTTTTTCCTTCTTCCCACCAAAGCTCCAACCTGGCTCGTTCCAGGGGATCTGGCAAAGCTCTCCACCAGTGGTGTGGCTGGCAGGAAGGTCTGGGCAGTGGGGTACACCTGGGAAATTGAGTCTAAAATGCAAGAGCAGCAGCCCGGGGTGATGGGCGTGTGGCTAGGCAACAGCGTGGGGAGAGGAGGAATGATCTCTCTTTGTCAGACAGCAGAGCTGTTAGAGGTTATGAGATTCTTTTATTGCACTAATTTGCAGTGCAATGTGCTGACATTCTCTCCCTGTTGCACAGAGAATATATAAATTATGCCTGCAGGACGATTAACTGTTTGTCCAGGCTAATTGTCAGTATTAAATCTTGCTCAGTCACAGTTTTAAAGCTTAATTTAAACCCTCTATCTTTAAGGAATCTGCACTCCCACTCCCCCTCCCACCACGGGGAAAAAAATAATAAAGATTTAATGGTTTAAGTCAGTTCCCTTTGTAAGAGCTAAAGTTATAATTGGGTGTGTGGATGGTGGAAGCATCTGCACACGACGAGCCTGTGGAGTTTTCCTTTTGCTTTGGCCGATAATGTTCATTTCAAATCCCATTGTCTTTGCTACCCTGTATTAATTTCTGAATTATGTATTATTGTTCTGAGACCCCAGAGCCACAGCTATTCCCCACATCTATTACTGCATAAATCTTTGCTGTGTGCTTAAACCGGCAATGATTCATCCGGAAAGACGGAGAGGAACACCAGCGCTAGAGAAAAATCTCTCTCCTGGTGGAACGGGCACAGATCCCATGCTCAGACCCCGGAGGGTGGCTGGGCAGGGAGGGCAGGCAGAGCTGGCTGTGAGGAGCTGCAGCAACAGGCAGGAGAGGGATGGAGCCCACCCTGGGTTTGGGCACTGCATCCTCACTCGCTGCAGGCTGTGATGTGCTGCAGCAGCAGGGGCAGGCCTGGCTGTGCAGGTGATGCCCAGGGGAAATTCCTGCACTCCTGGCAGAGCCTGTGGGAAGGGGCAGCCCTGTGGGTGAGGCCCATCCTCGTGGTGCCACAGGAGATGAACGTCACTGGCCACACTGGCAGAGATTTCACGTTTTCAATTACTTGTGTTTTCTTCTATGGTGATTCTTAATTTAGCCTCCTGTGAAGCCAGACAGATGTAGGAAGTTGGCTCATCTCCTCATAAAATTTGTAGCAGCAGTGCTCAAGTGTCTGTTTCTCCTCTCCTCTCATCCCTAGGTTTGATTTTCTGCAGCTCTGTGCCAGCAGCATGGGTTTAGCTGATGGTTGCCCCGTCCTTGTTGGAGCCAAGAGCTGACTGTCAGCGGGCTGTCACTGCCCCCAGCATGCCTGGGGACCCCACTTTAGCTGTGTGTGGTGCAGTTCCAGCACCTTGGTTTTAAATTGGCACCTGATTGCATTTTTCCTGGCCTCAGTTCAGCTTCCCATCCCCAGGGTCTGCCACGAGCCTGGTGCTCACCCCACAGCTCAGGGACACCTGGCTGGGCGGGCAGCACTGAGGGTCATGGGATCACAGAATGGGTTGGAAGGGACCTTAAAGATCAGCTCATTCCACCTCCTGACATGGGCAGGGACACCTTCCACTAGCCCAGGTTGCTCCAAGCCCCTTCCAATCTGGCCTTGGACAATTCCAGGGATCCAGGGGCAGCCACAGCTTCTCTGGGCACCCTGTGCCAGGGCCTGCCCACCCTCACAGGGAGCAATTCCTTCCCAATATCCCATCTGACTCTGCCTTCTCTGAGTTTGAAACTATGCCCCCTTGTCTTATCACTCCATCCCTTGTCCTCAGTCCCTCTCCAGCTCTCCTGGAGCCCCTTCAGCCCCTGGAAGGGGCTCTGAGCTCTCCCTGGATCCTTCTCCTCTCCAGGTGAACACCCCCAGCTCTCCCAGCCTGGCCAGAGCAGAGGGGCTCCAGCCCTTGGAGCACCTCCATGTCCTCTGGACTCGCTCCACTGCTCCACATCCTGTGCTGGCTGATCTGACTTGTGCCAGAACTGAGGACTGAGGCTCCAAAAGGATGTCAGGGACATTCTATTTCATGTTGTGGTTTCTGTAGGACACAGTGCCATTGGAGAGTTTGGGGGCTTCAGGCTGAAGCCCTTCTGGGCTTCCCTTGAACAGGACTTTGCTTTCTAGAGAAATGCAGGAGAGAAAGTGCTCCCTATGCTGTTAATCTGTGCTGCAGGATTTGTTCCTGTGCCACAGGTCAGAGCTGAGCATGTTCTCACTGGGTGAAAGGGGTCAAGCTCTTTTTGACCTGGGGCAGGTGGTAATTGAAAAGCAGGCAGCTGTGGGTAAAAATGAGCCTGGTGACGTGGTGACATAACCAGCCTGGTCCCTCTGGTCCTGGAAAATGAGGTCCAGGAGGGAGAGTGGAGGGGCTGATGCCTTGCACTGCTCGTGACCCCAGCTCTGCTCCGGGGACGGGACGTGGGACTGCTGAGCACAGCATCTCTGCTCTCTGCCTGGTGAAGGGACAGGTCTGGGATGTCCCTGCAGGTGTCACCCTGGGGCTTTTGCTGCAGAGCTGGGAAAGGTGAGCAGGTCAGGACCTGCAGGAGAAAGCAGCCACCTGGGAGCTGAGGAGGAAATGGTTCTCACTACTCCTGCTCCTTCTGACATCTCCTACAGAAACAAAAGGCTCGTGCTGTTCTGCTCTATTAGAGCCCCCTTTACCCGTGACAGCTTTCCTCACTTCTCTGAAATCTGCAAAATTAGGGTGAGTGAAAGGTGAGGGGAGGAGGAGAGAGCCAAGTTAGTGTGGAAGAGGAATGCCTGACAGAAGGCCCCAGGTAGGAGAGGAGAATTAGCAGGTGAGAAAGCAGCAGGGTTGGCCACCAGCCAGCTCAGCAATTGGGTGGCACAGGAGAACCTGAATCCTTGGCCTGTTTTGCAGAGACAGGGAAGTAGGGGAGGATTTCAGAGATGTCCCTCTGCTCTGCCACTGCCCCAGGAGCTTTGGTGTGAACAGAGAGATGACAGCTCCCTGCCTGGCCTGGGACTGGGCTGAAGGATTTGTCAGTTTGTGTGCCTGGGATATTATTATTATTAATAATAATAATTTCCTTTATTACATCTGTAACAGTAGAGCAGCCAGTCAGGCCCCATTTGCTTCCATGGTGCACAATTCCTGCTTCCAGGTCTGGCACCCCTGCACACAAGTGTTGGTCCATGGGATTATTTTGGGGAAACGCTTCTTGTGATTCCCAAGGGGAAGTGAGCATGTTTTGTTGGGAATTTGAATAGCCTACTGTCAATTTTAGCATTTTTATTAAACCAGCAGAATGGGAAGCCCCGCAGTGGGAGAGGTTCTGGGGTCACTATGTAGCACAATTCCATGGCTGCCAAGAGCAGGAGCAAGGCTCCTTCTGAGGAGCAGACCTTGACAAGAGGTTTCTGCCTAATCCCAGCACCTAGCAGCTGGTTTATGCCTCCCAAAAGATTGTTCTCACTTCTGGCTCTTATCCCAGTGATCATCCAAGCGAATATTCCCACTCTCCATCAGGAACCTCTCATCCCCTTTTTTTTGTAACTCACATCTGATGTCAGCCAGGTTTGACTGCTCAGGTGTAAAAGCAGGGGATGGGGCAGCAGCGATGGCAGGGCTCGAGGTTTGTCTGAAATCCCTGACTGCCTGCACAGCACTGTGCAGTGGGAGAGGATAAATACACGGGAGGCAATCTCATGCTCCGGCTGGCTTGTTATTTCAGGCAGCTTTTCCACCGTGTCTCGTATTTGTCTTCCCCCTGAAGGGGGAGAGAAGTTAGGGTACAGCCTAGCTGGAATGTATTTGTAAGCAAGCAGTAACAAGAGTCCTTAAAACAGTGAAAGCAGCGTGCAGGGAGGAAATAAAAATAAATACCTCTCCTAGGAGAAGAACAAAAGAGAGGGGCTGAAATACCTGGGATCACAGCCTGTGCTGGGGGAGAGCACGCAGAGGGAGGGCTGCTGTGCTTAGGCAGGGGAGATGCTGCCTTTAGCATATGCTCTGCATATTTTACTGCCAGAGAAGATGTGGCGATGATTTAATATGCAAAGGTAGATATGGCATTGATATGCATCCACGCCGCATAACACGCGCATACATATTTCAGAGGCGCTACAAGAAAGTGCATCGCTGAAGGCGAGCACTTATCAGGCTCCCGGTCAAACGTCTGAGACCTTCACAGCCTTAGGAGATCCTGCAGGAGGAGGGAAAAATAACACGGCTTGATTATTATTAGTGTTTTAAACGCACAGCTGTGAGGATGCTGGGGAGCAGGGAGAGCGGCGGGCACTCGAGGCGCGCTGAGCGATGCGCTGGGGAGCGGCCGTGCGGGTAAACAAAGGCTGCAGAGGCGGCGGCGGGCAGGGATCGAGCGAGGAGCCCGAAAGAGACAATCGCTCACCTGCGGCCCGAGCTTTTCACTGCTCCCTTCGTGCTCGAGCCCCAGGAAACGAGAGGAGCCCGTCCGAGAGCTCTGCAGCTGGGGCGGGTGGGGTTTGCCTGTAGGGGGTTTTTGTTGTTGTTTTGCTGTTCTGGGAGCAGAGCTCAGCTCACAGGAAAAGGGAGGTTGGGCACACACACAGATGTGACCCGTGCTGGGGGACACAGCACCCCTCACCTCTCACTGGGGCTGCCCCTCTTGCTCCCTTGGCTGGTTGTGTTTGCTCCTCCTCGGGCACCCACAGCCCTCGGAGGCTGCACCGAGCTGAAACCAGGCCAGCAGCTTCCTGCTGCCAGAACAAACCGGGAAACACCTGCTGGTTCCGAGCACATTGATGTCACACCGTGCCGTGCCTCGGGTGCTGCTGTTGTCCCCCAGCCTGGCACGGTCCCTGGCTGCAGGAGCAGTCGGCAGGGCAGGATGCAGGGTGCTGTGCAGATGAAAGCACAGACACTTTGTGTTTGTTTTGCTTAGTGAAAGCTCTAGGTTTTGATGTTTGATCGCAGCAGGCAGGGAGGTCCTGCAGGGATTTCAGGATACTCTGAAAAGATACTCTGTCCCCATGCACCGACATGAATTTTCTTTACATTAAACGAGTGCGTCTCGCCCACCTCGCTGGAAAAAACTAGTTTGGGCTTGATGCAAATTGGGCTCAGTGTGAGCATTTTTGCATTGGGAGGGATCTGCCCTGCTCTGCTGTGTCCCCAAAGCCTCTGTCCACCAGTGCTACAGGGGCACCAGAGCTCCAGTGCCAGCACAGAGGTGCAGGGCCCTGCGGTCCCCAACGCGGCACACGGGTGACACCCACCTCTGCCAGACTGGGCTCCCATCAGGGCTGCCTGCTGGCCCAGTTTTGGGAGTTCAATTTAGCACTGGTGTAGCTCTCGTTTCTCTGGTCTGGCCAGCCCAGGTTTGCGCTTGTCCTTCGTGATGCCCTTTGACAGCAGGAGAAGGAGGAGGTGAGCTGGTTCAGCTCTTTGCTGGGGCCACCTGACGTTTGGAAGCAGTGCCAGGGTGGCTGCCCTCACTCCAAGCCCCCTGTGCCTGGCTGTGAGGAGCTGCCCCCGCTCCATGGGACGGGCACAAAGCAGCCCTGTGCTTCTGCAGTTGGCTCCTGCGAGTTTGGGGTCCTGCCTCCTCCCAGCACCTTCGGCAGGAGAGGGACGGAGCTGGATTTGGTGGCGGCGGTCAGGGACAGCTGGGGAGGAGGACAGAGCCAGCAGCGAGGTGTGGAGAGCAGAGAGGGATTCTCCAGGGCTAATGACAGCGGGCAGCACTCCCACCACCGTGGAGGCCACTGCAACTCCATCGCTCCTTAATTATCTGGAATTATAGCGCTGCTCTCGCCCTTTTTATGTTACGGTGGAAGAAATCAGGACATACATTAATTATCTAATCCGTATGTAAAGTGTCACATGTAATTTTCCCAGAGCAAAAGGTTCTAGCTTTAAGACCCGCATCGTCTCTTAATAACCATGTGCGAGGGAAGAAAATAATATCCAGATATATGATTATTGCAGTGGTGGCTGGCCACTGATGCTCCTCTCCCTGCTTTTGGGGCAGTGTCTCTTACAGAGCCTTCCACTTGCAGGGTGACCTTTAAATATCCCCAGGGTGCAGCCCATGGCCTGGATGGGCTGCAGGGAACTGAGAGCACAAACCCCATGCTTGTTGTTGTTGTAGAAGTATGGTCTGAATCAGAAATACCTTTGGTGCTTGTTGGATGCTTTTTTTTTTCTCGTCTGCATATGGAAAAGAGGGGAAGACCCCACAGCATCCCTTTGACTAAGACACATGGCAGCTGAAGAAGTCGATTAAGAAAATCAGTATTGCATTTATTAGCCTCCATCTATGATGCATGGTGTTATGCTAATATGCATGAATTAATTACTGTTATTAATTCAATTGAATTAATTTGATATAACTGATGTGCGCAGTGAAGATTTGTGGTGAGAGCTGCTTTTAAAAGGTGTCTCAGACAAGGGCTGGGCTGATGGGAGTGGAAGGGGGGACCGGCTCTGCAGCAGCCCCAGCACATCTGTTCGCACCACCTGATGCAGCACAGGAGCCAAGAGACCTTTTTATCCCCCATCTCCTTCCCCTCCCTCCGTGGTCTGCTCATGATTTCATCCCCTGCTGCAGTTAGGAGCATCCTAATGCTGCAGAGATTCCTGCTGGAGGCAGGTAAAGAGTAAAGCTGATCTTGAGTAACCCGAAAGGAGAGAAGCAGATGATGCAGTCCCATCTGCAGGAGGGGCAGGAGCCCAGTGTCCAGCCACAAGGAGCAAAAGGCAGGAAAACCGAGTGAGAAGGGAAGGAGCAGAGAACAATTCCTCCCTCTGATGGTGCTGAGGCCTTGGCATGGGTTGCCCAGAGATTTGGATGAGTTGCCTGTGGCTGCCCCATCCCTGGAAACGTTCAAGGTCATGTTGGAACAACCTGATCTAGGGGAAGGTGTCCCTGCCCATGGCAGGAGGTTGGAACTGGGTGGTCTTGGAGGTCTTTTCCAACCAAAACCGCTCTGCGATTCCATGAATTAGCAGTTCAGAACAGGAAAGGATCCCCTTTGCCTGGTTTTGGGTCCCTCTGAGGGTTTGCTGAGAATTCTCCCACTCACTTAATGCAGGAAGGCAGCAAAAGTCTTCAGCTCCTCCAGAACACCTGCAGGACATGAGGGTTAAAGTCTGACCACAAATATCAGCACAGGAAACCAGCTCCCAAGTGCAAGGCAGAGAAACATCCCAGGGCCCCTGCCTGCACTCAGAATGGTGCAACACGTAGTTTGTGAACTGCTGCCAGGCTGTGCAATATTTGCATAAATTATTAGGGGGAAAATTTAGCTCAGCTTGAGAAAGCTGCAGCTTGCAGGCTCCTCCTGAGCAGAAGTGAAACCTGTGGTGTGAATTATTTGTCAGAGATTCGCTGCCTGAGCTGTTGGGGAAAAGGGGCCTCAGTGCATCATCAGAAAATAAAGATGATCACAAAATCAAGCTGCAGACACTGTTCAGGTTGAAAAACCCAGACGGTGCTGGCAGGGATGGGACTTGTCATGACAGGATGTCCCCAGAGATGAAGGATGTGCTGGGACAGGAGGCCCTGTGGCCAGCACAGGGGATGGGCTGGAGCTGTGCACAAAGCCTCCCACAGCACCTGCCCTCCACAGTGGTGCTTTAAGCCATGAAACTAACCAGTGAAAGGCAAATTTAAAAAACCTCACCGCAGCCCTGCACACCCCCTGAAGCCCAGCATGGCCTCCTCCAGCAGAGCCCAGCATCCTTGAGCTGCAGGGGCTGTGTCATGTCTCTAAAATGACTGTAATTGGTATTCCACGAGACAAACTGCAGCACCCACAAAGGCCATCACTCCTCCAGATCATTCAATCATGTTGAAGCCCAAACTTGCAATTGCTCTTAATGGAAATGCAGAGCCCGGGAGTTTTTCTTTTAGGAAGGGAGAACCTGGAGTTTTCTGTGACCTCTTTTGGGTGGCAGAGTAGCAGCTAATTGCAGCTCATAGAGTTGACAGATGTCCCTGCCTCATGCAGCAAATCGGTCACATCTCCTGATAAATAGGGGACTTTCTGCTGTTATATATGAGCCCCATGCTTTAGCCATCCTCCTAATTCATTTCTGTGCAGTTTGCCAATAGGTTGGAGATATTTTACTGAAATTTTCTCCCCCCTCCCCGCCCGCTGCCCTGTGTGGAAGTGTTTTTCTGCCATCATTTACAGTATCTTGTTCTCTATTTTAGTCACCCATCAGCTGCTGACAGCCTTTATTAGGTCCTTTGCCCGTGGCTCAGGAGAGGAGGCAGACTGGTTTCACCCTGAGGATGACTCTCTAAAGCAGACAGCTGCTGTCTCCCACTTCTCTCTGCCCTTACTGGGATTTCAGGGTCATCCCAGTCCAGGGCAGCATTTTCCTCACCTTCCAGACCATTCCTGGTCCCACTCCTGCCCACAAAGCCTCCTCTGCTTGTGGTTTGGTGGCTGCTGGTGATCTCTCCCCCGCCCTGTGGCTGGATTTGGTCCTGCCTTGGAGGGATGTGAAGTTGTTTCTCCCCAGCATCCCCATTTTCCTCCTCCTCACCCTGCAGAGCAGCCTGGGGAAGAGTCCAGCGCTGCTCCACAACAGTAGATCAAAGAATCATAGATAATTTGGGTTGGAAGGGAACTTACAGATAACCTGATTTCACCCCCTTCCACTCTCCCAGGCTGCTCCAAGCCCCATCCAACCTGGCCTTGGACATTTCCAGGGTTCCAGGAGCAGCCACAGCTGCTCTGGGCACCCTGTGCCAGGGCCTCACCACCCTCACAGGGAACAATTCCTTCCCAAATCCCACTAAACCTTCCCTCTGTCAGTGTGAAACCACCACCCCTTGTCCTGTGGCTGCATGCCTGTGGCAGGAAAACCTTTCCCCTGTGCTGTGGTCTCAGCTCTCCCTGGGTCGGTTTCTCTCCTCATTTTACCCGAGGCAGGTGTTTGCCCTCTCCACCATACACAGCTTTTCCCTGCCCAGTCCAACCCCTGGTGACCTGGCTGCAGATGGTATTTGGCACTGCCACCCTTTGCTGAGGTTTGTTGGGGTTTGGGGGTTTTTTTCTTTATAAGAAAAAAAATTAAAACGGGAGGAAAAATGTGTCTGGGATGGGGCAATGCTCTGCAATTTTCATGTGCAGAATTATCCTCCAGAGATGCTCTCAGCCCTCAGAGGGGGCACTGCTGAGATGCTCTTGTCCCACCTGCTCTTAAAAACCTTCAAAGCAGCGAGTCCCACAGTTCTCCCTCCCCAGCAGCTTCTGGGACTTTGTCAGAGCCACCAGACAGAAAGGGCTTTCCTTTATGTGTACGTGTGTGCATGTGAAGATGCATTAATTATACATTTATTAAATGTATTTATTATTCATCCTGAGGTATTAAGGTACTTTATGTTTATTAATTATACAGTTAATATATACAGGTGAAAAGGCACTAAGTATATATATATATTTAACATATAGGCGCAAATCTGTACTTGTATATATATTTTAATTCCTTTAAGTCCTTCCTGCAAATTAAGCTGATGACTCTGTGATGCCCCTAAGGACATGAGAAACAATTGCCTGCTGGCTTCATTATAGAGCCTGGATTATCCCATCCCCTCTCAGCCTTTTGCAGACCAAACCCAGCTCATTCAGCCCTTCTCTGCGGGTGGGTCGTGTTTGTACAGCTCTTACTTGGCCACCCCAGGGATGAGTGGCACCAGGTGTCCCCGGACAGCTGCTCTCTCTTGGTGGCTTCTCCAGCAGGGTGATGTTTCCTTCAGTGGGGGACAGCAGGGACATCATCAAAGCCAGGTGTGATGGGTGGGACCCAAACCATTCATGCCCTGGGCACGGATGAGCAGCCAGAGCCTCCTGGGGCTGCCCCGGTGGTTTCTGTGTGGGTCAGGAGCTGTGAGCTCAACCAAGCCCAGCCCGTGGCAGAGGTTAGATGCACAAGAGCAAGAAAAAAATTTCCCTGTTTAATTTTTCAAAGTGTTTTGGTCGATTTGTTTGTCTGCTTATTTGTTTTTGTTGTTGCTGTTCAGCTGGGGTGGGTTTTTTGTTGTTTTTTTGATTAACTGGCTTAGCTGGAAAAAGCACAGGGTTTAGTCACATCAGCTGCTCCTCCACTCTGAAATATTTCACTCTAGGGGCCAGTTTCACCCAGACATCCTCCTTCTGAGGGGGGGTCCAGGAACAACTTTAACTCCTAAAGACTAGTTTCATACCCTATCCTCCTTCTGAGGGGGGCTCCAGGAACAACTTTAACTCCTAAAGCCTGGTTTCATACCCAAGCTCAGCTCTTTGCAGGGCCAGGAGGCTCCGTGGTGCAGTTTTAGCTGTGTCTCCTCCAGAATCACTGCAGAGCAGTTCCCAAAAGTTCCTTGCAGGAAGCCTCACCGTGTACCCACTGCTGGGTGTACCTGCCCCTTCCTCCTTGCAGAGCAGCAGGCCAAGGTATAAACGAGCCCCCTGATACCTCGTGGTAATTAGTAGTGGATTTCACCTTTTTTTCCCATATATTTCTTTCCTATTCCTTTGTTCTTCCGCTGTGTGACACGTAGGAGACTTGTAAGACTCCACTCTCTCTCTCACCTGGATTTGCTCTGCCCTTTCTGGTGGATAGGAGGGATTTGAGTATATTAACTTAATTGGCAAATGGATTGCTCAGACAGCTGTGACAGAGCTGCCTGCCTGCTGTAGCCACTGGGTTAAGCAGCCCCCAGAAGCTTTCTGGCACCCTTTGTTGTGTTTTGGCACCTCCCCACCACCTCAGGGTCACCCAGCTTTGAACTGGGCTTAAGGGGTACTGCACTGAGGGCTTGAAGAAAAGGTGCTTTGGGAAAAAATGGGAATAAATGGGAAAAGAAGATGTTGAGGAAGCTGCGAGCTGGAGATGTGTGGGAAAACTCAGTGTGTGGCACAGGGGATTTGGTAGGGGTGTTGCAGGACTGGCCAGCGTGTTCCTGTCAGCATTATCAGCCATGCAAATCCAATAGATGTGTTTCTAAACCTCATCTTATTGCCATTTTGTGCTTAGAAAAATGGAGCTGCAGTGACCTTTTGTAGCCCAGGTCCCTTCAGTTGACCTGAGGCTCTCTGTCTTACAGGTCCCAAAGGTGACAATAAAAACAAAGGTTCCAGTGTTTGGGGATGGACCTGGCACCTCGAGAGGTGATCCTCAGGTGATTATTTTGGCGGCAGTGATCCAGGAAAGTGGCAGTTTTATCCACTGAAGGCTCTTCCTGAAGCTGCAGCTGCGCTGGGATGTCTGGGGTGTGGGTGTGGGACGTTGCAGGAGTTCCCACTGGATGCAGAAATAGTCTGGCAGGAATTTCATAGCAGTGATGGGGGCAGAAATGCCTCTTCCCTGATGCCTTGGCCATGGAAAAGCTTGAGTGCATGCAGTGCTATTGACATTTCTTGGTAAGGAAGCAGATTTCCAGCAGGCAGCAAGCTGTGACAAGAAAAATAGCTAAATTTGCCCGACGGTATTGATGGCTTCCCAGAGAAACTCTGTCACTCCAAAAATGAACCGTCCCCTTCAGTCAGACGTGTCTCTAATGAAAAATATACATCCACAGACTTTCAGCCTGGGTTATTAATGTGACCTTTACTCAACTGTTTCCCTCTCCTTCTGATTTCTGTGAATAAATATAATTAGGAAGGTGCGTGTTCCTCACACCGCCACTTCAGGGGAGGCCAAGGAGATGGTTCCCAATTAGCTCCTTCTGTAGTGCAAAGGCTTGGCCTGGGATTCAGGATGACCTTGAGGAGGTGGGATGGGTGGTGCAAGGAGTCACAGGATGGAGCTGGGAAGCAGCAGAGCTTCGTGGCACTGGGGAGCTGCAGAGGGGAGGAAAGCGTGACTGAGGGAGAAATACTTTTCCCAGAAATATTTTCCCTGGAAATGTTCAAGGCCAGGTTGGACAGGGCTTGGAACAACCTGGTCCAATGAAAAGTGTCCCTGCAGGGAGGTTGGAACCAGATGATCCTGAAGTGCCCTTCCCACAAAAACTTTCTGTGATTCCATGAAATAATTTCTTTTTAACACTGCACAGAGAAGTTCTCTGGCTCGTGTAAGGTGGAGGGATGGGATTTTTGCATTAGAAACACACAGTTCTAAATTGTCCCAAATGTGCTGTTTGGAAGAAACTCACACCTCTCTGTAAAAGCTTTAGCAGCCTGAAAATTAATGGCCCAAAGGCAGGATGGAGGGAGAGTTTGAAACAGTCTGAGCCTGAACCCTGCTAGGAGTGTGTCTGGCTTAAAATTAAAAAAAAGTTATTAAAAAAAAAAAAGGCAGTCAAACAACCTGCCTTCAGGGCAGCAACTTTTGTATGTTTGACTTGTCCCAGGATAGTTTCCACAGGCCAGAGGAGCATGTGGGTTTGATAAAGAGCTTGCTAAAACAGGGCAGGAATTTATGGCACTTGGCAAAGTTTAGCTAACTCTCAGGAAATGGGTGACTGTGCGTCCCCCTCGAACAACAAGCACCTGTGGCCCCTTGTAGGTGGGAATTCTTCCTTGAGCTAAAGGCACCTCCCCTCCTCTTGTTTTGGTTCCAGTCTCTCCTAGGATCTCATGTGTCCATAATCCTTTCCTCTCCTTTGCACCGTTTTCTTCCAGGAAACAAATCTTGCAGCTGAATAGGAGGAATCAGCCTTTCCTTTGCAAGCTGCTTTGCTGGAGCTCAGTCACATCCAGCAGTCTTTGAGGTCCTTGGGCATAAATGCACCCAAGATAATTTAGAAAAGTTTCCTGGAACATGGCAGGAGCTGACTTTTGTGGAAAAGCACTGGCTGCTCGAAGTTTGAGCCTTTGGAAAATCGAAATTTACATGACACATTGTGGAAAAGCACTGGCTGCTCTAAGTTTGAGCCTTTGGAAAATCAAAATTTACATGACACATTTGAAGTCCCTTGGCCAAACTCTCCACTGATGGGCACTCAATTATGTGTTCCCTTTTTTTTGGCTTGAGCTGCTGGGCTCTTGGCTTAGGGATGAAGCTGGCAGGACATGTTCCCTGGGCATGTGCACTGCTGTCTAATGCTGCTATCTACCTGGGAAAAAAAGCCAAATATCCTCATCCCAAATCCCTAATGCTTTTCTCTCCTGAGTCTTTGTTCTGTGTCTGCACAAATAAGGGCTGTGGTGTGAATGCTGCCTGTTGTGGTGGATAATAAATTCATTCATATTTCTGAAGCACTAAGTAGCGTAGTTGTAATGCTGTGGGCAGGCCTGTGAAAAATGAGTAATTCTGTCTTCAAAGCAGGGTTGATTTGTGTGAAGGCACGAGTTTGCCCATAACAATAAGGAGAAAACAAAATACTGAGGAGCTGCTTGTTAAATGAGCATCCTCCCCCTGCACTGGGCAGGGCTGGGGTGCCCCTGGACTGAGGGGCTGCTGCTGGTGCACAGCCCATGTCAGAAGGTACCCAGCCCTTGGATACCCCAAAATCCAGATTCTGAAGGCTTGCATTCACACCCCTCCATTCCTCTCATTGCTGGCAACAGCTCAGGGTAGAAGTTGTGAATCAAACAGGCGGGTGGTGCTAGATTTTAACATTTGGTGCATTGGCCCGGCCTGCCTGGAGCTTGTTTTCCACAGGCTCCCGAGCAGTGGGGAATTGCTGGCAGGAGTCAACTTTTCATCTGGGCAGGAGTGGACTGGCAAAGGCAACTCCTCCTCCCCCAGCGCTCAGAGCAAGGCTTGGCGTGGCAGCGTGTGCCACCCGTCCCTGCCAAGGGACTCGGTCACACCCCAGTGGTGCCACAGGCTCCTGACCAACACCCGGAACCTGGCGGCTCCGCACGGATGGCACGGGAGGAAAAAGGGGAGAGGGGCAAATCATTGCGTAAATTTCTCACCATAAAGTATTTTCTGGGCTTTCAGGTGCAGGGCCGTGGGGCCTGTGGTGCGTGGGTGGGTTCGCACTGACACCGCCGCACAGGCCGCGGCTGAGTTGTGTTTTCCAGTCCTTTGGTGTAACCCATTAGAGTATTTTTCTTGCCTTCTAGATCTAATCACAGCCAGCAATGCAGGTTGAAGCATTTCAAGTGGGTTTGTTTTTTTTTTTTTTTTTAATCCGGCTGCCCTTTTCCCGTTGTTATCGAGCGCGGGGCCGTGTTGATTTGCATGCCATTTTGCTTTTGATCTCCATGGCAACTGCTACCAAATGGCCTGAGAATAATAGAGGTGCTTTTTGGAGCTGTAAGCAGGCTCTGCGCAGAGCGCTGACACCGGAGGTTTGCACCAAAATAAATAAATAAATAAAATAAAATTGAAATGAAGACGATGGCTGTGGGCAAGGAGCCTCGAGAGCGGGGCAGCTCGCTCCTCTCTCCCCAGCCCCTCAAATCCCCACGTATGGCAGAGGTTTTTGACAGCCACTTGAAAGAAATAAATACCCAAGGATGTGGGGAGGGGTGATCCAGCCCGCTGGCAGAGCATGGAATGACAGCTCAGGTTGGAAAAGCCCCATAAAATCATTGAGCCCAACCACTAACCCGGCACTGCCGAGCCCTTCACTAACCCATGTCACAGGTGCCACATCGCACACCTTTTAAGTCCCTTCAGGGGTGGTAGGTGAGGCTGGTGGTTGTGACAGTGCCATGCAGCCCCCGAGCCCACCAGCCCCGCTGGAGAGCTCCTCCACAGCCCCCATGGGGTGGGAATGCTCACCCTTTGCCTGGCTCCATCCCACTGGCTGCTGCCTGGCTGCCCCTTTCCTCTGCTGGCAGCAGCAAAAGTTTGGGATTGCTTTCATGTTCTCCTGCTATTGGGTATTTTCTCCTTTAAGTCATCTTTAAGTTGCAGTTTGTTAACTCAGGGTCTCACAGGGCTGGGAAATGGGGCACTGAGATGTGCAGCCCTGAGCAAAGCCCTCATTTTCTCTCCTCTGTTGAAGCCTGAGCTCACCATGTGGGTGGGAAGGTCTGAGAAAGCTCAAGGGGGACAGCAGCCTTTGGCTCTGTCACTGTGGTCACTCGGATTCACAGCACCCAGCCTGTGCCATCTCCAGCCCCTGCACAATGTCAGCAAGAATAAAATCATCATCCTCCTCCTCCACCACAGCCCTGAGCTGGTGCTGGGCAGCCAGGCACCACTGTGGGACTTGTGTGTGAAGTCCTGTCCTTAAAATACGGGTTCCCCCCATATTTTAAGGATGCTGATGGAAGCCTGTCTGGCTTTTTCCCACCCCTGTTAGCCTGTGGAGGCTGTGCTGCACCGTGGCACAGGAGGATTTGTACAATTTCTTCAGGTTCTTGGACCTGAGCCAGCATCAACAAACCTCAGGGCAGAAACTCTTCGAGGAGCAGGAAATGAGGGAGCTGTCGGGCTTAGTGGCAGTGTTAGATCACTCTAAAGCATGAGTTAAATTCAGCTTTGCAATTTCCTCCCTTTCACCTCCTCTGCCATAAGCCCCAGCGCTGCCTCAGCCTCTGCATCTAACCCAGAGCTGGGCTCCTTTCATCAGCCTGGGATTGGCCACAGTGTCCGGGGTGTTACAAGAGAGAGGGAGGGAAGAGCTGATGGACACAGGGAGGGATAAAGAGAGCTCCAGGGATCGGCACGACAAGAGTCTGAGATATTTTTTTTGCTCAAAACCTGCCTCCTCGCTGCTTTCAAGCAGCAGAGCAGCGTTGGCTGCTGCCGGGAGCTGCAGCGAGCCAGGCTGCCGGGAGGGGTGGAGGATGCTGGAGGAGAAACAGCCCCTGGAGCATCTTCCAGCCTCTCCAGCATGCTGCTTGGATCTGGCAGAAGATGAGAGAGGTCCCCTTCCTTCCAAGCCAGAGAAACGCCCACCCAGGTGCCAGTCACGGTGCCCAGCGTCCCTGTGACAGGGGTGGCCCCGGAGCTGCTGTGCCAGCGAGTCCCTCCCGCTCCTCCCTCCTCAATTAACGCAGCAACCACAACTTTGTTATCCTAGGCATGAAATAAGGCTAATGAATCATGTCGCGCTTTGAAGCCACGTTAGATCTGGAATTTGACACGAGCTTTTACATCTATGTCACCCTGCCCCCTCCGCTCCCCCTCCCCAAAGCCGGGCCGGCCAGCTCTCTGTTTACCTGTCAGTCAGCGGAGGAATTTGCATGTTAGTTAAGCTGTTAGCATGAGTAATTACCGAGTGGGTCAGGGACTCCTCCCCGCAAGCCGCTCTGAAACGCTTCGCCTTGCCAGCGACATCTCTATCGCCGGAGCTGGGCTGCGAGGGAGATGAAGGCGAGCGGGGATGACTCAGGGCTAATTGCGCACTAATTCCACCATCGCCGCCGTACTGCGGGAAGGAAGGGCTGCAAAACCCTGGCTGGGGCAGCGGGAAGGGAGGGGAGCCGCAGCAGCACCTGGGGACTTTTCCCAACTCGCCTTTGGGATTCAGCGTTCCACCCGCAACGAGGAATGAAGGGGCTCTTTGCCACCTTCTCCGGTAGGAAGGGCCATTCCTGCCTGACCAGAGCCCTGAGCTTCAGTCCTCAGCCCAGTGGCTTATTTCCTGAATTTTCTTCTTGGGATTTACCCTCCTCTGAGTTCTCTTGACACCTTTAGTGCATTCCTCTGCTCCACGTCTCTGAGAAAAGGGGGGGCTGGTCGCAGCGGGAGTGAGTGACACGCAGCATCACAGGGGAGAGGGACATCAGAGGGAGGTAAGTGAATATCACAGGGGAGAGGCACATCAGAGGAGAGATGGACATCAGAGGGGAGATGGTCATCAGAGGGGAGAGGGACATCAGAGGTAGGTAAGTGGACATCAGAGGGGAGATGGACATCAGAGGGAGGTAAGTGGACATCAGAGGGGAGATGGACATCAGAGGTAGGTAAGTGGACATCAGAGGGGAGATGGACATCAGAGGGAGGTAGGTGGACATCACAGCACCTCAGGAGGGTGACCCTGTGCCAGCCATGCTGTAACTGCTGGAGGATTTTGTGTGCAGACCCCCAGGTGCCACCACACCGGTGAGACCCCAAGTTTTGCAGAAGAGTCTGTGACTTGTTCTCAGGCACCCAGATCTGTGTCAGGGTGCACCTGACTGTCAGCTGACTGAAATGCCAGATTTGCCAGGACCATTCCTGGACAAAATGAACCCCCACCACCCCAGAGTTCACATCAGCAGAGCAGGCAGGGGAATTTTGGTTCCTGATGTTCCTGCTGCCAATGCACAGAGACATCTCAGCAACAGAATAAATTCTCAGGTCACCCTGGGACCAAAAGGACTGATAAGAACAAACTGGGGAGGAAACTGCCCCGGGGACTGTGATGGGAGAACAGCAGGCAGGACTCCAGGAGTGGAAATTTTCTGTGGAAGCAGGAGATTTTCTGTATGTTCATCCTATCGCTGGGCCACAGGTAACTGAGGTGTGGGAGCCAGGTCCTGCAGCTGCACATGGAGCCCAGCACAGGCTGCAGGAGCTTTGCATAAACGCCTGCAAGAAATCTTGGGGAAAATTTAGTTTCCTTAATTTCAAGTTTGCATTGTTTTGGTATAGTAAAAAATTAGAGTTTAATTTTTTTTTTTTTCAGTGTGCAAAAATTCTGAGAAACACAGCATTAGTTTAGAAAATCATTACTTTTGTGGTGGTTAACTCCACACAGAGCCACAAAATTGTTTTATATATATATATTTATGTCATGACAGCACATTGAACAACCTCTGACATATCACAATATGACCTAAAACTAGATATTTTGTTAATGTTTTAAATTGTTTACTCGATTACGGGATAAAAATATTTGGTACTGTTTGAAATATCCACGTCTAGGTCAGGTTTGCTCAGTTGTTTGATGGTGAGCTTGGTGAGTGCTTTCATTCTCCCGATTTTCATGTTGTTTTCTTTCAATTATGACTTTTGATTGCATCACAAATGGGAATCTCGAGGAATTAGATCATAGATTTCAGTCAAGGCTGAGTAATAGATAATCTGGTTGATTTAAAAAGAAAAATACTACAGGGTTTCAAGCCTTACATTTAATGTCATTAAAACCACTTGCTGCCACTACTTAAATGCTAAGCAGTAATGTAAAATTGTAATAGAAAAATGGTAAAACAAAATTTAAGAAAACCTCTCACCTCAGCTTTTGAGTATTTTGGAAATTTTGTTAAACTCGGGGCTATTTCAGAGGGAAGATTCTGTAGGATTTTTTCAAATATTAAATGGGTTCAAATTACACTTTTTTCCTCCAAACATCAGCACTCGGTGAAGAACACAAATCCTGTGTTTTGACTGTCTTTGGTGCCAACTGCACTTACCAGAAACCCACTGAACAAAGTCCGTCCCTTTTACAATTCACAAAAGCTACAGAATAAATCTTTTCTAAGGTAATGTTTGTTCTGAGAATAAATCGTGGTTGTTTGGAATGCTTAAACTTTCAAAAGGACCTGCTCTAAAAGCCCAATTTTTAAACAATTGGATCGTGAGTGTAATATGAATGTAGTTAAGATGATAAATGCAGCTAATTTTCTCCCTCTATTAGCCCCTTTCACATGCTACTTACAAATGCCAGTCAAACTCGGCAATCCTTTCATTTTATTATGCGGTGACGAGGCGATTGGATTAAAAATACATGATGGCATTTTCTAACTTGGATTTATAAGTGCCACTGCCGCATCTAATACTGGGCTGACATTTGCTGGGCGCAGGGGGAAGTGGGGTTTGTTGGTGCAGGCTGGGGAGAGCTGCCATCCCCTCCCTGGTGAGCCAGCAGGGATGGGACCAGACCTCTCTGATCACGGTTCTGGGGGCAATTAAAGCCTCTGCTGAGGGAGGTGGGGTGTGCCAGGTGTTGTGGGGCTCCTTGCTTGGTGGGGTGCTTGAGCCCTTCACTCTGGAGATCAGCCTGATACTGCGAGAGGTTTAATTTCTTGAGTTTCCACCCTAATAAGAGTTCTCAGCCTTTTCTCAGAACAGTAGTTCCCCTCTGCTCGTTCACGCTCCAAGGACATCTCTCTTGGCCGCTCCTTCCTGGAGATGTTTTCCTTTGGGCTCTGAAGCAGTGCAGAGATGTTGTGTGGGATTAAAAGTTAGGCCTGGCTGCTCTCAGGGCCTTCCCAAAAACTCCAGCCTCCATCCATCTCTTCTTCATCAGCCTGAGGCTTTGTTTCTCCAAGGTCTGTCTTGGCGTAGCATCATCCAGATGCTGGGTCTCTGACAGACAAACACCCAGCTGTGGGGACATCTCTGGCGTGCTCATCCACTTCATCATCATTATGATTATTATTGTTGTTGTTATTATTATTTCCATGCAAGTAGGGCACTTGCTATTCTGGGTTCACCCAATTACGGTCAGGTCTGTGGCTCAGGTCCCAAAGGTGAGGTGCCTGCTGTCCAAGCCATCAGCTCTCCAGATCAGCCATTGTTCCTTTAAATGAAAGGGACACTAAAGTCCAATTATTGCAATAGAATGGGCTGCTTCTTTAAACTGAAGAATTTGACTCAGCTCAAGGGATATTTGTGATTGCCTCTGGCTTCCCTGGAGCTAAAAAATTATATGCTTTCCCTCTTCACTAAATTAAAACATAGTTGGATTGGTAGTGGGACTGAAGGAAGTCCCTGTCTGAAACCCCAAGTGTCAGCCTGCTTTGCAAACTCTGAGCTAGTAATTGGTTTAGAAATACTGAGTGAATAGGTAAAGAGGCTTCGGAATGATTTGTGCTGGATAATACAGAGTGCCTGGAACAGCAGGGTTTGCCTTTCCTGGGAGATTTTGCAAACGTTGAGTTGTTAATTTCAGGTTTGGATTCGTAAACACAATTAACATTTGTACTCTGTAAACAGTAGATGTACTTCTGTTCCTTATCCTCATTTAAGTTCTCAGTAAGCAATTCCTTTGTTTCCCAAATGTCAGACTCAGGCAGACCCAGGGCTGCTGCTCTCTCCACCGACAGCCTCTGAGATGTGTCCTCGTGGCACCTGAGCTGGGACTGGGCAAGGCTTGAAGAGAGTGCCTATCGCAGCTGAGAGGAGCTGAAGCTCAGGGTGGTGCCAGTGGGGCCCAGGGAGCCCACCCTGCATCTGCAGGGAGCTGGTGGGATCCCAGCTGGCCTCTGTCAGGAGCAGAGTGAGCCCCCTTGGTCGCACAGATCTGCTGTGGCACCTCCACGGGCAGGGTGATGGGGATGTGGTCCTCTGAGCAACTCTTGCTGTTGAAAACAAACACAGACCTTTATGTTTGAGTCTTGGCTCACTGGTACAGCCTGAGCACCAGGTTCCTGTGGTCACCTGCAGACAAGAACACCTGGAAAAGGGACAGGTCCTCTGTGTGGCACCTTCTGATCAGATGTGTGTGAAGCCATGGCCGAAATGAAAGCTGCTCTCCATGTGTGGTGTTGGTGGTGCTTTGCCATTCTGGGGGTGACTCTCTCACATGTGGCCACTAAAGTGTTCCCTGGAAAATGATAAACCTCTGCCTGAACCAAAGTCATGGGGCCAGCATTTGGAGAATGAATGCAGGACCTCCAAGTTAGGGAGGTTGTCTCCAAGAGCCAGGTGATGGAAAAGAAGGCTCAGAAGCTGGTTTAGAAACAGAAAGATGAAGGAAAGATCTAAATCCTAATCTCCAAGATTTTGCACAGGAATACTTCCATGTGGAGTCTGAAACTCCTGCTCAGAGGGTTAAATGGCACCATTCACCTTGGCTGAACTCAATCTGGAGAGGTCCTGCCCTACTTCATCCTGTCTTTGCACTCCATCCCACCGTGTCCTAGCTCAGCATCATGGCATGGTTTGGAGAATGGAAGAGTTGGATTAACTCCCCTCCAGTGCCAGTGATTTCTTCATCCCCCAGCTGGGACAGAGCCCACAGGGCAGGGGGAAGTGCTCCAGACAGGGATAAGACACAAGCTGGTTTGCAAATCTGCTGGAGAGTGGATGTGGGGAGCAGCAGGATCCCTGGTGCCATGTCCTGCAAGCTCAGACACAGCAGCCTCTGGCTCATTGTACCACTTACTGAGGTTATAACATAATGGCTATGCAAAATAATGTCTCCTTTTCTCTTTTTTTTTTTCTTTAGTAAGTGAAAGTAAGTCTTCTAAGCCAAGGTTAACAATATATATTTATGAGTTGTAGCCAGCTGCTTCTATGTTTGCACATGTGTTTGTTAATGAAGAGTAACCTAAGGGTCAGGTTATTATGTAAATAACCATTGTCAAGGGTAAAGGTGAAGAACCCAGTAATGAGTTGTGTCTCTCTGTCTCTCTCACAAGCCACTAATGAATATTGGATATTGCCATTTGCAGGGCTTTTTACCCTCATTTTATCAGGGGGTGAGGGGCAGGGATGGCAAGAGAGGAAAGAGAAAGAAGTAAATTTGTAATTAAGCTGTGACAAGTTCTTTTTTTCCCTCTCCCCAAACCAGCTAAAGCAAGTTACTTCCTCTGTAGGAATTATATGTAACTGCCTTGGCCTGTGTTTGGGCAAGAAACCACCTTCCTTCTGCTGCTCCAGGCTGCATCAACCCTTTTGAGCCTCTGCAGAGCTCCCTTTAGAAGATGCCCACAAATCAAGAGTCTGCATCTCTGCAGATAATACTGAACTGAGGCGAAGCCAGCGAGCCATTGAGCAGAGTTTCCATTAGGAAGGTTAACAGCAAACCTGCCTGCCCTGGATTACTGACAGAGTGTGAACAGAAGGTGCAGTCTCATTGCATATGCTTTTCACAGCGTGCCACGGAGAGGGAGCCTCTGGCTCACAGACACCTGACACCAGAGCTGTTGTTGGGGTAGGAGGGCACACGGGGTCTTGGGTGGGTTCTGTGTCACAGCACAGGGGCACAACCCGGGTTTCATCATCCCCCATGGGCAGGAACACAAACAGGGTCTGGGTGGGTTCTGTGTGGCAGCACAGGGAGGATAACCTGGGTTTCTTTATCCCCATCTTTAGGAATACAGACAGGGTCTGGGGGGTTCTGTGTGGCAGCACAGGGAGGATAACCTGGGTTTCTTTATCCCCCATCCTTAGGAATGCAAACAGGGTCTGGGTGGGTTCTGTGTGGCAGCACAGGGAGGATAACCTGGGTTTCTTTATCCCCATCCTTAGGAATGCAAACAGGTGTGACAGCACAGGGGCCACAACCCAGGTTCATCACCCCCGTGGCCCAACATGCTCACCCCAGGAAGGGAACACACGCCTTGCCCACGAGCAGTGTGTCCCTGCCACCCTCCATGTCCCTGCTTTTAAATTAGGGATGGGAACTGGCTGCCTTGGAGTGAAAGGAGGGGATGTGATGGGACAGGGATCCCCCTGCACTGGGGTCACTGCTGAACCCACCCCTGCAGAGGGAGCAGGGACCCAGCACATCACTGGCCTTGCAACAGGACCTTTACACACAGAGCCAGAGTGATCCCAGAGATTTCCACATTTGATGCCCAGCTCCCAACAGCTCTGCTGGGATCTGCTCAGCTGGGAAATCCCAACGGATTCCTCTCTCCATGCATGCTTTGACTCCTTGTGAAACCTGGGATTCAGAAACCTCTGGACCACAGAAGGATGAGTGTCAGATCTGTAATTCAGGTACGGATAAATCCTCCAGGCAGAGCCTCAGGAGGCATATTTAAAAAACCCCAAAACCAAAAAATAACAACAACAACAACAACAATTTTAAAACATGCAATGGTCAATAATCACCTGCTAGGCAATGAGAACATTTGTTTTTAAACCAAGCTCTGCTCATCTTCCCCAAATCACAGCCAAGAGTTGGCAGTAATGGGGGAGGCTGGGGACGTGGAGGGAGCAGAGGAGCTCCAGGGTGCAGGGAGAGATTCATAAAGGTGCTGGACGAGGAGGAGGCTGCAATGTGTGCACAAGCCCCACTTGGTGCTTTGAGTAATGTCGTGTTGCCACTAGGGTGTCTCTGCAAACAAGATATTGCATCTCCAAAGAGTTCCTCGCACAAATAAAAAGCTAAATAGAAATGATGGGCTGACTAGCTGAGCCTGTGCTTTTTACTTTTATGATTGAGAAATAGTTGTTGAAATGGTCAATAAAAATAAATAAAATTAAGTTTCCCTAGTTAGGTGTGGAAAGGAGAGCCTACCTGTCTTTGCTGACAGGCCTTTTTGTTCTGTGTTGGCTTTTATATATGTGAAAAAAACACCACTGAGAGCTTCCAGGGAGCTGCACTGGGGCAGTTATTGCCATTTTTACATCCTTTATATGGGCTTAAATCCATTTACAGATGTGCTGTAGACAGAGAGACATTTTTTACAAGTAATTGTCATGTATACAAGGGTCCTTATGTGTCACAAAAAGATCTCACTTAAGAGAAATAAATGTGCTTTTCATCTTTTGTTGGCAGGAGCGGCGGTGGTTGGGAAGAGGGTAATTGGTGATCTTTTCCAGTCTGATAACCAGGACAAATAGGGGGAGCAGAGAGTGGCGTTGCTCTCCTCTCCGTTCCCTCTCCCGGCTCTGCCCTGGGTGACAGATGCCACCAGCCAGGCAGGGACAGGAGAGCCCCGGGGTGACCCGGCCGCTCCTCCCCGGCACAGCCTCGCTGGCACCGCCTTCACCCTGAGCAGCTCGCCCGAGCCTGCCAGGTGTCATCGGGATGCAGAGACCTGCCTCTTTATTGCCTTTATTTGAGGTTAGAATTTCCCTTTTGTAATAAGTCCCGTGTGGGTTTTCTTCTGCTTTTTATTTATTTCTTTTTCTCTTAAGGTTATTGCTCTTCTCAGGGGCTGAGATTTAAAAAGGCTCCCCGGAGGCAGATGGAGCTTTGATGACATTCTGCATCACCTGTACCCCTGGAGAGGCTGCGAGGCTGAAATCCCTCCTGCAGGGGCACGGGGCACTCACTCGGGAAGCTGCTGGTGGTGCAGGGCAGAGCTGGGATGGGCGCCCCTGATTTTCCCCAGGGCCCCTCAGGGATGCCATTCCATGATATTGCTCCCGAGGAAGATGTCAATGAAGCCGTGGTGAGCAGCCAGTTAGGCTGGGGCAGTAACAGATGCAGGCAGCCCTCGCTGATGGAGGGTTAAAGCAGGTCACAACTTAGGCCAAATAGCAGAAGGCAGGTCCTTTATTGCATAGATTTACTTATAAATCGTTTTCCAGTCAATAAAAGGCAAAGCAGGAGTGGGGCTGGGGGCCTGAGGTTGAGAGAAAGGCTTAAAATGATACCAAATCCCTGTCTGCAGCACAGGAAGCTTCACTTTCAACAATCCCCAATTTCTGTTTAATAGCTGCTTTATGCCAGCAGGTGCCTCGTGGCCCAGGCGTGGGCTGGGAGGTGCCTGGATGGAGCATGGCCTTGAAATCAGGGACAGGTGAGCAGTAAACCTGGCTTGATAAATAATGGATGAATTGTGCTTGGTTTTGCTGATGATGTAGTGACCTTTTGGGAGGCAAGAAACAAAGAAACAGCAAATGACCAGCAATACTGATGAACAGGCTAAGTGAACTGGACACATCATTAACACCAGCATACCAAAATAATTACATGCAACCGGGAGTCACACGGTCAGCAAAAAAGTGAAACGAGGAAGTGGTTCTGTGTAAATTTGAGCTTTCCATCTCTCAGCAGTGAGGAGAGCTCTGGGGGGATGTGGGTTTGGGGTGGGTGGTGCAGTTGGACTTCAGCCTGACTCGCTGCCAGGAGTTTGAGGCTTGCACCAGGGCAGAGATGGGGTTTGCAGGAGTCCTGAGCAGATTTGTGGAGATGAGGTGTTGTGGAGAAGCCCCCACAGAGCAGGAGTTATCCTGTACTGTAGGGAGAAACTGTGGGAGAAAAGCCCAGAGTGCCACGTGATGGCTTAACACACACCTTCAAGACAGGCACATTAAACTTTTTATCATTTTATCTTTGTAAAGACAACAGGTCAACCCCAGAGCAGCTACCTCTGTATTTCAGGCAGTCGTGTAGTGATTCTGGTGAGACAGCCAAACCAGATTTTGTGAATGACCAGATAGTTGGCTGTATCAGGAGTCTGCTTGCTCTTCCCTGTTGGAAAACATTATCATCAATGGGGATCTGTTGGCAGGAAAGTGGGGAGAGACACTGCTTTTCACACGCTCATCTGTTTTCACACAAAAACCAGAGTAGTCATTATTGGTTATTCATTATTCCCCCATCTAATAAACTTTCTGCCATTCAGGCAGCAGGCAGAAACAGCAACACGCTGCTTTGTGCAGCCCATCACGCATCCGGAGTAACAGATAATGAATGGGCAAATCAAACAAGCTTCCCAAAAACTCCATCTGAAGATCATTCAGCCCAGGGAGTGCTCCTGAATAACAAACACATCTGCAGGAATTAAGCTGGGTTGCAGTGGACTTGCAAACAGCATCAGGGCCTGGGTTTGCAGTGAGTGATGGAAGCAGCATCACTTGGTGGTTTCACTTAAGCAGAAATTATGATGATTTTCACTTTGTTTAGCACCTTCCATCTGAAAGACTCCAAATGCTTTACGAAATTAATTAGTTGTGGTGAGACCCTGTTAATTTGGGCAGTGCCTGCACCCATTTAATGCTGAATATCAGAGTGGATTTCATACATTTGTACTCAGCAAAGCTCCGCTGGGGCTGTGGGCAAAAAGCCCAGATCTCCCCACTCCTCAGCCCTCCTAGACCATATTTCTTCTCTGTTGCTTGAACTGACACAAAACTTCATGGGAATCTTAAAATTATATCCATCACACTATTAGCACCATATTAAGCCTACTGGAAAAAGAGTGCAAATACTCTATTTTAAAATTACAATAATTGAATTATTTTATTTATCTAGCTATCCATTATTTATGCTGATTATTGATTGGACTTGATAATCTAAGAGATCCTTTCCAAACTAAATTATTTGATAATTCTCAAAACTGGAAGGGGAAAATGTAGCAACTTTTTTTAAAAAAATCCCTTATTTCATTGAAGCAGCAAAAAAAGTATGGGGATTTTTTTTCCTGTTTTTTTGTTTGTTTGTATTCTTTTCTTTTTGAGGTTTCCAAACTAAAAATAAGCCAAGGAGTTAATACCATCAGTCGAAAAGCAGCAGAAATATTCTGCGGAAAACCCACTTGGATTTCTTTTGACTTTTCTGCACGTTTAGAGCACAGCACCAGCACTGGTGCACATTGCTCAGCTCTGCTCTCTGCTCGGAGCGAGCCCTCTGTTTTTCACCATCCCCACCGTACCTAACCCTGCACAAAAACAAGGAGCACTTTCCTGCTGCTGGACAGGGCTGGGGCTGTTGTGGGGCTGGGACGAGCGGGGCTGAACAACCGGCGCTGGCCACGTTGCAAGAAGAGTTAATCCACTGCCATCTGTCTTTATTATGCTGCTATTGTTGGACACCACAGCCTGGAAATCCAGCAATGAAACCCAGTTGTTCCTTGCCATTCATCACAGTTATTGCTGGAGTTGTGTAATGAAGAGGGGAAGTGCTGTTTATTGCTCTCCCCTCTTTGGAAACTATCCTTAGGGGTAGTTATGGATGGTTATTGGAATCCAGCACAGGACTCTGGGAGGTCCCCCCTGCTCTGTTTCTGTGTTGAACCATCAGGTCTAATGGGGTTTTACGTCTGTTTTTGCTTTGAGGCCGCTCTGCTGCCTGCTTTTGTTCTCCTCACCCTGAAGTTTGGCTGCTTCATTCCTGGCTTGAAGGTGAGCTGAAGGAAAGGAGGACTATTAATATGGTAAAAAGGCAGGAGGTGGGTGCCCTCCGGGGCAGGGACAGCTCTGCCACCAATAAAAGCAGCAAGTGTGCACTGCACCCAGAGTTTAGGCATTGTCCTGCTCAGGAACAGAGCCCTTTGGGCCTTTGAAAATAGCTGATCATAAGTACAGGGGCTTTAGGTTACAGCTCTTCTCTCCAGCCATCTCCAGAGGCTGAAAATCAGAGAAGACTCCAGCTGTGCAGGTGAGGGATGGAGGGGGCAAGGGAACCGTGCAGGAGGTGAAAGAGCCAAACATAATTCTCAGTGGGCAGTGCAATGCTTCTCGCTGGGGATTACAAGGATAAAAATGAGAATGCACTCAAATAGATCTACAATGAAAATCCTTCAACAAGTCATCATGCCTGCACTGCAGCAGACAGATTTTGGAGATTTTGGGGTAGGACACACTCCCTCTGGGTTTTATGAGGCAGTCTCTGGACTGTAGGATGTTTGATCGCACAGAGAAAATGTATTAAAGGACCTGAACTTCCATGCAGAAATCAAATTGTCTTATAATTAGCTCTTCCGTTTTGATAATTTATATTAGTCCTTGCAATTACTCCGGGAAACAAAAAGATGTGGGTGCACTGAACCTCAAAAAAAGCTACTCTACTCTCTCAATTCCCCACCTGCTCTACTGCTGCCACACACCTTTGGTGGTGCAGGCAGTTCAAAACCTGCACGGGTGACTCCTTGCTCCAGCTTCAGGGAAGTTTGCAGAGCCCCAAAGCTTATGGACCAAACTGGAACGAAAATGAGGCTCTGTGCCAGAAATAACACCTTTGGAAGGTGCCTGGTGTGCAGATAGATAGCCAGCACGGCTTCATTATCAGCAATTTATTTGTGCTGGCAACAAGGGAAGGGTGTAAGGAGCCTGTGGGATAAGAAGCTATGGAGGAGAAGAGCTGCCTATCCAGGTATCTGAGCCTGCACTCTGGCAGTGCTTCTGGGCATGATATGTAATAGGTATGAGATGAGCTTCAAGGGCTAAAGACATGGAAGGAGTTAGAGATCTCAGTTGTGTTTCCAGATAACGCGTAGCCTGTGCCTGTCAAAGCTGCTGCTGATAAGGGGATTCTGCAGAAAGTAATTAAAACTCGAGCCCCTGGTATTTATTTAAAGGGGAAACTCTTGGGACTTGATAGGATTTTGTTGAAATGGACCAGGAAGCTGATTCTTAACGTGCCATGGAAAAGCGCAGAGAATTAAATCTAAAAAGAGAGGCCAAGCAAGTTTCACAGTGCCCTCACACAATCTGTAAGGCTGCAGAAGCTGTGAAGGTCTCCCTTAAATGCTGAAAATGCAGGATAAGTCAAGCAAAAAAAAAAAAACAAAAAACAAAAAACAAACAAACAAAAAACCCACACAAACAAAAAAACCCACCACACCCTCTTGGTGACACAGGAAAAATTCATTCCTGGAGAAAGGTGTAGATCTGCATATGTTGAGGAAAGAAACGTGTGCTGTTATTTTGGACTTCAGCTCTCTTTTCCCTGAGGTGGCTTCCCTGGAAAACAGATAGATCTGAACAGACAGCTTTGCATATTAAGTACATTTTTTTGCTAGACACCGGTTGTCTGAGAAACTAATTTGTGACAATAGACTACGGTTTAGTAGACATTATCTTAACCAGTTTGCAGCAAAGTGTGGGTTCAGCGATATCACCCTACTGCCTGTGAAGTCTCATCAGGGCTTGGTGGAAAATTATGCCCAAGTAATAGAGTACTTATTGATGGGGTTTGCAGGCTCCGAGCCTGATGTATGGCTGGCTCTTTCAATTATGGAATGGCAGCAGTGAAGCATGGATTGTTATCTGCTGACATCTTGTACAGCAGAAAAATGAAAAGCAGGAATTCCTGTGTCAGAGTCACTCGGGACACAGAGAAGTATAAAGAAACAGATGAGGCAAAACAGAAAAAAATCAGCGTGGCTTAGGTCCCAAGAGCTGCCATCACTTCATAGTTTTCCATGGAGTGCCAGCACTGGGAAACAAGAGTTTTAAAGGAAAGTGGTGTCACCTGAATTTTCCCACAGTCACGTGGATTTTTTCCCCTCTGGCAGATTTAGGAAGAGTGTCAGGTGATGCTGTCACCAGTGCCTGGGTGGGAAGAGAAGTCAGTGGTGTGAAGTGGCTGCTCCCAGACAGTCCCAGTGCCTGTGTCAGGAGGGCAAGCCCAGAGCCAAGCCCAGAGCCCAGCCCAGAGCCCGACTTCAGCTTAGAGCTCACTGACAGCTGTGGCAGCAGTGATTTCTTCTCCAGTGCTTCTGCACATTTTGGAATGGGAGATGATGTTGGAACTGCTGCCTCTCAGGGCTGAGCTCCCTGTGTGATGAGTGGCCAGGATGCTTAGGGTGCTGCAGAATAATCTCACTTGGATACAGGCACAGAGGGAAAAAAAACAACCCTTTGCAAGAGATCTTTAGGTATTTGGAATATGCTGAACTTCCTGGGAAAGGCTGTTTTGAAGGACAGTCCCTGTAGGAAGGTGATCCATCACAGATTCAAGTCCAAGCTGGGACTTTTTCCATCTTATTCCTTATTCCTAATACTTCATTCTAATGGGGAACACCCCAATAGACTTCAGCTTACAGGAAAAATTCCTAAGTGAATGGTCCAGCTTAGTAAGGCTCCAGTCATGGAGGGATTCAGCTGCATGCTCATCTTCAAGTCCGTATTAACCCTTGTAAACTTACAACACAACTCATGCTTCAGGTTGTAGCAAGATTCAGGTTTCCCTTTAAATCATTCTTCCAGGTTACTTTGAAATTCAAGAAAGAAATCTCATCAGAGATTGTTTTTAGGACACGCCCAGACAATCTGAGAATGATTTCAATACAACCTACGCAGTTACTGTAATTTCAGAGGGTTTATTTGATAGAAGCTACTGGACTACATCTTCCTGTCACCTTAATTAATAATAAAATACATCATTTCATGTACATGTAGAATTATCACAGAATCATAGGACAGTTTGGGTTGGAAGGGAACCCAAAGCTCAGCTCATTCCAGCCCCCAGCAGTGGGCAAGGACACCTTTCACCAGACCAGGTGGCTCAGGGCCCCATCCAACCTGACCCTGAACACTTTCAGGGGTATAATATTTAAGTTTGGACCTCAGTTTAATACAATAATAATAACTGGGGACTTGATACTTGCAAGAAACACCCCTGTGTAACAGAGTCAGCAGCTCTACCTCAATGCTTTCTGTCAAAAGAAATCGCTTTTCTTGTTAAAACAATGGTCCAAACTACCATTTCCAGGAGAAAATCATGGCATAATCAGCTACAGATAAGGGAAAGGAAAGGCAAGATTTTTGTAGGATGAGGTTTCTGTGCCCTGTGACCAACTTTGCCATGGGGTAACAGTTCCTCCATCATTCTGCTGTTTGATCTCACCTCTCCTCAGCTTACTCATCTGCGAGATTCACTTAATTACATTAGTCAACTTCACTGAGGTGTCTTGAAGCTTAATTAAGTTCTGGAAAGCCTGTCAAGAGCCGCTGGCAGAATGCTCTGAGGAAGCGTTGAGATGAGAAATGGACACGAGGGAGGGAAATGTGTTGCCTGTGTTTGGGTGAACAGAATGGGGTGGAGCTCTCGATTCACTGCGACCGTCTCAGGGCATTGCCGTGAACCCTGGGGAGATCCCTGCTGGTGATCCACCAGCACAAACATTCATTTCCCAGTTTTACGGGATGTGGGAGTGTGTCTCTCATTCCCAAACAGCTGATTCTGAGAGGGGGATGCACTCCTCAGTTCTGTGCATGGGAGCACAGCAGACACAGCTCCGTTTCCTCACCGAGCCTTGGCAAAGCCAAGTGGCAGAGAACGTCTCTAGATTTCTTTTTTTCCTTTTTCTTGCAACTGTTTAAACCTGTCCTAGACTAAAAACCCCAAAAAGACACCCAGATCTCATCCCTGTGGCCCACCAGGGCCTAGAACTCAGCGTTTTCCACTGCCAGAGGGACTGATAAGAGACTGAGCAAGCTAAACTAAAACCCACAGCAAAGACTTTCTAAATTGGCCATCTCACTTCAGAACAATGAGGAGTTTTACTGTTTCATATTATTCGTTTTTATCCTTGTAGGCACTTCACTTATTAAGTCTTTTATTAAACAGTTTTTTCCACTTTTTAGCTAAAGAGATTTTTTTTCCCAGACCAATTAGGGGAGGGGCCCTTTAAATTTTCTTTCCAGAAGGACCCTATTCAAAAGTTTCCTCCCAAACCAAAGACAAATACATTTATTAGCACCCAATGCATGGCTTAAAGCTTGCGAAAGTGGAAAAAACTTGCACTAATTGCATTTTAGTTATACTTACTCTGTGTTAGAGTAAAGCTTTCCAACCTTTCCTTTCCTTTCCTTCTCCTTTAAATCAATTACGCCACTTAGTAAAAACATTCCATTTCCCCTAAATATTAAAAAAAAACACCTTCCTGGTATTTGATGTAGTGAGTTTCCCCTATACAATGTAGGTGGAAGTCGGTGGGGGCACCTGTGGCTGGTTGCTGTCAGTCCTGGTCTCACCCTCGGGAGGCTTTTTCGCCTGACGCACCCCAAGGGGTGAATTGACATTCATCGCCCCTCCAGGGGGAAGAAACATATGGAGGCTCCACCGGGACAAGCTCCGTGCTTGGAATTGCCAATCAGCGCCTGGCTGGCTGAGCCTCAGCTGGGAAAACCTTGCCACTAACAAGGCTTCACGCTCCTGCAGCTCTCCTTGCTGCCTGTCAGCTGCTGAGCGTGGTTTGAACATCCTGCAGCGCCGGCTTATTACGGAGAGGTGGTAACCTCTGCATATTTTAGGAGCAAGCAGTTCCTATTAGCAACACCCACCAGGTATTCCCTATAACTTAGCAAAATTGGGTGGCCTTAAAAATGGAATGTTTAGCTGGGAAGTAAGGAAAAAAAAAAAAAAAAGATGTTTCTGCTTTCTTTTCTGGAGGAAGATTTCTCAGATTGTTGTGTTTGGAGTGTTTAAATACACTGCTCTCCTTTGAATCTCGGCGTTTTGCCTGTTTGTTTACGCTCCTTTTGCTGGGAAATGCCTTGTTATTGTTTCCCTGTGCTTTCCACAGGGCTTGAAATTACTGGCTGTGCAGGAGGAAATTAGTTGGTAATTAAAGGCAAGTTAATAACGATTCCCATGGAGTCTGCTTGGTCCTGTTGCTGCGAGGGAGACTCTCTGCCTCTGTGGTCAGGCACTGCTGCCCAAGCAGCAGGTGTGACATCGAGGGGTGGCTGTCACACCTGATACCTGCTTGAAACACACACAGGCAGGACTTGAAGCCTTTCAAACCCCAGTAATTACAGATAATGGCATGATATCAAAACAAGTAATGGAGCAACTGAAGCCAGCAGATTTTTTTTTTGAGTGGTTCAGAAAAAGTAACTTGAGGGAAAAAAGCTTTGGGTTCAAACTTGTGGCGTGCCAGTGTGTCCCTTTGCCATATTTGTAATTGTTTTAGGCACCATTAAAATTGGAAAATGCTCGGAAATTCTTTCTTGGAAATCGAGTTCAAGACTCTCAACTCCTTCCAAAGTGTCCAGGCACAGGGCTGGCTGCACATCCAGCCCCTTGGCTAGTGGGCTGATCTTTGAAGGAATATGAGTGGGATGTGTTTTGGTTTTTACAGCTGGGAAAAACTTGAGCGCTTGCTAGAGGGTGTCCCTTGACTTTTCAGTGTGACTGGAACATATTTTTGAGGTAGATTTTAAGATTTTGGTGCTTTCAGGTGTTGAGGATGAAGCCATGAGGGCAGCTGAGTGTTTTGAGCAAACACGTTGTTTTCCAAGGAAACACACCTCAGACACTCAGGTTTCTCCTCGTGCCTGCCTGTTTCACTTATGAGACTTCAAAATCTGTTTGGTCATTTCCCAAGCACTGAGTGGTGGATGTCAAATATGTGAATTCCCTGTGTAGAGCTGACCAGCAACCCCCCTTTCCATGTACAGAGACCACGGTTCAGTACCTGAGTGTAACAGCAGGGAGGAAGGAAGGGGGGCAAATGTCTGGTCTGAGCTCTAAACTGCAATAAAAAAACCAAAATAAAAAGTCTCAGCGGAACCCCAGTTTCACCAGTGACCTCAGCACCTGGCCAGAATCCAGCTCTGATGTAAGGATTTCATGTCCTCCTGGATTTGGGGGATATGGGGCATGTGAAGTAGCACCACACACTTGCAGGCTTGTGCACAGCTGGGCTGAGAGCCCCTGTCAGGGGTGTTCAGCTTCCTGAGTCTCTAAGTCACTTCTTGAGAACAGGATGTGGGCTGGATTCAAGAGAACCCAGAAATCCGAATATAAATGGTGATACTGAAGACTTTTGCCCAGCTCCTGCTGTACCCTAAAGGCCCCCAGCTCCATAGATAACTTTTTTAATATCTTGAAACTTCCTGGAGGTGCCTGCACTGCTGGGCAAAGCCTGTCCCCAGCAGCACCCTGAGCATGCAGATCTCCATATCTGGTTGGAAGATACTGCCCTGGAGGGCTTTTCCTTTTTCACAGAATCAGGACTGGAAGGGACCTCTGGAGGTCCTCTCTGGTCCTGTCCTTCTGCTCTGCCTGAGTTTTGTCCTTCACACCACAGAAGAGCTTGCACCCAGCCTGTGGAGAACCATTTCTGACAGGCTGAGCCTTGAACAAAAGTTGTTCTGGGCTTGGTTGCAAAATAAAACCATGAGCCTTGCTCTGCTTTGTGGAAGGGGAGTCCCAGGGCTCTCTCACCACCACCTTTAACAACCCAGCTGCCACAGCTTGGGGACTGCCTGCCCAAAGGGGGAGAAAGACCAAAAGACACCAAGAACAGAAATGAAAACTTGGAAAATTCCTCAAATGGTTAAAATAAACTCCTTAGGGAGGGGGAAAAAAAAGAAAAATAAAAAAAAGGGAGGGGGGGGGAAGGAAAAAAAAGTGTCTCTCCTTTTGAAAGGCTGCAATTACTGTGGATAGGATCCATCTCACCTGATGGCACCCAGGTCTCGGCATCTGCACTGAGCACTCAGATCTCATTTACCATCAATGGAGAGAAATGGGCACCTCCAGCAGGCAATTGCTCTCATCTGGAGGTGGTTGCCTAAAATAGGTCAGACAAATCACTGCAATTTCTCTCCACTTACACATTTAAGAGACTCACTCCAGTACAGACACTTGTCTTGTGGGCCTCTGACTCCAGGTGAGATGAATCCCCCCTGAAGTGACAAGACCCATCCTCTGAAAGCAAGGAGGGAATGACTGGGGATGTCCCAAACCCTGCACTGATGGCATCATGAGTCAGTGTGTACAAAAAAGTGAATAGCTGCCCAGAACACGTCAGCCTCAGCTATGACCACTTGGAGGATTTGGGAACATTTGAAGGGGTGATTAGGATTAATCCATTTACCTGAGTAAGTCACTTGGAGAGCCTTAGCTGTAAAACAATATTGGTTATCAGCATCCTCCTGTGATGATGTTCTGTGAGTTCTGAGAAGGAGATTTTTTTTCCTCTGAAACAGCCTCTTCACATTTTCCCCGAGTGAAGTATTTTGCTACTCAGATTTGTGATTTAATAATCATAAATAATAGAGCCCTTAGTGCTATATTTTTAAATGACTGAATGGTGAGAATCTACTTTAAAAAATTGTATGAATGCCTATCACTTGTGTGCATATAAATGTATTCAATTAGCACTCAAATCTTGAGTTATCTCCTGATGGAAGGCAAAACCTTTTGAATTCAGTCCCATGCAAGAAATACTGTGTCATTTAACTCACAAAAGGATGCCATGCACTTAACAGATAATGACTGAAGAGGATTTTGCTGTATTGCCTGTTCAGCTGCTTGTGAGGACAAAGAAAATAATTCCCCTTTTAGGATCCTATGGGGTAATGAGTGAACCCTCTCCACACTGATCACACTGCACAGGGGAAAGGAAAGAGCCCGATGGGCTAAAGGGGCTGCAATTTCATTGTCATGGTCCCCCATGTGCTTTCCATGTTTTGTCTGGGATGCTAAGCCAGTGGCTAACCTGTCTCTGAACCTGCCACCAGCACACAGAGATTACTCACCCTGGATACTGCACTTCAGCAAATGCAGAATTAGCCCTGGCTAAGTAATCTTGTTAGCGTGATTCAGTGTTAAATGGATCTCGATTAAATGGGCCTTTATATTGTCCCAGCTGGAGATGATAAGCCCCCACAAGGAAATGGCAGGAGACCCGAGGAAATTGCTTTACTTCAGACTGGGATGTTTAACCCCATAAAACACTTCCTGGTCCCCCTCTGCTGTTGCTTCTGCTCACTTGCGTGGCACCATTTCCTCTGGCCTTTGGCTGAGGGACAGGAGGGGCTCAGGGCAGGGGCTGGAGCATCTCTCCCAGACACCTGTTGGCCAGGACAAGAGCAGGGGGCTGGAGATGCTGGTGAGAGGGCTCTGATGGGTGACTTGGTGCTCCTCTGTGGCTCTCAGCTGGAATTAATAATCCCTCTGTTAGCACAGGGCTTTGTCCAACCCCTCACTCAAGATGTTGGTGCTGGGGCATCCAAAGGTCAGAGCCACTGCTGCCACCAACTATTTATTAAGCTCCAAACAGCACCCAGGGAGAATCTTCAGTCCCATCTTAAAAGAAATGGATTGCTTAAACGTGCTGCTGGGACTGGCTGGGAATGGCTTGGGGTTTATCAGTGCGAGATAGGGATCAGCTCGGTGTGTGTCAGAACCTGACACTTCATTTCCCCTCGCTGTTAGATTTGGCACTGTGCTCGCAGCCTGGGGAAGAGGGAAATGGCATCAAAATCCCCCAGGGGCTGCAAGTGCAGAGGCAAACCGGGGGGCACTGGTGTGACAGGGATGGAGAGCTGGGATTCAGCAGGAGCAAAGTTCCCTCCTCTGCAGTGGGAGCCAGCTCTGCTCTCCAAAGGCTCCCACAAGGGAAGCAAGGACTGGGGGAGATGTGGTGTGGCAGGTGAAAGCAAAATTAGAAAAAGAAAAAATAAACAGATAAAACACTTCACCTATGAGCCCTGCTAATGGTCATTGTTAGGAAAAGGCTTCTGGGGACAGATAACAAGGTGGACATCAAACTGCCCGTGGTACCCCCACATCGGTGTGTGCTCTCCTCCTGCTCTCTATTATCTAATAAATTTTCTCTCTCCGTGTCTGATGTGACTTCAGAATATGGATTTATCCTCACAGAGTCGGAGACGCTAACAGGACACATGGAAAATCTCTGCTCTATACCAAAGCAGATGATCTGATATCTTTTTTCCCAGACCTTTGACAGAAATATGGTAAACATGCAATTATTCGAATTTTTCCATAAATTTTGCATTGGAGGTGGATTTACATGCTTGTGATATTTTCCAGCCGTGAATCCCAGCCCTGTGAAGCAGCAAATGGCTGCGGACGGGCAAGAAATGATATAATCTATTAGAGATTTCCTTCATTATCCCTCTAATCAAGGCTTCTATCAGTCTCCTTTGATGTGCTGCTGGAAAAAAAGATCTTCAAGTAAACTGATGCTGGAGATAATTAATTAACTTGCCATCCTCCTGCCTTACAGACAGAGACAGTGTAAGAAAGAAGAAGTGTCCTTTGCAATTACTGCTCTGTGGTTTTCCATCCTGGTGCTGACAGCCTGTAGGACATGAAGTGGAAAAGCATTTCACCAAACTTTGAGGCTTTGGCCATCAATTCCTTCACTTGAGAATGTTTTATCCTGCTTGTATTTTTCATGTTGTTGGATAACACTCCTGATGGTGAAAAATGGATTTAATTCTTGAACAGTTAGAGTTGGATGTAATCTAACCTGGTAATAATATCTTTTTTATGCTTTTCTTAGAGCAAATACCCCCATCTCTCCTACCCTCAGATTACTGTACAGGAAATCCTTTGTTAGGATAGAACAGAACATTGAGATTAAGAGCTGGGTCAGTGGAGTAATATGGGCACTGCAGGTTGCCACAGGTATTCCCAATATTTTTTTCTAGGGGCATGGCAGGAATGGGGAATGATTTCTGCCTTGGGAACCCATCTTTTTCACGTGAAATTCTCTTTCTAAATATTGGTGCAATCTCAAGTCCTGTAAAGACACGGTTTTCCTTCCTAGTATTTTAAAGGATAAAACTTAAATTTCTCTGCCATCTCAGACCAAACCTGGAGCAGGAGGAGGTCCTCAATCCACCAATCTCAGAGGATTTTTTTTTCTTTTACAAATCATGTCCCTTTTCGCTGAGGTTTTCCACTGTTTCCAGTTCCTTGAGCCCTCAAAAAAAAACCATTTCAAATTCTAACTAGGTTAGCTCTCCTTAAATTTCTCCTTTTTGGTGCTGCATGAGCAGCTAGACAGGGGCGAGCACGGCTGAGTGGGCAGACTGACAGAGCTTTAAACACGGCGCCGCTCGGAGCTGATCCCAAACACCACCAGCAAAACCCTGACAAGAACCTCCTTCCAAAGGAAACCTCCCCAGAAACATCAAGCAGTAAAGCAGAATGGGAAAAGCACATAATAAAGGCAAGACTGAGTTTAGAGTGTTTCCTGGCAAAATGGGGGATTTTTGCTGATTGCTGTGTATGTGCAGGGTGGGTTCATGACGAGGAAAAGCTTCTTTAGTTTGGGTTTGGTCACCAGGGGCTTGCAATTTAATTAATACTTGTAGGAGTTACTAAAGGCTAAAGAAGTGAGGGAGAGTGTTGCTAATGCAGCACAAACTGGTTCTTTTTTTTCTCCTGGGAAAACCCTGCAGCCTGACAGAGGCAGGTTTCCTTCTTGTGGAAGTGCTGGAGGAGGCCAAGGAGTGCTGTTCCAGAGCACATTCAGGAATTGTCCAGGCTCAGCAGCAGCTGAGTCAGCTCTCAGTAGCTGGAGATTGTGTGATTTGCTCACTCCACCAAAGGGGACAGATGATTTTTAGTAAAAATGGTCACCTTTAGAAAATCAGAAAACCTCCCCCTTCCTGATTGTCCTTCTGGGAAAGCTGGGAATGTTTTGATCTGCAAGCTTTTAACATTGAAATTTCTGGTTTTGAAAGCAGCTGCCTTGCAAACTACAAATCCTCATCTTGGCCTGTAGGCACTGAAAAGCTCCTGATGAATGTCCTTTCTCACACACTCCTTGTATGCAGAACTCTTTTTTTTAAAAAAAATCTGCTAATTAATTTTAAGCCTCTTTGTGGCAAAGCCTAAGAACTGGATTTTCCAGGAGAGCAGGGGGTCCATCTGGTGCAAAAAGCTCTCTCCTATGCCAAGGGGTTTGTTTCATGGCAGGGTTTAGGTCTGGGTGTCTCCTTTGGGCAGCAGGTTGGATGTACTGACCAGCTGACCACTGGCTCATTTCTCAGCACTGACTGGATGGTGGCAAAGCCAGAAAAGGAGTCAGAGGGGTTTTCCTGCAGGTGTCCCATGCCTGGACATGTGCACAGTGGCTTTTTCCCTAAATAATGGGATCACACCTGAGGGCAGTGCTCAGTTTTAGAAGTGGAGAAAATAAAGCATGGCGTGAGCTCAGTGAAGCTTTTGCAGGTTTCACCCTCCAGGTTCCCTTGAAACCCCTTTTTAATAAAAACAATTAGTTGCAGCATCATTTTACATCACCATAAACTCTCCTCAGCCTGTCTGCTCTGTGTGGATGTTCTCTGGAAGTGCCTGTAGCTGAGAGGACACACAAACCAAATTCCCACACCTCTGCCCTTCACCAGCCAAGCCAGATTTGGTCAGGAAATTCAGGGTTTGGATAACACACATGTGTTTTGTGTCTCCCATTTTCTGTATCTCTCATTGTCTCAATCCCCTTTCCTCCCACAGTTTCTGATTCAGATTATTTTTTTTTTCCCCGGGAACACATAAAATCCATGTTAATGAAAATTTGCTTGAATTCCCCAAAAGATTTGCATTGATTTTTGGGCTGGAGAGAGGCAGGGAAAGCAACAGCATCAACAAAGAGACCTACTCATTTGAACTTCATCTGTTCCTCTGTCCTAATTAGCAACACATTTGCTCATGGAGAGAGAAGATTTTGATGATTGGCAAAATAAAATAAATTGGGTGGAGAGAATTTCGCAAGTTTTTAAGTGCGTGTGGTGTGCAATGAGTCAAAGGAGAAAATGAAATGAATGAGAGTAGTGAAATTAAACACTAAATGCATTTTTCTCCCCATATAGAAACATTTCATCCTTTCCAACTCAACTTGCAGTTTGGCAAGCTCTTGTTCTTTGTTTTTCATGTCTTCCAGCAAAAGACAAACCAGCAGCGCAGCCCTTACTGGGAAGCAAACCTTGAAGGAGTCCAGAGCAGGTAAGGATGTTCCTTCAGATGATACCCACGAGAAACATTTGCTTGTGTGTTTGATGCAGGACCTGCCTGGGAGGGGCTGGCCTGGCTTGGTTGTGGTCCAGCCCAAGCCAGGGCAGAGCCCTCAGCCAGCTCCACTGCTGCCACGAGGGGATCACACGAAGCACAAGGGCTGGCAGAGCAGTTTGCAGCCTCAGGTTCATTTTCTTCCCTTTTTTGGATGCTGCTTAAAGATTTACTGGGCAGGGAAAGATGCTCCATCCCACGTTTGTGTGTGTAAAAAGCCATGAACTCACAATGTGGGTGCTGTATTATTATCTGTTTGCATGTGGTCACCTAGAACACCTGAATTAGGAGATATTGGATGTTGGGCTGTGTGTCCTTCAAATGATTATTTCAGATATTTGCAATCTTGGCAAGGTTTTCCTGCAAAGCCGATGATATGAAATAATTTTCATTACATGCCCAAAACAGTCTGTAAAGCACTGAAATCATTAGGAGCCTAGTCATGCTGCTAAAATCCAACTGATTATGCTCTGTTTTGTTTGAACTTTTAATTCCTCTCCTGCTATCTTCCCTTGGTTAGTGGTCAAGTGTAACTTTACCTTGAAGCTCAGCCCTGTGAGACACAGCTTGTGGCTGATTGCATCTGATGGAGGGGGGGAAGAGGAGCTTTTACTGGAATCTTTCTATTAATTTTTGTGCATAAATTAGGAGAAATTAAGGTTGTGTGTGGTGCCTGTAGCTGGTCATGACCTGGCCAAAAGTGTGCAAACAGTGCACACCAAATAGTGCTGAGTGGCCAAAAAGGGTCTGGTGGCTCTGCTGGCAAACCATTCCCATGGGAACTGAGGACAACTCTTGGGAAAACCTGTGGTAGTTCACAGTGGACATGGAAAAGGGATAGAAAGATCAGAGTCATTGGTTTTCTAGATTTCATTGCTGGTTAAAACTTTACTGCCTGAGCTTTTCCTTCTGAAACAAAGTTAGGAGAACAAAAATCAGTCGAATACTGGGCTTGCTTTAATGCAGATTCTAATGTGCTCTCCTGGTATTCCAAGACATGCAGAAATGATGCAAACATGCTTTGGGCAATGCTGAGCTAATCAGCTGCTTGAAAGGCAGGGTGTTTTAACTTCAATGAGGTGCCAAGTTATCACATCCTCATTTCTTCAGGACGTGGGGGAAGAAGGCACATTCCTGCCAGCCAAGAGCTGGGCCAGCAGTCCTGGAATGATGGGGTTGCCAGAAAAACGAGGCTGCAAATCCACCTTGGGGAGCACAGCTGGAGAGCCACAGCTCACCCCTTTGGCTCAGCATCCCTTATTCCTCAGGGGTTGGAATCAGAGGCCTTGCTGTGCTGGATTAGATTGCTCTGCTGGATTTTCGTGTCTGTGCATTACCCAGACACAGCCCTGTGCCTCATTAGCTGGAGGCTGGTTCAGCAGGGGCTGGAGCTGTGCTGGTGTCAGCAGGACGTGCCCAGGGGTGCCAGGCCGTGCCAGGGTGTTTGCATTTCCATGTCCTGCCATTGCTCAGCACATCCAGGGATAGGTGCAGCTGATAAACAAGTCTGATTAATGTGTTTAATAAACAGTAGCCAGGGACCAGCACACTGTAATAAGCTGCTCATCTCTGGAGTTGCCACAGCATTTTCCTGGCAAATATTCTGACACTTGATCACAGTCCTGCTGTGAACTCCCAAACCGTGGGAGCGGAGAATTTCTCCAAAAACTGTCCCATTTTCTCCCACATTCCATGCCACTCATAACCCCGGGAGTTCTGTGCTTCTGGGCACCCCCAAATCTGGTCTGTCTGAGCTGAGGCTGTGGGAGCAGTGCAGACCCCCTGAAGGGCTGGGTGGCACAAGGGGCACTTGCAGAGTGTCACTTTGGGGCATGTTTAGATATTGCTGTCGGGGCAGACTTGGCAACAGGTCATGTGAGGGCAGCTTCAGTGGGTTAGCCAGATTGCCTTGGCTGCCTTTAAAGGGTTTATCCCAAGGGGCAGCTGTCCTGATTGAAATCCTGCAGGCAGGTAGGATCCAGCCTTCCCCTGCCCTGCTCTCCCCAGTCCCAGCTCGCAGCCTGCTGGAATATCCACAGCAGCTGTGGGGAATGTGGCTGGGTTTGGTGTGGGGCTGGGCTCTGCTCAGGGTCCCCCCACCTCCTCCCCACCCCGGCAGGGTGTGAACCTCCAGGTTTCCTTCCAGGAGGGCACTGCTGAGCTCTCCAGACCCGGAGCAGATTAGAATATGCTGAACTGTGAAGACTTGTCTTAATTAATGCTTTATAAGGTTACAGCTAGAGCCAGGGAAATAATCAATAGTGAATCATCTACTCGGCAAATTCAGCTCTTTTCTGCCGGCGAGTTATCTGTAAACAGCTTGCAGTTTCCTCCATTCATTCATTCATTATTTACAATTATTTCCCAAATAGTTCCTTCAAATTGCTTTTGGTCTGCAGCTTGTTTGCAAGCAGTGCGTGGCAGGCTCCTGCTCCGTGCTAGTCAAGCTGTGATCATTAGTTTTTGGTGGGACGAGCAGGTTATGTGGCCTCACGCTGTGTCCCCAAATGCAGCAGCCCGGCTCTTGCCGTCCTCCTTAATGAATTCAGAACAGCTTTGGGCAGATATTCCTTGCTTCTTGCGCAGCATCCCCACTCTCTGTCAACAGCCTCGTTAGTTAAATCCTTCGTTAGGAGACTTGTCAGGGTGCAGCGGCTGCAGCACGGATTCAGAGCCCATCTCATCTGGATTTTTCCTGAACTGGTCCTTACTGGCCCTACTGGCCATATGAGTAGCAGGATTTTCAAAATAAGCATGTCTTAGTGACCAGTGATGTTTTCAAACTCAGGAACCTGCTGGGGCCACTGGTGAGGCCATCTCTGGGCCCAGTCTGGCCCTCACTGCCCCAGATAAACCCTGCTGGTGCCCAGGCTCACACCTAACTGGTCTCTGCAGCCAAAGACCCTCGTTTAAACCTGTCACCATGCCCAAAGTGACTGCAACCCTGGAAGAGAAAATCACCTCCAATTCCAGGGCTCTTTCCATGGCCCTGCCTTGCAATGTGCCTTCCCCTGTTAAAATCACCACACCATCGCAGCTCCAAGGCAGCCCTGGCAGTTTTGATGATTAAAAGGATTTCTTCACGATAAGAACTGGAGTGAAACTCATTTCAGGTAGCAGCCAAACAGCTGCTGGATGGTACACAGTTTCATTTACTGCTGACAGGAACTGGATTGTTTTAAGCAGAGGACGTAAATAGGCTCTGACATAAATCAAAGAAAACACCAGCTGCGGGTCAGCCGCACTCTGGGGATTCACTGCTGTGGATCTGTGAGGAAACCAGACAGAGGAGCCGGCTGCTGGCCCTCATCGCTCAGGAAGGGTCTGCCTGGGCTGCAGGAAAAAGGATTGCCCCATGCTGGGGAATTTTGACAGGTTGCTTCCCCTTCCAACACTGTTACAGCCGCTGGAAGGCATATCTTGGGATACAGCTGCAAAAGAAAAGTGCTGGAAGTTGGTTCAAGGTCTCTCCTGGCAGGGTTGTGTTGGGAAGGGTCCGGGGCTGGCGTGGGAGTCTGGACCTCCTCTCTGAGAGAGAGCCTTGGTCAGAATAACCATAACTGAACTGAGCTGAAGTCATTGTCCCATGGGACACACCTGTCACCATCCTGGGGGAAGGGTCCTTCTCCCCTCTGTGGTGAATCCAGCACTGGCCCCTTCCCACTGCCAGTCCCAAGGGCTGCACGGGCCTGGCATCACCTCTGCTGCAGGTGGGGATGCAGAGAATTTGGGGAGGTCACAGGGGAGGGCTCAGTGTCTAGAGCGACACAGCCCAGAGACAGAGATCACTCCAGCTGTCTATTCTGTGGAAAAAAGAATGAAAAAGGAGTTCTGCTTAAAAAATTAACAGATCCTGACCTCAGAGGAATCACAAGCCCAGAGCAAAAATGCACTGAGCACCTGAGCAGTGCTGCCTGCAAGCTGGGAAGCATCCCCAGAGCCAGAGCAGTGTCCTGAGGCTCCAGCAGTGTTCTGTTGGGTGCAGCAAATGCTCCAGGCGTGCTGCCTCAGTCCCTCCACAACTGAGACTCGGGAAAAACAGAAGCAGCCCCCTTGGCTCCCTCTTCCCTGCTCCAGGTCCCTGCAGCAGCTGTGCTTCACCACCCTGGTGCTGCTCGAGCAGGGGGAGAGGGTTGGGTGGTGGATTTTTTTTTCTCTCCTTAAGTCAAAATCAATGATGATGACAGAGTTATAAGGTGAGCGATGGGAAAGGAGAAGAAAGCACCCGGTGTCAAATTTGATGCAGGAGGCAGTTAGAGGAACCTATTACGAGTTCTGTTGCCTTAGGGTATGTTGGTGGGTACATAGGAGAGTGTAATGTCAGCGAAACAGGAGAGCAGTCTCTTTCCCCTTGAACCCTTATCATTAATGTGGAAGGCATACATTGTCAGCTATTAGTCTGGAGGGGAGGGAGAATAGCACACAAGATGTCTTAGTTTGGAAATGGAGTCTGACTCCTCGTCTGCTCTGTGAAGGATGGAGGGTTATTGCAACTGTTGTTGTTGTTGCTGTGATTACAGTGGGTATTATAGGATTTGGGAGAAGATGGGGCTCTGAGGGTTCTGCTGCCTCTCAATGTGGCTTTTGAGGAGGGAAGAGTGAAAAGCACCGTGTGGTGAATGCTCAGGGTGGTTGGAGCCCTGTTTCAGAGCGTGGCGACATCAGGGACAGGGATGCTCTGTGTGACCCGGGAGGGAGCAGGTCTGTGTCCCCACCCAGCACTCACACCAGGCACTGCCAAGGGGGACTTGGATGGTTGTGAGAGAGACTTTGCAAGAGAAATTAAATAAAAGGGGTTTAAAATGGTTTTAATTATTCCCATGGCTGCTGTAGTCATTGGTGGAGGATGAGGTGCTGCACCCTGTGATGCAGGAAAGATCTGCAGGCAGGGATTTGGGTCTGGAGTTTGATGCCTCCCTCCCTGGTCAGGAGCACAAGTCGGCCTGTCTGCTTTGCACCTCAGCAGCACCAAATATTTAGTGCAACCCTGGGTGAACCCATTCTCAAGACAGCAAAGGATGCTGGCTCCTGCAGACACAGAGTCTCTCCCACACCTCAGCTCCCCTCTCTGCCTCACCCACTTGATACAGTTTCCCTCATTTAGGAAATGTAAATAATTCCTTGGGCTCCACTAATCCCAAGATTACACGGGTAATTCCTGTTTGCATTAATGGGAGGATCTCTCTCAAATTCTCTGCATGTGAATGAGCATCACAGGGCTGGCACTCTGAGCCCGGGTGAGTCTCTAGAGCAGACACTTCCCCTCCTCCCCTCCCCTGCACTCAGGCAGGATCTGAGAGGAAACACAAAATTAGCTCCTTTGCCTCAGGACGTTCATTTTTTTGGAGGCACATTGCAAATGATGTCTATTATTAACTCTGGCCATTAGTCCCTTCCTTCTCCATCCAGCTCTGCCATTGTGGCTTTCAGAGTTATCTCACAGGTGCTGCTGGAGATGGAGAACAAGGTCATGCTCCATGGGGTGTGGGAAAAAGGGTTTATGTGCAAGTAAAACAAATACATCCCCTCTGTGCCTTTTCCTGCTGGCATCTGGCGTGTACTCACTCCCAAAATCCCAGATTTGGGGTGCCTGGGATGCACATCAAGGGATGCTGCACGTCCAGGGATGCTGCACATCCAGGGATGCTGCACTACCCCAAGGTTTTTATTTCCACACTCTGTCCGGGTGGGAGGAGATGAGGATATCTGCAGCTCCCCAGCTCCATCTGCAGCTCCCCTCAAGCCCAAACCCAGAGCCAGGATAAAGGACCAAAAGCTGCCCCAGCACTGGGGTCACCGGGGCAGAGCAGAGCCCTGGGCTCACTGCACCACCCCCGTGCTGCTGCTCCTGACTGCACCTCCCACCGCTGCTCACTGGGGGAAAGAATTAATTCAGCCAATTAATGAAGATAAGCTGGAGTAGCAGCTCTGTAAAAATGCCATTGATCAAGAGCAGGCCCTACCCTGGGCTGAGCCCTGCCCCTTCCTGCTGGCACCGCTCAGGTCCCCTCCAGGAGATGCCACAGGCTGGGACGGCCACCCCAGAGCTGACAGGGGCTCTGGGTGGGGATGCTGCGCTGTCAGGAGCCGGGAGCATCCAAGGTAGCCACGAAATCAAAGCAGGGAGGGGAAAGGAGTTAAAAAAATTGAAGTAATCACTAAAATACCCCCCCAAACTGTCACACATCCGTCCCTGTAGCTTGGCACTGGGTCAGGCCAGCACGTGAGCGTGGCAAGGATGCTGCTGAGGCACCTCAGACCTCCTGCCTCGGGGGCTGTCACTCACCTCCTTCATTAGGAGGGAAAAAAGTGCTGGAGAGCCCTTGCTTCCTACAGTGGTTTTATTTCAAAGCTCTTTCAAACCAGGGTAAAGAGGTATGAGGCTTGGTTTTGTGCATGAGTTGCTGAATGGGGGGAAAAAAGTGTGTTCTTAATTTGGGGAATGATTTGTTAGTTGTAAAAATGGGAAGCCAGGTGGGTTTGAGGGGTTTGGGGAAGTTCTTCGGTTTGGGATGAGAGGAAGGTGGAGGAGCCAGAAAAATCTTTATGCTGCTGTGAAATCTTTGTGCCATCAGTATCTGCTGTGGGAAAAAAAAAAAGCAGCAGCAGTTAGCTGAGCAGCAAGATTGGTGTTCTTCTATTATTCCAAAAACATAGGGCTGATATTTATTTCATTAGAGTAAGCCTTCCTGTAGCCAGTAAATGAATTCCAGGAAGTGAGGGGAACCCCAGGATCAGGGACTTTACTTCATTTGGGATTGTGTGCAGCTAATATTCTGGTTAAATAAATACATTTTACTAATTGGATTACTCAGACAGTGTAATATACTGCTGGATTTCCAACACGATGCTAATAAATTGTGTGAAGAACTTAATCATGTTAGCTTCCAAAAAGCTTGTAAGAGATGAAATTAAAAAATAAGTAGAAGTTGACATCTATTGCATTTCACAGTGTCTTCATTTTCCTCATCCTTCTTAGAGTTCTCCTTTCCTCAGCATGGCTGATGTGGATTTTTTTAATCTGCCTGTGATTAGGGAGGATGCAGTATTAGAGTGGGACTGGGGGGTGCTGGCACCTGCCTCGTGTTTGGTTCTTCTCCTAACACTGATCCTGGCAGAGACAGAGGGAGTGAGGCCCTAAACATCCCTTCTGGAGGCCAGAGAGCTGTGGGATATTTCCTGGGATGCAGCAGGAAATGAGGCTGGAGAGAAGCACCTGGTGCTCCCCGAAGTTGGAAAGGATGCTGAGGGTGCACAGCGAGCGTGTGACGGGGTCTGTGCTGGGGGAGAGGACGTGGCCCTGGGCTGGGAACCCCACCAGGAGCATCCCACAGCTCAGGGCCAGCACAGGGAGGTGTTGGATGGCCCTGAGCTGTGCATCCCTGTCCCTCCACATCAGCAAAATGATGGAGCGCGGGCGCTGCTGCTGCAATTCATCACCAGCGAGACACAGCACTGCTCAATTCACCTGAGCTTCCCACCAGCAAGGGAAAAGGCAACACAGACTTTTCTTTCCTTATTTTTTTTATTTTTTTTTATTTCTTTGATAGAAATATACAGCCAGAGAGTGAATGGCTCTCCCACTCCAGCCATCTGACAAATGGACACTAAAAACAGATAACTTGTCCCCGCTGTCGATGGAACAGCACTCGGGTGACAGAGAGAGCTCAGATGTGTTCTTTAAGCTGCACCCAGCTGTCAGGAGGATCTGCTCCTTACTGAGGAATAAATGCCAGGCAAAGGGAGTGGTGTGGTTTGAGCCAAGGGGCTGGGGAACCTGCAGATGGATGGATACTCCGAGTATCTGGAGAGAAGGACGGTGCCTCTCACCCAGCTCCAACAACCACGGCATTTCCTGGGATAAGGATGCTCCCAACCTGAATTACACCCCAGATCCTTCCCCCACGGGTCCCTCTGTTGTGTATGAACCTGTCACAGCCTCCCAGTGCAGGACAAGGTTTGCTGCAACATCGTGTGAGTTCAACAGGAGCACCTCCACATGATGGAAATCATCAGTGTGAGTGTGCCTGTTGGGGAAGAGGAAACAGGAATGCCTTATAAATATGATTGCTTGGCAAAAGATTTTGAGAATATGAAACCTATAAGCAAGGTAGAAATGAAAGCCAGTTTCGATACTGAAGATGCCAAGCCAGCCAGTTACTGAACAACTGGAAAAGACAATGGTTTAGCCAGCTGAAGGAGAATCTCTTCTGATTGAACAATACCCTTAGCAAATAAGGGGATGCCAAAGGTCCAAAGGTAGGAGGAACCCTGCCAGTGTGGCAGGGAAGAAAAAAGGGTTTAGAAAGTAGTTTTTAGGGTTTAAAATGTAACACGGTATGGTAATGTAGTAGTTCTTGTAGGCTGTATGTAAATTCTATAGGATTTGTGTCTTGTACAGGTTGGTTAGTGTAAATTAGAATATTCAGCACAGGAAGAGATATAATGTATTGTAACAGGAACTTAGGGTGTCTTTGGGGCATACTTCTAGCTGTGGCTGAAAACTTAAGCAAAGCTCTTGTACCCATAACTTGTGCAATAAACCACATGGTTCAAGAGCTGCCCTGTCCCACTCAGTCTCCTACGTGTGCCTTTGTGAACAGCTCACCAAAATGAAACTCCAGCACTTGGGCCTCAGGGGTTAAAATACCCTTCCCTTGCTCACAAGCCGCCTGTTTGGACTCCTCTAATTTTTTCAGATGTATTTGATGCATCAAATGGTGATAATTGTTGTATTAAATGGGCACATGGGGGAATAATTTGCCTTTCTGAAGCGCTGTGAGATCTTCAGATGAAACACTCGGCTGCTGTGATTGGCACTAAAAAGAAGGAATTGCCAGTTCCTGTTACTGAGTTGGCTCCCCACAAGGTTCAGACGTGTGGCTTGGTGTGTGCATTTTGGTACCCAGAAACCCTGTCCCCCATCCTCCTGGTGTCAGAGGGATGCACGAGGTGTAGGTGAAGGCAAATCGGGTGATTTTCGTGGAGGCAGGCAGGAGCCAGCTCCTCTGCCCAGCTGCCTTCCAGAGAGTCAAACCCAAACCACCCAGATCCAGCAAAGTGCCTGGGAGCAGCAGCAACTCAGAGATCCAAAAAGCAGCCCCATGTGCACTAAAATCCCTGCACTGCTCTCCTTCCCTCTCTCCCCCTCGCTTCTATATCTCCCCCTCATCAAAGTTGACTTATTTCTTTAATTCCCTATATAAAAGGAGTATTGTCTGCGTGAGGCCTCACCCTGCATTTATTTATATTTTCTCTCACAGCAGGATTTAAAAACAACAAACCAGCCCCTGAAATGGCAGCAGCTTCCCTGTAACCTGAACCTCATTGAAATACTAATAACTAGGTTTTGATGCAGCTTTGTGGGTATTAATGCAAATGTTTTTCTGACTCTCCAGGTTTAATAGCAACAGCTTATACAACTCTAATTAGCATAACAAAATTCAGTGATGAGGAGTAAAATGCTTGTCTTGTTTGATGTTTCCTGGTAATTAGCAAGAATAATGATTTGTGCAGCGTTCCTGGTTCCCGGCTCACAAAAGATGGCAGAGAGCACTCCCAGCAGTTAACTCGGGGTTTGTGGGGAGGATGGAGCTGCTGGAAAATACCTGGAGACCCGGGCAGGCTCACACAGTGTGTGTGTGTCACCACAGACCCGAGCACAGAGCACTCCAAGGGCTCCGGGGCTCTCCCTGCACATCCTCCCGTGTGTCCCTGAGGAGCTGCAGCTGCCCATGTGGAGCTGTGTGAGTCGGTGTTGTGCGGGCACAGGGGCTCTCACCCAGTTCCAAACAACTGCCCTGCCTTTTGCGCAGGGATGGGCAGCGCTCCCGCGGAGCCAGGACGCTGAGTTCGCGTCAGAGATTGGATTTGTGCTTTTTGGAAACACCGAGTTTTCCCGTCTGCCTGCAGCTGGGAAGGTTTCCTTCCCTTACTCCAAGTGCTGCAGACAGGGAGCCCCTGGAGCAGGTCTGTGGAGGAGAAGGGAGGTTTCTCGGTGCCACCTCGGTGCCAGCATTTCCAGGATGAGACCAGGCAAAGCTGCTGCTGCACAGCCCACGTCCGCTCATCCCCAAAGAAACCTCTTCTCCTTGCCTTGGGCTGCGTGTTTGATCCCAGGCTTTGTAAAACACAGCGGCGGGCCTGGTGTGCTCTGGTCTGGGCCTGGAGGAGTTAAAGGTCAGGAGAAAAGAGGCTGTAGCCAGCGTGTCAGACACGGGCATTTCCCAGGTTGCTCAGCCCGTGTTTGCAGACACAACGCTCTGCATCACCTTTAATATTTCTCCCTGGCTGTGAACTCTCCTCCTTGGCTCCGCGGGGAGCTGCAGGCTCTGCCCGGGCAGGAGCCCCCTCCATCCCTCCTTTGCATAAGGGGGGGAAGGATTAAAAGCTGCTGCTGCTGCCTTCCCTGCCGGGTGCAGCCCAGAGAAGCCTCCCCGCTCCATCATCACCCGCTGCCAGAGCTGGTGGGGACGGCTGTGTGTGACCCTCTGGGGAATGCTCGGCAGCCCCTCTCCTCGCCTGTGCCATTAAATGTGTTACGAGTTACGGTCCTCCCGTCGGGCCGGGCGTGTGGAGCCCTGCATTAGCCACAGGCTGTTATCTTTCTCCTCTGCGAGCTCCTGCCCCGCTCCCCAGCGCCGTCCTCTCCTTACAAAAGCTTTCATTGTATTAACAGCTGTAAAGTAAACCACGCAGGCCAGTAAATTCTGAAGGAGTAAAAAGAAACCCTCCTTTTATGTGGTATGCAGTCGGCTTTATGGAGGGCAGTGCCGAAGGCACTTACTGAGATAAACGTTCTGGCTGAGTTTTTAAAAGGACTAAATAACGTTGGCCATTTGTGGGTCTGTAAGATGACAAAATTAGGAGAGAAGTTAAACTACCTGCTACTGAGCATCAGATGAATTTTTGTGGCAATCTGGAAGCAATCTCTGACTGTGTATGCAGCTCCCCAGGCAGGGACTTGGCCAGCACAGCCAGAGGAGGGAGAGCTGCCGTGTTTCTTAAGTGCCAGAGCTTGGATGCAGCAGCAGCAATGTCGGTAGCCTGATCCAACACAGCAAATCCTTTGTTTCCTTGCTAAGAAAGCTAATTTTGCAAAGCAAAAGACTGAATGATGTATAATCTGTGAGTGCCTCGAGTCTGTGGTGCTCTTGGGAGAGGGAAATTGTCATCTGAGGAACAGGACAGATGCAACTGGGGTTGTTCAATCGTATTCTCTCCTTCCCTCCACCCTCCCAGTGTTCCTGAAATGGCTTCTACCATGAGACACCCCGAGACAAGATGCATTCATTCATATTAATAACGTTTGAGTATCTGCATGGGTAAGGTGGCTCAGAGAGAGGCATTCATGATGAGAAGAATAATTTGGTCCAGCCAGTCTTTGCAAACTACTCTGGGGAAAAGCTTTCCCACCCTGGGCGCAGTGGGAAGGCTTCGCTGTGCTGTTCACATAAGAAAGCACAAGCTGATCTGACAAGCTGCAAATGCCAGCGTGGAAATATCCCCTCCATCCCCTCCATCCCTCCCTGCTCTCCTGGGCTGTGTGAGGGGCTGAGCCCTGCCAGCTGCTGGGGACACATGGTGGGCAGATCTGGGGGTCACACTTTTCTCTAAGCAGAGCACAAATGCCGGGGCTGGCGGTGGTTCCCACTGCTGTGGTCACCCCCTGAATGCCTCGGGGTGCTCCAGCCCCATCTGGCAGCCGGCTGGGGGGAAGGCTCTGCTCCAGGAGCTGGTCACAAGGCACCAGAGCCTTTTCCAGTGTCTCCCACAGAGGAAATTCCTCCGGAGTGAGATCATGCTCTCCTCTCCAAAGGAGGGCAGATCTGCTGGGGAGCAGGGAGCTGGGGGTGGGGGGAGATCCTGCCTGCAGCCTCTGAACTCGCACTCACCCTGCTCCAGCAAGGTTTAACAGCATCCCCGCACTTTTTATAGTGGTGATTATTTGTTAGCAGAGATCCAGCATGCACAGGCTCTGAGCTGCATTGCTGCTCAGCCTGTCCCAGGGGTTGCTGTGGCACATTTTTGTGTTTGTGCCCTGCTGAAGGGAAACAGCACCAGTGAGCACAGCCCCTGTCCTGGTTCCCACCCCCTGCCCCAGCTGAGGCATTGCAGAGGTGCTTTAAAGTCAAGTCTAACCTGGTGCTACAAGCTTTACACTGCATCTCCCTACACAAATATTTATTTCAGGCAGAGGTTTATTTGCTGTAGAAATAATGAAATTTTCATACAATGCCTTTAAGATCTTGTTAGTGCAGAGCACAACTCTGAATTGCAGCTGGAGCTGAGGTTAATCAGGAGAGCTCAGTGCCAGCAGGGAAAGGACCCTGGCAGGCAGATGGGCAGGGAAAGATGTGACCCAGCAGTGGATGCTCACACAAACAAGGGATTGCTCAGGCTGGGCTGGATGGGGCATTGAGCAGCCTGGCCTAATGGGAGGTGTCTGCCCGTGGTAGTGGGGATTGGAACAAGAGGAGCTTTAAAACCCCTTCCAAACCAAACCATTCTGTGAAGATGAATCTGTGATTTTATAGTTCTGTGATCCTATGACTCCATGACTCTATGACTAGGATTCTATGAATCTAATTCTGTGATTCTATGGTTCTGTGATTGTGTGACTCTCTGATTCTCTGATTCTATGACTCTACAGTTCCAGCTAAATGACTACATATTGAAAAAGTTCCCCTTGCCACCGTGTGCCAGCCAGCAGGCAATGGCAATTGGTCAGCTTAGTGCCACTTTTTGGGGACTTCCCAGAGGGTCACACAACCTGCTGCAAAATGTATTGTGAAGCTTGTTGCCCTTCCAAATTTCAGCCAGGACACCCAAGCTCCCAGAGCTGCAAGGCAGGGTTGCAGTGAGGCTCACAGGCATTGCTGCTCAGGGGTTTTGTTGAGTCTAGGGGACAGTGCATGTTGCAGCTGTAACAACAAGCCCCACACGGTGTGCAGGGGCTGAGTCAGACTGGGTTTGACCCAAAACGATTCACCTGGTGAATCCCACTCTCTTCCATGGGCTGAGCCAGCCCTTTGGCAGGATCTGTGTGTTTTAAATGCGGCTCTCAAAAAGATAAATGTGTGGTCTGTGGGCTCATCTCAGATTTCCTCCCAGGTGGTCATCCTTGAATGGGATGAGATTTCCCTGCAGACACAGCGCCAGCTGCCCCTTTCCTGCTGTGGTGCTCACTGCCAGGTAGCAGAGACAACCCCACTGGAGTGTGGACCCACAGCTGGGACCTCCCTGTGGCCAGAGGGTGCCAAAGGGTCTCCTCAAGTAGATTTTGGAGAGGGGGTTTAGAGGAAACTGTTCCCAGCACGGCTTCAGCAAGGGCCCATCCTTAGCTCTGGTGCCAGATGACAGCAGGAGACAAGGTGGAGGGAGGAGAGCCCCGAGCAGGTGCTGCTGTAAAACATTTCCATCCCTTTCTGCTGGGGAAGGCTCATGCAGGCTTCACAGCACCTCTGTGTGTGGGGATGGGAATGATATAAATGTAAAATTGGCCCTCTCAGGTTCTGAAGAGCGCAGTTTGCAGCTGGAGATGGATCACCAATCTTCCAGGGAATTGTGCTCTACAAGGTTAAGCATGTTTGCAGAAGAAATATGGATAATGCTCTTATCATGTATGACCTTTACTATATGTGTAACATTGTCAGTGACAAAAATGCCATTTTTTAAATGGTTTTCACACTATGGTATCCAGCCATTAATCATGATGTATGTGAGCGACTCTATATTGTTTCTCTGAAATTGCAGCATTAGATTACTTTCCATCCCGGCTGCTCACATGAATTGTACCCCCTGTTACCATGAGCAAGGTTCCTATTTTCCATGCCTAATGTCATTGTGGCCCTACATTTACCCAGAGGACTGGAGAGAACTTTCCAAGGCACAAAGAGAGCAGCTCTGCTCTCCTTCCCTGGCAGACAATTTGTGCATATGTGCGAATAAATGGTGCACTTACTTTAAGATGTCTCTCTAATCCAGGAGTTGATAAATGACTCTTTCAGACACCTCTGCTGATGTTGCATTTTTAATGTAGACAAACTGTAGCTGTGGCTCCAGTCTGTGCATCCCTGCCACTGCCATCCCCACTCTTGGCGGGTTAATGTTTCATCTCGCCTGGTGTAATTTGGGATGTTTTACTTCCAGAGTGTATTTTGATTTACAGAAGGTAAAAAGCAGTTGGCAGCTTGATGTTTACTCTTTTGTGAGCTTATTTATTTTTTTTCCTCTCTCTTTTTTAATGCAGCAGGCTTTCAGGTGCGAGTGCTGCTTCCTGCTGTACATAACTGATATTTATCCTTCCCGTCTGAGGGAAGATGCTCCCCTCAAGGGAGGCCAAACAAAGCCCCTCACACCCTGCCTGAGCTGTCGTTTTGGGGACTGAGCTGCTCTGACTGCTCACTGTGGAGCAGGGTGGCACACAACATCTGCCAGTGCAGGACTTGTACAGGGATCAAAGGGAAAACAGAGCTCACAGGAAGCAGCTGAACACACAGCCGGTGTTTGCAGCCCTAACAAATCAGTGTCTGCCATTCCCTCAGCATTATCCACAGTCTGGGCTTGTTGGCAACTCATCTCCCTTTGCTGCTGAGCAAGAGTGATCAAATGAGTCAAAGGCAAGCAAAGACTTTCAGATGGAAATAATGTGGGCACGCTGCGTCCATGCAGAGCTGTGGGTATCCATGGGGATTCCCGGTGTTTCACATCTTCAGGGGGAACTCAGGGAGGTCTAATCTTGCTCATTCTCAGCAGCACCAAACCAGAGTGAGGTCACTGAGGTCACTGAGCTCTGTGGCCCAAGTGGGGAGCAGAGAATCCGTCTCTTGGGATGGAAATATTGTCGAGTGACAAAAAGGTCTGTGTTGTTGCAGCCCACTGCTGATTTTGAGGAAGACCTCACCAAGCCTCAGACATCCTGAGTGACCCTGGGAGAACAACAACCTTTGTCTCTGGGCTCAGAAGCTTTCTGTCTCTAACTCCATGCATTTGTTATGTGCAGTACAGTGGGGACTGGTTTCCTTTACAGCACTTCCACAGGGCTCTGTAATCTCTTTATTCTGCTTTCTCTTCAATACTGCAGGGGCAGCAGGTCCCCAGGTACTGAACCTTCCCAAATGTGCAGCCAGTCTGATCCCTCCTTTGTCCCCACAGACCCTTACAGGTTTTGCTGCTGTCCCCAGAAATCCCTGTCACTTCTTGGCGAGTTTCTGGTGCAGAGTGAGTGCCTGTGGCTGCAGGAGCCCTCCCTGGGCAGGGTTCAGGGGCTGTGAGCTCTCACCTCTCTCAGGACAGCACAGGGCTGAGTGCTGCACCCCCGGGACAAACAGGGAAAGGTGACAACCAGACTTGGTCTGCAGCTCCCTGTGACTGCCCCAAGTGCTGCCCACCCTGTCCCTGAGCCCTCTGCTGCAGCCTCCCCTGTGGCTGCCCGGGAGCATCTCATCCAGAGATGAGTCAGTTCTGTGGGGGAGCAAGAGCAAAACAAATTGCACGTGCACACGGGAGCAGGCACCTTGTCTCTGTCTCCATTTCGCTGAGCCTTTGTTCCAAACTCTTGCTTTTCTGAAGAGTTTCTCCGTGTCACATGCACTGAACTTTGAGGCTGATTATGCTGCAAGATCTTCCTGTTTGATGGTGTTGTCTAAAGAATAACTTGGCTGTGTTTGCCTGCCTCAAACGCATCCTAAACTAATCCTGATTTTCTCAATTTACTCTGTCCTGCTGTTTCTCTTCCCTCATTGTCTAACCTTAATGATAAGCCCTGGAGAATGGTTTGGGATCATGGCAGGCATGCCTGCTCTGGCTGCAGTGGGTGTAAAAGCATTTTTGGGGAGATGGGCCTCCCCCCTGCCTCCCTCTGTGGAAGGGTTGATGTCTCAGGCATTACCTCACGGTCCACGCCACGCAGTGAGTCAAACTCTGCTAAGTAACTAAATAAAGATGTAATTTTAATGATGATTAAATTGAAGCACCTCATTAATTTCATGTGAGAGGTGGGGAAGTACACGGCAGCCCTTTCCCTAAATTCATTGTTTGTCTGGCCGCGAGACGTCCCCTCTCAACGTCTGGTTGAGTCTAATTTAAGTATGTAAATTTAATGGTTCAGTAAGTAAAATTGCCTTTATTGTTTGGAATGGTTTGCACAGTAATTTACGAGCTAGCAAGGCTCATTTGATAGGAGTGTATGATGGAGTAGGTGACTACAGTGAAGGACATGTTTATCTTAAGGATACAGGAGAAGAACACAGATACACAACATCTGTAATCGAGGACCTTGGGATAACTGGGCTGCTGGAGACTGGGACAAAGCAGCCCTGAGGGCTCATCCTGGGGCATTCAGGCATGGCATGGGATGGCATCCCTGCCCCTCAGTGCCCAGAGAGCGCTGGAGATCACAGGGGGCACCAGCTGGGCTGGGACAGCCCCAGTGCAGGAGCATTGTCAGCCCCGGGCCCCAGGAGGAGATTTTTGTCATCAAAACAAAGGACAAGAGACCTCACAGAGCACACGAGTGACAAGGAAACGTCTTCAGCTGCATTCAGGTCTTTTTTCCCCCACAGTGCTGCGTGTGGAAAACCTTTCTTTCCAAGCAGCTGCACACTGGGGAAGGGAAGGGAAGGGAA
>VYXD01010397.1:121159-168106 GCA_013397195.1 Hylia prasina
GGTCTCACCTGGAGATGGATCCGTGGTGAAGCCAGGCTGGGGTGTGGGTGTTCCCAGGGAGCTCTCTAAGCCATCTTGCCACTGCTGTGTGTCACTGTCCCTCCTCCAGACTCCTTCATGCTGTAACCAGCTTGTTATTATCGTGGGTTTTATTTAAAACTGCTTGTGCTGAGGAGCCTGAAGTGCTTTCCCACTTTAATTAAGCCTCGTTACACACTCACAGAGCTTATCACTCTTATCTTGTTGATATGGGAGGTAGCAGAGGTCTGCCCAGGGTCACCCAGCTGGGCAGTGCCAGGGTTGGGAAGAGGACACCCCCCTCTCCATCCCCCTGACAGCATCCTTGCTATCAGACACTGCTTCCCAAAACTGTCATTCCAACAAATGAGCGTAGTCTGGCTTCCAGAATATCTATGTAAGGCATATTGCAGTCATAGGCAAATAAAAATAAAAGAAAAGGAAGTGTTACAATAAGCAACTGTGCTTTATAAGCACAGGTAACACAGGGATAGGTAGGAAAGCCTAATCCCTGGAATGGACAGGGAGTGCTCAGTGGAGGAGGGCACACTGTCATCATTACAGATATAACCCAGAAACGCTCTCCAGAGATTCTGTGTTTTAATTTTGCTCAGCTGTCACGGCCTCTCTCATTCAGGCTGGACAGACGTGTGCACCCAGAGGCTGCTGAGGATTCTTTCCCCCACAGTCTGGGTGCAGAGCAGGAGCAGGCACTGGCACAGAGCTTGCAGGCACCAGAGCCCCGGGGCAGAGCTGGAGGTTTGCCCTGCACCCCCCTGAGTCCCACTCACAGCTGCTGCCCCTGGGGAAACTCCCTGCTTTTCCCTGGTTTTCCAGCCACATCTTCCCCATCCCAGGCAGCCAGGGACACACAGCAGCTCTGGCAGTGGCCATGCTTTCAGGAGCTGTTCACCCCAGCGTTTTACTCAGTGGTAAGAAACATACAAGGAGTATTTGTGGTCCTGCTTTTATTCCAAGGGTGAGAACTCAGAGGGCAAACACCACCAGGACAAGCTTTGGCCCTTCAGGTACCTTGTGAGTGACCCAGGGCACCAAAAACTCACTGCCATAAAAGCTGTCCAGGCTGGAGACATCCTTGCTGCTCTGCCTGTGCCCAACCCTTGTTGGGCTCAGCTCCTGGAGCTGCCAGGGTCTGTTTAACCCCGTGGCTGCTGCGTGGCAGGGAGAGCCCATTAGCAGAGCCAGCACCGTTGCATCCCTCGGCGCTGGCACTGCAGCCATTTATTCTGCTAAGTAGACAGTGTGTAGTGAAGAGTGTGATGAGAAGGGAGGGAGGGCTGGGCGCCGTGGAAAAAAGGATAATTAAAAAAATGAAGGGAAACCTACCCGATTGTACGGCCTGTTTTCAGGGGGTGCATTCCTCAGGCTGTGTTCAGTGCCTCAGGTTCTTCTCTGCTGATGGGATGAGTGAGGGAAGGGGCAGCTTCAGCCTCACATGGAAAACTTTTCTTCCTCTCCCTCTTCCCACATTCGGCTGGTGAGCAGGACCCGCTGACTGAGGTGTGTAAAAGGGAAATAATGGATCTTTTTTTGTGGCCTTCTTCCACTGAAGTCGGCTGCTACTTTGCTGTCAGACACTTTTAAAACTGAATTTTGGAGGTTGATGCTTCCCACATTCCTTCACCTAATGCCCATCCAACAAAACCCCTGGTGTGAGTTATCTTGAGCTGCACTGCTGGAAGGATTTTCCTCTGCTGAAACCAATATCAGGCTAAATCACAGCACTGGTTTATTGTTGTGCTTCAGCTTCACTTTATTTGCTTCTGAGCCTCAGGCATGAGAAAGGCCATACCTGGGCTGTGAATCTCTGTTTGTTCTTCACCGTTTTGTCCTGGGTTGCTTCTCAGAGCTTGCAGAGCCCAGGTGGGAGATGCTGCTCTGGGCAGGGTCCCTGCCTGCTCCTGCCAGAAATGGACCTTAATACAGCAGAAATACTGGGGAAAGGGCAATATTGGTGTGGGGAAAGCAACATGTCCACTTTGCAGCACTGGGATCACTGAATGTTTCAGGATGGAAGGGATTTTAATCCACTTCCAACCCCCACCTGCCATGGGCAGGGCCACCTTTCACTGAACCAGGTTGCTCCGAGCCCTGTTCAACCCGGCCTTGAACACTTCCAGGGACAAAATGTGCAATTAACATAAAAATCAGCCAAATTTATTCCTAACAGACTTTAAAAATCCATTCCTGCACTCAGTGAAAAGCAAAGAGAGGCCGTACCTCCTGCTGGCAAGGGCAGGCACTGGGGAACCCCAGCTGGGCCCACCAACTCATCCCAAGGGTGGTGGTGGGATTTGATCAGGACGCTCCTGATCAAACTGGGTTGGAGTTTTTGCGTCAGCATTGCGTTTTGGCTGAGAGCAAAGGCTCCCCACTAGGCAACCATGCAGATTTACAGCCTTTTGTCACCAGCACAGGCTGCAGTGACTGCACCTGNAATGGACCTTAATGCAGCAGAAATACTGGGGAAAGGGCAATATTGGTGTGGGGAAAGCAACATGTCCACTTTGCAGCACTGGGATCACTGAATGTTTCAGGATGGAAGGGATTTTAATCCACTTCCAACCCCCACCTGCCATGGGCAGGGCCACCTTTCACTGAACCAGGTTGCTCCGAGCCCTGTTCAACCCGGCCTTGAACACTTCCAGGGACAAAATGTGCAATTAACATAAAAATCAGCCAAATTTATTCCTAACAGACTTTAAAAATCCATTCCTGCACTCAGTGAAAAGCAAAGAGAGGCCGTACCTCCTGCTGGCAAGGGCAGGCACTGGGGAACCCCAGCTGGGCCCACCAACTCATCCCAAGGGTGGTGGTGGGATTTGATCAGGACGCTCCTGATCAAACTGGGTTGGAGTTTTTGCGTCAGCATTGCGTTTTGGCTGAGAGCAAAGGCTCCCCACTAGGCAACCATGCAGATTTACAGCCTTTTGTCACCAGCACAGGCTGCAGTGACTGCACCTGCTTGTCCCTGCCTGTACTTGCCTGTCCTTGCCTGTCCCTCTTGTGCCTGCCTGTCCTCTGCCTGTTCCTCCTGTCCTTGCCTGTCCCTCCTGTCTCTGCCTGTTCCCTTTCNCTGTTCTCTCCCTGCAGCCACTCGAGGAGCAGAGCGGGATCCTCGGCAGGACAAAGGAAAAGTGCCAGCACTGAGGACTGCACACAGAGCCACTATCCGGGGCCTTGAGACCAATTAGTCTCTATTAATTACCTTTTGAGCTCGCCTGCAGCTTTTTGAAATTCCAGCATCGTTCCCTCCAAGAACACCTTTTAGATCCTTCAAGGGGCCAGGGCGAACCCTGGGCAGGCTGAAATCTCCCCAGCTGCCCAGGCTCAATTATGTCTTTCAACACAGCTCGTCACCTCTAATCCTGTGTCCCAAATACGAGGGCACTGACCTTTTCAAGTCTTGGGAAGGTTGTTCAAATGAAGATGACAACACAAAAGGAAGAAGAAAGGGGAGGGAAAGGAAACTCCGTGTGACATGGAAATAATAATAAAAAAAAATCTTGTGTCTGTGGGGTTTCGCTCTGTCTTCATGTTATCAATTTTGAGATTAGTAACATTTTACAGCCTGCAAGGAGAGGCAAACTGTGGCATTACAAAGCTTTATAAAAGGTCTGTCCTAACCGTGACAGGAGAGAGGATGAACTGCCACTCCTGGACAAAGTAGTTCAGAGCTAAAAAATTATGTCAGCTTTGGCTTTGCCTAAAATTTATGTTTTACACAATGGAATGAGGGAGATTTCTACCCGAGTCTTGAAATGGTGGTAAATATTTTCAGACTATTAATTTTAAATTTATGGGAAGAGGGAGTTATGGACAATAGTGAGGGGTTAATCTTTTGTGGGAGGAGGTTGCAGTTATTTGTATTATGGTATTAGGGGGCTGAGAGGGCTGGTAGTTCAGTTAGTTTTGATGGAGAAGATATAAAAATTTAATGCTGGAAAGCAGATATGCAAAGCAACAACAAATTATCTGCCTGAGTTGCGCTGCTTTTTCCTGCGCAAAACACAAATAAAGAAAATGCATAAATGATAATGAACTCAAATGTCAATAATGGAAGATCTGAGTCACATGGGCAGGGAAACTTTTGTACTAATTATCCAAGTTTCAATCTCTCAGCATGTCAGGAGCAGAGCAGCTTTAGCTGTTTGAGTCGTTTCTTGATCACGCCAACATCCATTGAAATAAATTCATTTTTCTTCCGTGCTTTTCAGCTCTTTTTCCATAGCCCTGGGATGTGACTGTCTTTGTATTAATAGGAACTGCTGCCTGACAACCATTAAATGTGCATTTAAGCCTTTTGCATACCCTGAACATGCTATAGCTGTTCCATGTCATGACTGCTGACGAGCGGGGTCAGGCCCTTTCCTCAGTAGATATTGCTGAGCCTATTAGGCTCTAACGGGGTTAGAACAATTGATATTTACAGCCCTGCAGCACCAGGGGTCCCACACCGGCTCAGGGAGGTGTGTGAAATGAGGGGGAGAAGGTGGATGGATGGATGGATGGATGGATGGACGGATGGATGGATGGGATGAGTATTGCTGCTTTAAGATTTATCGACAGTTTTTCAAAGAAAGTCTTTTGGAAATGCCATTGTGGGAAGCTGTGGCTTGGTTTGCCAGGCTGGGTAATCTCCTTGGGGTACAAATGTGCTCTGAGCCCTGCTCCCATGTGGAATGGATGGGATGGCATTTCCAGGTGCATCCTGTGCTGGGATGGGCAGAAGAGGTGCTGGGCACACACCCAGCAGTGCCCAGTGCCCTGCCTGACAGAGGGGTTTGGCAGAGCTGTGCCTGATCATGCCCGGGGAGCTTTGGTTCATGGCTGATTTTGGGGAAGGCACAGGAGGGTCAGAACCCAGCACACACAGGAGTGGTGTAACTAGAGACTGGTTAAAGCTGTTCAGGACTCAGTCTGGAGTCTTTTTGCTGCCCTGTTCACACCATGCTGGTTATTCCCCAGGGCTCCCCGGAGGCTGGAGCTATTCCCACCCAGGTGCCATGGCAAAGACCTGTGGTGACACTTTGAAAAGCAATCAGTTGGAAGTCCATTACTTGAATTCATAGTGGGTTTTTTCCCTTTGGCTTCAGACAAAGTGGAAATCAGAGCAGACCCTGACCTGGTTACATAAGAGAAAATGTAAAAATAACCCATGAGCGTGAGAAGGGAAAGTGCAGGAGAAGTGAACCTGAGTGACAGTTCCTGGAGCTGTCCTGGCTCCAGCAAAGATTCTCCCTCTCCTCAGTTGGACAGCTCTTGTGGGGTGATTATTTCAGCCTACAGAAGCCTGTTGTTGCAATTAAGCACTTAGAAAGTGCAGGAAACAGACAGGAACAGAGGGAATAGAGAGGTGAAACCGCCTTGTCATGCTGAGCATTAAAAAATTATCTGCTCTGAAATGGTTTTGAGCCCAGAGACAGAAGGGAGATGATGGACCTTGGTGCTGGGTCCTTGGAGGGTAAGAGGGCCAGCTCTGCAAACCAGGGTTCAGATGTGTTCCTGGGTTTCAGAGTTAGGATGAGACTCAAGGGAGCACCAGCTCGGGGTACCTCTGGTTTGTGCCTCACATCTGCTGCTTTTCCCATTCAAGAGATCACTTAGGGGAAGGGATGAGGAAAAGTAAACAGGGTCTGGTATTTCTTTTCACCTCAGGGTGTTGTAGAGCTTTCCAGAGATGGGCAAGTGCTATCTGTTAAAGGGAGATCTCAGAAATGGAGCGGGTTAAGTGACCAGCAAGGTGAGGCATTTATTTATTAAGGCCAGAGAAAGCATTTCTCCTGAGCTGCAGGCTTCCTGACCCATCCAAGTAAACAAACAAACAAAAAATACAGAATCAAACAGAATAAAACTCATTCTTTCAGCCAGCTGCAAGTGACCACTTTCCCAAGGTAGCTCTTCTCCTCTTTTATTCCACTCGCTTTAGCATTCATGGTGCAGCAGCCGCGGGCTGGCTCCCTCCCGGCAGGATATCAATGTCAGTCAAGACAAGGAAAGTCCGAATCCCCCCTGTCACAGCATGACAAGGAGGCCTGGATGGTGGTTAAGTGAAGAGAGCAAAGGCTGATTTAGCACTCTCCCCGCTAAGAAGGTTTTGAGCGGGCAGGGAGGTGTCAGCGCAAGGTGACCGAACAACAACCCCGGTGTCCTTAGGGTGCACTTAGTGCTGCAGCAGGAGCTGCTGCTGTGCAAGGGGCTGGCTGGAAGCGCCAGGCATCCCACAGAGATGCTGGGGTCGCTGCTGCTTTGGCTTTTTCCCTTTCCGTTTTAAAACCAGGTGCGTTTTGGAGTAGTCGTCAAGGTGGAAATAGGGAGCTGCATAAAGAAAGAGCGCACAAATGATGCTGGGAGGTGCCTGAGGCAGAAGGATGCGCTGAGGCCCCACGCTCCCGGCGCTGCTGCTGGTGCTGCGAGGTTGGGGCTGAGCTGACTCGGTGCCACCCCGGCTTCCACTGCAGAGGGGAGCCCGGATTTCAGCCTCAGCCTCCTTCCAGCCTCCTGTCGTGGTTTTGGCTGGCAGCGTGGCACCGTGCCACGTCCCCGTGCTGGAAGCAGCTGGGCTGGGCAAAGAGCAGCAGGGTGGGTGTGCAGCCCTGGGCACCCACATCCCTCTTGCAGCCCCTTCCCCAGGCCGGGCATCCCCGCCCGGGCAGCGCTGCCCGCCCCGGGCTGCCGGCACCGCCTGCTTTTGTCTCGCTGGCAGCGCAGGGGACGACTCGCTTTGATTAACATTAACACTGCGTCAGCGGCTCCTTCCCCGTCGTTTTAGCAGATGACTTCTCCTTCAGCACCGATCCGCCCCGCATCCACCGAGGGGGTGAGGATCCACGGGCGGAATGCGGGCGTAGCTCGCCCGCGCCTTTATTTATTCCTCCCTCTTGTTTATTTATTAGTTCATCTGATTTATATCCGTCCAGCTGCTTTCATCTCTACCTCAGGGCACCCTGCTCCGCCTGGAGGGGTGTGCGGGGGGCGGTGGTCACTCCGCCACTGGGCCACGGGGATGGGTTGTGTCTGACAAAATTGTGGGTGAAGCAGTGCAGCCCTGCNCTGTCCCTCTCCTGCTGCCGAGCCCTGTCACTGCCGGGCACTCCCTCCCCGCCGCAGCCGCGCTCCCCCCGCCGCCGCACGCCTCCTCTGCTCGCAGCATCTCTCCCCTCCGCATCCGCTATAATTGACATTTTCCATCTGACAGGTTCTGTTTTCCCTTCCCGCAGTTGCTAAGGAAACCGGAGAGAGGGCCCGGGAGCCATTAGCTGCCGTCATCGCCTGCCCGTCCGCAGAAATGTCACTTCTGCTAACGAACACCGGAGGGAAAAAAATAAAAAGGGAAAGAAAGAAAGAAAAAAAAAAGGTTACACCCCCCCCCCCGACAAAANATAACACTACAGCTCCCCACACTAGCTGTGCTTTCATTCATTTGCAAATTAGACCACTGTTTGCTAGGGAAGCTTTAAAATAGCTTTGCAGATGGGGAAATCCTAGTTTAAGAGCCTTCACAAAGACCTGAGCAGTAGCACTCTGCTTTCTTTCAGCATTTCTGACTACTACTCTTCAAACATGTTTGTGCTTCTTGTGGACCAAAGAAAAAGTTACCAAAAAAATAAAAAGGGAAAGAAAGAAAAAAAGAAAAAAAAAAGTTAACCCCCCCGAACAAAACGCAGCATCGAGCTGCCAAAGAAAGGGACGGTGGAGCGGCCCTGCCTCGCCTCCCCATGCAAAAGTGGTGTGTCCCCACCCCGCTGGGCATCCTTGCAGGGCTCAGCATCCTCTGCCTGCTCCGCCTTTTCCCCCGCAGAACATCGGGATGGGGGGTCCTCCCCAGCCACGGGGAAGGGCAGAGAGGTGCCCGTGGAGGTTTCTGGCCCCGCAAATGGAGGTAGCAAAGGCCCAGGTGTCCTCCTGCACTGTGTATCCCACCCAGGGCAGGGACTGAGGGGTGCCAGCAGCCTCCCCAGCTGCTTGTGCCTCCCTCCCTCCCACTGCTATGTTGTGATTTTAACTTCACTTGAAGAGGCTTTTATTAAAACCAGACGGTTGCTGTTCACCCCTCCCCAGTGTGATAATGAGGACAGGGGCTGTGGCAGCCCTTTCAATTCCCTGTGGAATTAAGTTAACAAAAAGCAAACACCCACTGACCAAACCACAGAGGTTCTGCATCACGCCATGCTCGGGTTCCTGAGTTGTGTGGGAGCTGGAGTTTACTGCTGACTTCATAAAATCCTGAGGTGTTCCTTCTTCTGTTTGGAAACTTCCATACCCCATCATGTTCTATTCATTCCCTTCCCCTCTAATTCAGAGAAATGCCAATATTCTAGTAAATGAAAAATCAGATACATGATCCAGCAGCATGTTGGAAACCCCACATGAAATCCCTGGTGGAGGCGGCAAGAAAGTTGAAATTTCCATTTTGGAACATCTTCTATACTGCCACAATTCTTTGCTCAATCTCCAAGATACAAACCAAAGGAGACCCAGCTACTTGGAGACTCTTCCAGGTCCACACCCCCCCCCTGGATTGTCCTCCACAAGCTGCTTCAAATGAAGATAGAAATCCTCCTCCATTCCACCAAGCCTGTGTGACCAACGTGATTACTGTAGATTCCATGAAAATGTTTTTCTTTGGCTGTGGAAATGCTCACACCCAGCAAAGCCTTCAGGGACTTTTGTTTTATTATATGACATAACTCAGTGCACAATCACTAAATACTTATTTCAAATATTAATTAAAATCAGGTCTGGTTTGGGTGAGACTGTGCTTTGTCATGACTGGGACCAAGAACTGTATCTTTGCCAAATTTTAAGTTTCAACAAAATCTTGGATTAGTTGGAGATTCATATGAACTCTGAAAAGTTTGAATTTCTGGTTTTTGGAGAGTTACTCTTTGTCACGTTGGGTTTTGTCCTTCTCCACTCAAGGTACTTTATGGAGGGCACAGAAATGCAGCCTCACAGACAAGCACCACACCTGCCCCTCTTTATTTCTGAAAACCTGTCAGAAATATCAAGTGAAGGGTTTCAGTCCTGAATTCCCTTTTGCAAATGTGCAGCAATATAAAACTACAAACCAGAGCCTTTTGTAGGGCCCTTTGCCCATTCCAGCAGTGAGCTGAGGGTGCATTTGGGAGGCTCTGGCTGAAGGCAGCACCCCAGAGCTAAGCTGGGGTTTGTGGTGAGTGCTGACAGGCAGCCAGAGATGGTGACACCAGCGTGGTGCAATTTCTTGTCACCGTCGCTCAGTTTGTGTTTCCAGCCTCTCCCGTGTTCATCTGCTGCACAGACACAAGAAATAAAAGCCTCTCTGAGCTTCTTTAGGGTGAGCACAGCAACCCAGGGAGGCTCTGTGGCTCTGGAGGGAGCAGGAAGTTTTGTTGTGAGGTTTTCTCCACATTTTCTCCACCATGAGACACCTCCTTGAAGGGCGAACCCCGTGCTGGTCTGGGGACAGTGCAGCCACTTGGACGTTGCCCATGGTTACCTCTGGGCTGTGTTCCCCTGACTTTAGAGCAAGAAGTGGCCGCACAAAATGGAATCACACACACCCCTGAGTGAGGTAGGCAGGTCCTGGCAGCTGCAGAGCTGCTGGGGTGATGTGCAGGAGGAAGAGGAGGGATGGAGAGTGCCGAGCTCCACCACCTGCCTGGAGAAAAAGGACCCCAGGCACTGCTCAGTGTTTCAGGGCTTTGCTTCTGATTTTATTTATTTTTCCTTGGCGGGGAGCGAGCGAGCCCCAAGGAGAGAGCTGGTGTGGGGAGCTTTATTCCTGCCCCCTGCCTGCTTTTTCTGGTCTCCTTCCTCACCTCTGCGGGTAAACGCCGGCTCTTTAGTGGCAATGACTGCATCTATTATGCAAGGCTGAGGAAGTGGTGAAATAACAGCATGAGAAATGTGCTCGAATGAGTATTCAAATGTGAACATAACGAGTGCAGTCAGTGTAGCACCGAGTCCTGAGGGACGTGGGAGCTTTGGTTCGACTTTTATTTCTTTAAAAAGAAAGCCTTAACCCTCCCACCCCCTGGGTATTATTTTCAAATTAATTACTCTCATTACATTAATTGTGTGAGTGCCTGTTCCATTTTCCCCCCTTTTCAGTGGGTTAGCCTAGAACAGGGCTGCTAAAAATACAAAACCTAGGAATTACACGGCAACAATTAATCCAGAAAAAGGCATGCTATTGCTGCACACACTGTCCTTGTTTAACAGATAATAAATAACAATTAATAAATGATCCTGTGTTGGAGCACTCCCTCCCCCCAGATGTAATGCTGATAAATTTCTCCCTCGCTTGGGGGTTAGGGAACGCCGGCTGTTTAAAGGCAAACTACAAATCTAAAATGAAAATTGAGTTCTGCCTTGTCATATGGCTCAAATGCCCTCCCGTCTCAGCTGGGCTGGGCATTCATCGCCATCGTGATGTATGTTTTAATTTACCTAGTATATGTTATTAGATTAGAAGCCCCTCAGGGCAGGGATCTCATGTTTTATACCTCTAAAGCACTGCACACACCTATTGAACTATATAAATACCTTTTACAAAATGAATTTGTCCTCCTGCTGTGAAATCCTGCCATGCCTCCTGGTTTGCATAAATATCCCAGGACACGGCAGTCCGTGGTGCCTTTGACACGGGGGGGAGGTTCCTGTGGAAGTTCTGGTGGTGCTGATACCCCAAAAGCTGTGACTGTGCCAGAGAGGGGAGGAAGGCCTGACAGATGTAAAATTGATGTGGTCGGATTTTCTAATCTGTTTTAAAAGGGGGATGCTGGAAGCCTGATAAGCTGGGAGTTTAGTGAGTATTTCATGTCTTGGCTCTGTTTCCACTTCAGTGCTGTGTTTTGTGGGGCTTCCCAGGAGAGGCTGAGTTCTCCTTCTGTGGGTGCTTTCCTTGGGTTTTACCCTCACTCTGAAATGTCACCAGCAGTGGGTGACACAAGACACTGGATTTTCACTTCTCCTATATTTTCTTCTTAAAAAAAAATAATAATAATTATTCTGCTTCTTACATTTGTTTTACTGCTAAAACATCCCTCTTCTGCCCTTGGTGGAGCAGAGCCTTCTCCTTGAGCAGCTTTGTGCCAGAGCTCAGTGGAATGCAGTGGGAGATGAGCTCAGTTATTGCTCATCTTCAAGTATTTCTGCCCAATTCTGGGTGCAGTAAATTAATAAGTAGCCCTATAATCCATAGAGGCTGTTGCATGGTCTGGACTCACCTGCCCTGACTCAGTCCTTTCCCCCAAGGATGCCATCCTTTAACGCCTCTGCCAAGCTCACAGCTTCTGCTCGAGCTACAAAATACCTCAGTGGAAAATATCCAGGCTGCAGACACTTGAGAATCTGCTCTATCTCACAAGTGGATTTTCCTAGAATTGTTGAATATCCTGAGCTGGAAGGGACCCAACAAGGATCATTCAGCCCAACCCTTGGCCCAGTACAACCTCAAATTTAATAGGACTTTAGGGTCTTTACGTTAATATGTATCTCTGTTGTGGTCTAAACTATTAGAAGTTCTTTTTTTCATCCATTTAAATTGAATTAATAGGAGGAACAGGCAGACAGATTGATGTCTCTAAACTTTATCCTCTGGCCACTGCCAGATGCAGGCATTGTGGCCCTAATATAGAAGTGCTAACTCAAAAAAGGGCATTAGTTTGTTCTCATTAAGTCAAAATATTTATCATTAAAGCAGAGGAGGCTGGAGTTAATCCCTGACTCGAGAGGAGGTGTTTGCTATTTACATTGGTTTAAATGTCACAAAACTTACCAGGTGCTCATATCTCCCTGCTCCCAGCACCACAAGGAATGACTGATTGCCCAAACTACTCACAGGATACACAGGATTTCCCACTGTGTGAGAAGGGCAGAACAAAAGGTAAGCCAAGAGCTAAAGGGGATTAGGTGGTAAAATATTATTGCTTTCTGTGCGTGTGTGGCTGTGACTCAGGTGGGTTTGATATCCTGGGAGGGACGAGCTCTCCAGGGCAGAACTGGAGCCTGCTTTCCATGGGTGCATCTCAGAGGAAGGCTGAACACAAATTGCACAGGGGTTGGACACAGCCCTGCTCATCTCCAACCCCCAGCAGAGCCCCTCCTGCATCCTCACGTCTTGGGGATTCTCTGTGTTAGGCACAAGACCCCACAGGGAATTGGATAAATAATCCTTGGGGCATTTTGGGGGGGGTGGATTTTCACAGTTTCCTCTCTCAACTCCAGCTGCTCTTCCCACCCTGGCTGCAGTCTGGAAGGGAGCAGGAGAGGAAGCAGCACCCTGTTCTTTGCATCAGCCCACAGGAACTCAGAGCCAGGAGCTGTTCCCCACTCTCTGAGCACTTCTGCACTGGGAGGACATGGACTGGGGTGCCTCAAGGCCCTTGTGTAAGGTCAGGAGAGTGAACCAGAGTGTTCTGCTTCCCCCAGGGCTTTGTGAGGGTTTACTTGGCCAGCCCACGGTGTCACTGCTCTCACTGCTCAGCTGGAGCTGCTCCAGCATCCCTGCTGCTGATACTGAAGGAAAAGTGTTCCCTTTGGTGCTGGTGAAGGACAGAGCTGAGCTGAGCTCTGCAGGACACCCCACAGCTGCTGCTTTTGCTTTGGTCCCTCAGAAATGTCCCTGCTAGAGCTGGCCCTGATGCCTGCAGACACGTGTGCATGGGATGATGCTGGAGCTGCTCCTGGTGGGGCTGCTGGCTCAGGGACAGCAGGCTGGGACCCAGCACGTCACTGCTTGGCCCTTCACATGGCACCATCCAGGCAGAAAATGATTCATGAGCTCTCCCTTGGCTCAGACCCGCCGCCCAATCTGTGTGTGCCTTGGAAAACTGGACAGGCCTGGCCTGGAACCAGGGAGCCTGGAGACAAACTGGGGAGATGGAGAAACTCAAAACAAAACATGACCCAGTAAAACAAAGGAGCGTTTCCCAACTTCAGATTGTTAGAAAGGTTCACTTGGGATTCTGTTTGGCTGGGAGTGATGGTGAAGCATTTCCTCTCCAGCTTCAGGCCATGGGCAGATGTCCTCTCCTGGGTCCAGCCGTCCCCACCAGGGCTGTACAGCTGCAGCTGCTGGGGGTCCCCATGCGTGTGGCTCTGATGGTGGCAAAGGTTTGCAGAGGGCACATTTCTGGCCCAGTGATGCCCCAAAAGCTGCCCATGGGGGTTCCACCCTCCCCAGCTTGCCTCTGTCTCAGGCAGGCTGTGGCAGGGCCAACACCACCGACACCTGTGTGACCATTTCCAAGCGGAGAGAGATTTTCCTCCTGTCTGCTGTGATTCCATTTGGATTCCTGTACAGGCATCTCCATTGCTTCCCCCAGGGAAGAACCATCAGGTGGAGTTAATGTCTCAAATCAGCTGGGGCAAGAGCCAGGGCTGGGGCAGAGACCCCTTCAGTGAAGCCCTGAGTCCTTGCACAGGGCAGAGGTGCCTGGGCATCTCTGAGGGTCTGCTGAGACCTGCACAGAGACTCCCAGGGTCACTGAGCTGCAGCCAGAGGTGGCTTTCTCATCATCCTGCATCCAGAGCAGGGTCCAGTGCTGCAGGGAAGGGCCAGGCAATTCCAGGTGCTCAGAGCCACCTTTGTTCTCCTCAGACTGCACATGAGACTGGCTGTGCTCTGTCCCCTCAAAGGGCTCCTCAGGCTGCCTCCCACCTCCTCTGCGGGAACACTGGAACTCAGATTGTCAGATTTTACGGAGTGGGAAAGCACTGAAATTCAGGAATTTCACAGAATGAGGAAAACATGGCCGGGGAAGGTCATGTTCCCATCCTCCAAGTGCCACCCAGCCCCTCTGGGTCTGAGAAGTGACACAAGGCAGAGGTTCCTGCTGCCTGCAGGGCTGGCACGAGGGCATGGAGACACCCTACACAGCATAGATTTGGGGTCAGGCTGGCAGGCAGGGTCTGCTGGCAATTCCAGCTCCAGGTGCTGAATCTCTGGCTGCGGGGACACTCAGCAGAGCTGTCCCAGGGATCCCTGAGCTGGCTGTGCTGCTCTGGACCCCACCTCTCCTCCTGGGGAGGCTCCAGAGCAGCAGGGTTTGTCTCTGGGGTGTGTCTGTGCCTGGCTCTCTGCTCCCTGCACTCCTCTGACAGCAGGCTGGTCCTGAGGGAGCCTGAGGGAGCCCACAGGGAGCTGGCATGGAGGCAGCAGGACTTGTGAGCTGATTAGAGAGGCTAAGCTGGAGACAGGCGAGCACCTGCACCTCAGTGAGCTCTCACACCCTTTGTGCTTCCCCGCAGAGGTTTGGGGAAGCCTCCCACAGGCAGGAAGGTGTTTTTTCCAGGCGAGCTGCCCTTCACCTCGGTGCTGGGTGCGGGGTTTTGCCGTCCCTGGCCGCCGTGGCTTTGTTCCCGCAGCCGGCTGCGCTCACCAACCTGCTGCAGGCTGTGCTAAAAATAGGATGTGAGCATCATCCCCTCCAGCACCACCCAATCAGTGGCACAGCACAGGGACACGCTGCCTCCTCCCCGGGCTCCCAGGCTGCCCAGAGCTCCGGAGAGGGGCATGGTCCTTCCAGGAGGGAAGAGCTTCTCCCAGGAGCTGGGGTTTCCACGAGGCACTGACTCACAGCCCTGTCCCCGCTGCTTGTGTTGGAAAAGTAACAGGGAAAGGCCACAAGTGAAGGTGAAGAGTGAGATCATTTCCAGGGGTGTAGCCAGAGGTCTTATCTGTGGTGTCAGAGTGCAGATTGGGTTTTGAAGGAGTGGGGTGAGGTTTGCTGCTCTCATCTGCAGGACAGGCTGCCACAACCTGGAGTCTCCCAGACCTCGCTCTCTTTCCCAGAAGCATAACTGGGAGGCCAAGTTTTGGAAAAAGCAGCCAGGAGGGTTTAAATTGGACAGTACTCTGCTCATATGTGCTGTTAAGCATTACTGAGTTGCAGATCACTTGCAGCAGCAAAGGACAAAATCCATTTTTTTCTTACAAGAGGAGTTGATTCAAAACTGTTATTCCTCTCCCATAATTGTTCTGTCGATAGCACTTTACAGAATATTTACAAGATCCAGTAAATGCCATAAAGCACCTATAATCTTAGACAAATACAATATACAAGCCATTGCTCCAGATGCAAGAACCTTTGCTAGAAATGTAAATCAAACCTTTGCTGAGCCTCAGAATATGGGAGATAATATTTAGGCTTTATTAGGTTTCATTTCGATACCTTCTACACTTCCCCTGGCTGGGTTAGGAGTAGATGTGCCAAAATCCTAAGGGGGAACCTGTAATTACGAGATTCACAGCCTGTTTATTCAGGCTGATGAAACCTGACTGGGTCTGACAGCTCCTGCCTCTGCTTCCAAACTTACAACTGTATCTCCCATCCTTGGAGAGCAGGGAGTTTGATCTGCTGCTCGTGGCAGGGTGATGCTGCAGTGGTTTACTCTGCAAGATTGTCCCCGTGCACATGTTTTCCTGTTGGTGAGGGTAGGAAAGGGCCACCTTTCTTCCCTGCCCCAGTTATGGGGTGCTTCACTTGCTCTCCTTTGTTTGTGTTGTCTGGAAAAGTTCACAGGAACTAAAAGTGCCTCTTTTGTTTATCAGTCCATATCCAAAAATTGTAAAAAGGAACTTGAGAACCGGGTTTTAAAAACCAAGGTGCAGGAAGCAGAAGACCTTGGAGTCAAAACAGTTGATAGTAAAATCCTTACTCTCATCCACCGAGTATTTAAGCAAGAGAAAAATGTTGATTTAAAACAGAATTTTGATTTAAAAATCTCAAATTTTGTTTGAGACTGGCCTTGTGAGGGTGTCCTGGCAGGCTCAGTGGATGCAGAGCTCTGACCTCTCCCTGATCATGTGTGTCATTCCCAAAACCCCCAGGGGAAGTTTGTGAATCAGCACCCCAGGAACACTCAGCAAAACCAGCCAGAGCCAAGAGGGGTCAAAGGATCCCAGAAGGCTCCATGGACATTCCCAGGAAAGTGTCTTCCCATGGGCCTCTTGGGTTTGTTTCAGGTGTTTTTAAGCCTTGGATCTATGCTAAAGTTTTGTTGTGCCGGGAAGGACAAACCCAAAGGAACTCTTGCTGACCCCTCCAGGCAGGAATTACAGTCCTTTATAAAAGGGACTAAAAAAGCTGCTCTTTTCTGCTAACCCCATCCTCCCTGGCCCACACCACCGCAGCTGCCAGGGCTCTCTGCCGAGATTTTGACTAGATTTGGTATTTGAAGACTTCCAGATGTCAGGACACAGCTGAGAGCTGGAGCTGCATCCCTGCAGCCTCCAGCACCAGGACCCTGCTCCTGGCCCAGCCGTGAGGCAGCCACAATATTCCAGCCCGAAGAGATCTGTTTGGGGAGAAAGGGACAGAATCCATCCTGGGCCGATGCTGCCGAACTTGGGTATTTTGCAATTCCCATGGAGGCAGAGCAGAGACATTTATGCTCATTGTTAGTGCCTTGAGTGGCCGCCCAGCTCCTCCACCCTTCTTCCCAGGAAATCTGCTCCTCCAAAGCCACATCCACATTCAGCCGAGCTCTGACCCATCCAGGCACCCACTCTCTGGCTTTCCCAGCAGTTTTTCCTGGAGCAGGAGGAATCGTGTCCAACACCACCTTGGGTGCTTTTGAAAAACCCGTGCGGGAACCCCAGTCACCCCAGCCCCACCCAATCCTCGCTATTCACCAGGAAATACCTTTCGCTAAAACCCTTCCCCCTGGGGAGCCTCTCCGCTCTCTAGCACAGGAAATTAATAATTTTTCCCCCCTATTCCCGGGCCTTTTTCCTGCCATGCTCCAACCTTGCCCCGGGGGCCCCTTCCCTGCATTGCCCCCATCAGTGGCACGCAGCAAACCCAGCTCCATCCTCTGGCCCTGCTGCTGTGTGGGCATCCCGGGATGGTCCCTGCGAGCAACAGGCTCCCTGCACATGCTTTATTTCCCTCCGAGTTGTGTTAGAGGTAAAATAACATTATCTCATTGCACCTCACCGCGCCAGGGGCTCCGCGGCTTTCCTGCAATGTCAGAGCAAGAGCCAGGGACGGGCTCGGTGCTGAGAGGGGAACGATGAGCGGGTTTTTTTTTTTTAAAAATCACCATTTCTTTTGTGTTGGCCGCATACTTTAGCAGGGTCTTTCTCACCCTTTTAAAACACTTAGTTCCTTGCGGAGCAATTAACATTCCCCAAACGACAAAAGCCGCGAGTTGGCTCTGTGGAAATGGATGCTGGTGGAAAGGCGTATTATGCTAAAAGGTTGGTTTGGTGGTTGTTTTTTAAAGGGAGGATGTTTTCTATTAATTATCTTTTATATACTCAAACACTGTCTCCCATTACTCTTCCAAGTCAGAGACAGTGAGAGATGTGTCAGGGCTGGGGAACAACACACAAGCTGTAAGATTAATTGACACTTAGGAATCAGATTGTGATGAATAGATCTCAGCTTCTCGAGGAGATCCATCTTCTTTAGGGTGCATTTAGGGCTCGGGCTGCCTTTAATATATGCAATGAAGCATCTTTACCTTGCCTATGATACTGCTGCTAACCCCATGGCATGACATCCTCGCTGCGTATGGCTGGCTGGTGATAGGATATTTTACAGTCCACCGGGTAGCAATATCTCGCTTTTTTAGGCACTTTTTAAAGCACTAAAGCACAGTGTACATGAATCCACTGGCCAACAGCCTTAGGGCTTCTGAACCTCCGCAGGGGCCAAAGTTTTTCTCTTTTCTTTCCCACTCTTCAACACGGATATATTTCATTTCAAGTGTAAGAGACGTTGTCACCCTCAGGCGAAGTGCCCCCTCCCCAAAGTACTTTTTAATCAGGCTGTTTCCTGATGGCCTGCTCTCAGTTCCACCCTCAAAGCCCTGCAGATGCTGCGGTGGAAGCGATTAGAGTTTCATTAGCTGTACGAGCCAGGCAGGAGGGGCTGGAATCGGGGAGGACACGGGGTACGGCTGCCAAGGAGAGCACAGTAAAACATGTGCCCTCGACCTGCGAACCCACCCGGACTCAGAGAGTGCAGAGAGAGGATAAACCCCTGCAGGATAAACCCCGGGGGAGAGGCTGGCATGGGGCACACCATGGTGACCTGCGCTGGCATCCTCAGCTGACGTCCCTTTGACACATCCTTTGTGCCTCTGGAGCTGTCCCCAGCCCTCCCTGGCTGTGAAGTCGGGGAAAGAAAGGAGGGAAACCACACTGGTGCCATCTGCCTCTCTCCACGGGGACACTGCTCTTCTCCCATCCTCTCCCAGCTCTGCGCCAATTACTTATTCCGCTGCGTACTTTCCTGTAACTACCCCTTCGAAAAACAAATAAGCGCTTGAAAACAAACACATTTAGCCAGCCGTTTACATGGCACTTGACAAACACAGATTACAGCCTGTTCTGCCCTCAAAGACTTTACAGTCTGAGGAAGGCAACACAAACAGCAAAACAGAGCCTGGGAGGAAGAACGGAGGCAGCTGCTGATGGTGAGGGAGAGAGGATGGAAAGGGAGAGGAGAGGTTTCTCCTGGCGTTTGGGAAATGCCAGCCCAGTCTATGCAGGGTCAGTCCCAGCACCTCGCCCCAGCTGTGCCTCAGCAGCTTTAGAGCACTTTGGGTTCCAGTACTCTAAAGCTAAATATCCAGGCATTTTTTGGATATTTTCAAGTGTGTGAAGGTGACCTGACTTTCTGTAGTGTCAGCCTTGCCCTCCGAGGGACACACCAGCATCCTGTCCTGCCCTGGGGAGGGACGAGCAGAAACCTTGGAGAAGGAGAGGGCAGGAAATGCCCAGGAGCAGCACCAGAGGAGGCTGGAAAAGCCTCCCCTCAGCCGTGCAAACCCAAGGGGGTCTCTGCACACACAGGGATTGCTGCTGGAAGGGGATGGTGCATCCCCAGCATACATTTTCTTTTTTAATAACGTTGTGCTTTAAAATCCAGCGGTGACAAGGAGGGAGGAGAAGGGGATAGAGCATTTCAGCATTAACACTGCTCTTCTGTTCGTAATAACATGCTGGTACTTTTAGGAGTGTCTCGGAGCTTAAGGGGTCAAAGGTGAAGTTATCTTTCAAGAACAGCACTAACACTACAGAGCTACTTAATGCGAGCTGGGAATAATACAGGGCTGTGAGTTTAACCGGACAATGTTGTACTGGGCTGGTTTCATCCTGCCTGCGTTGGATTGTAGTGTCTTCCCATTGACTCGGGGCTTCAGTATTTCTCTCCCCTCACCCTTCCTTTCTTCACTCCTCTCCCTCCTCCCTTCTCTTATACCTAATTAGCATGTCTGTGTGGATGCAGCCGTGGCTCCTGCTGCCAGGAGCAGCACGGAGCTGTCCTGGGGCTGCAGCGTCCTCCTGCCCTCTCCCGAGTGCCGGTGTGTGCGTGTGTGCCTGCATCATTCCCACCCCTGCTGCTCCTTTTCCTCTGCCAGCTGCCTGGGAGAGCACAGGCAATCGCTGCTGTGAGGGCTTTGGTGCAGCAGGGAGACTCTGCGAGTGTTTCCCCTGTTTATCATTTTCCCCTTGTTTATCACGGCATGGTGCACAAAATGCCTCCAGAGGGTCTCCTTCCCTCCCCTGCAGCCCAGGTGAGGCTGGTGGCTGTCAGCAGAGTCCCAGAGTTGTCCCAGAGGGCTGCTCTGGGCAGGGAGCTGGGATTTTGCTCTTCTCTCTTGCAGTGGAGAATTCATCTGCATCAGCCATCACTGCCTGGGCAGACTGAGTCGCTGCTTTTGGAACCAGCCTCATGTTTCTAAGGCTTGGGGCAGGTCGAAATCTTGGGAATATTTCCATCTCCCTGCCTAGGACATGAAAGGAGTGAAGGAAAAGCGCAGTGATGCTGCCTTCCTCTTACAATGCTCCTTTTCTCATTTTTATTTTGCACCTGGGCAAGTCGTAGGAAGCACCACACTGTGACACAGCCTGGATGCAGCAGAATTTGTTAAGACGGACGAGGCTTTCCATGAAAAACAAGGGCTCTGTTTTCATATTTAAAGCTGCAGGCTCCGGGCAGTGGAAAACAAGCTGTTCCTTGAGCTGGAGTTTGCCACAGACTTTGGAATTTCCTTGGCTGGTGCCAGCAGCTGGCAAAGCAGAGTGGCCATGGCTGGTGGGGAATGTCAGCATGTCAGGAGAGCAAGAGCAAGGACTCACATCAGGACTTTACACTTGTGTCACCCTAAAACATATTAGAGCTCCAATTTCAACACCTTTTCTGTGGTTTTTTTTAGACTGGCTCCTAAAGAAGAAGCATGGCTTAGGTGTTTGCACTCCTTGTGCTCAGCTGAGAGTGGTTGTCAAGCCTTCCCTATTCCCTGCTCAGCTCAGGGCTTTGCTCCACTGGGATGTGATTGAAAGAGTCAGATCTCAGTGATTTTAACTACACATTTCATAAAGGCTGCAGAGCAGGTAAAGTAAAGAGACCTGAACAGTGAAAAACCCCACTGAGCAGGGCTGCAGAGTGGATTCTGGCAGTGTGAAACATCAGAGCACCTCCCTAAGGAAACAGGTCTCAAACCCAAGGAGAAAACACAGCCACATTATGAAATATTGGGCACCAGAGCAGACTCCTGACCACAGTTTCTCTAAGTGCAGTGACTGATGAATGGAACACGATGCTCTCACAAGTTTCCCCATGGTCAGGACATTCACATCTCCCTCCCTTGGGGATTCTTTAGTGCCTGCCAAGGGGCTGAACCCACACACTGCCCTGGATAAAATGCCAAGCAATGAGACCTGGCACAGAGGAGATCAGGCTCCATCAGTCCTCCTCCTGCAGGAGGAATTACACTCCTGAGCCAGGGAACAAAGTGTGTTCAGCAGGTCACCACCACCTCGGGGCCCATCCTGGCTGCTCTGCAAGGGTGCCCTCTGCCCTGTGCTCCAGATGTGACCCAAGACACGCAGTGAGAACAGTCCTGGCACTTCTGCAGTGGGTGTAAAACCAACAGGGCTGGGAGAAAAAGCAGCTGGCACAACTTTCAGTGTCCTGGAGCAGCAAGGGAGGAGTTGGCTGATTTATTACTCAGCAGTTTGGCTTTGTGTGCTCTGAAACCACCTCCTTCCTCTGGTTCTGTTGGCTTCTTCAATAGAAAACGAGACCAAACACTGGGAAGTTACCAAGCTACCACAATTTCAGAGTTTGGGCAGCACCAGTGGGCTGAGTTTTACTGGAAAGCTGGGCTTTTGCTTCTTCAGACTCTCTGTGCTAGAAAGCAGGGTAGCCAGGCAAATATTTGTTCACTGCCTCCCTTCCTCCTCTCCTCTGTGCAGCAGGGCCTGTGTGGTTTTGATTTCAGTGTGTTTTGGGAACGTGCCTTTCCCACTGGCACCCTTCAGCAGCATCCCAACGCCGAGAGGTGCTCAAGAGCCAAACTGCTCCGTGGCACCGAGCTGAACTCGCAGTGCTGGGGGAGGAACAGCTGCACCCGCTTGGAAAGGTCCCCTGAGCAGCCAGGCTGCAGGGCAGTGTCACCAAAACTGTGGGAGAAACAAAAACCCTCCAAGAACATTTCTGAAGTAAGAGATTTGAGGCATTACATTATTATCTGGCCAGGATGTACCACAGGAATCATCTCATTCACACATAGGCCAGGTATGCAGAGTATCATTCCATGACACATGGCTTTTACTGGATTTTTCAGATCTTTTATACAGCCAAAACTGATAGAAACAAATTGGGTCAGTGTTCACTGGTCCCAAGTTGCGTAGTTCTTAGTATTGGATCTGGATTTCTTAGCTTCTGATGTGAATTAGATCTTCATTCTTTGATTTTCTTATCAGTCTTTTTCCGGAGGAGATTTCATATCAGTCTTCTCCACCTCTGTCAGAGGCAGTCTGGGGTAGATGTTCGCAGGTGGCCACTGATGTTCCATTAATGGCCCTTTATCTTTTGGGCCACTCCCGGTCTGTTGGTATGTTGAGCTCATCAGGCCCCATCTGGTGGAACAATGCCCCGGAAAGAAACTTAAAATTCTTTTTCCTGGGTCAAAGGCAAACAAAACCTCTTGACTAAAGTCATACCAAAAGATTTTAAACTGGTGTGTTTTCCAACAGCAGGAGATTGCTCCCAGGTGGAAGAAGTAATGAAGGAAAAGATCGGGGAGTTTTACAGCTCTGAGCCTCCAAACTGGCACTCGCTGTGAGAGGAGCACAGGGCAGGCACACAGAACTGTCCCTTGTCATTCCCTCCGGCCCAGGTTATGGGTGCTCCTGTCCTGCCCTGTGCCAAATTTCTGCAGTGGCAGCAAGGCATCGGGCACCTGGTGTCTGCTGGAATCGGGCAGGGATGAAAGTGCCCTGGAGGAAGCACAAAACCCTCCCAGTGCCAGTGTCCTTCGGGCAAGGATGTCCAGCCTGGCCTCCTGTGGCACCAGTGACTCCCTGCAAGGCTTCCCTGATTCCCAGGGCTCAGCATGGAAATACCATCTCCATTCCTCACCCGAATTGCCTTTGGCAACCTCAGGGTGCTCAGCCAGAGGCTCAAGGTCAGACTCACTTTTCCCTTGTGTGCCTGTGCCTTGGGATTTCCAAAAGCCAGGGCTGAGCCTTGCTCTGGGCTGTGGTATCTCCTGGGTGCCATAAATGCTGTTAAAAGAGAAGAGGAGCACATTTGGGAAGAGGCTGTGGCTGCTGCTGCTCCCAGGTGATGCTGCACGGGCAGCAGGATCACCGTGTCCTCACTGGGCAGCTTTTCCCAGGAGCAGAAAGAGACTTTGGCTCTTGTTCCTGCTGCTGCTGAGAGATCAGATCTCCTCCCTGAGCTTTGGAGAATCCCTCTGATGCTTCCTCCTACCTGCAGCTGGCTTTTAATGAGCCGAGGAGAGGCAGCAAACTACACAATGAAGGGCGAAGTCTAACTGAGGCTTGATCTTTACTTTGCCAGCCTCTGTTTTGTGGCTGTGAATCCCACACCAGGCTCTGCCTCATCTGCTGGTCCTTGCCAAGGGAATGAGAGGAGCTGCTGCCTCGGGAGGGCCCATGGCAGTGCTGAGCAGCTTAAGGCAGATTAGGATCTTAATTCTTCAGAGTGATCTTCTGATCTCTTTCCCTTCCTGCCAGTCAGCAGCGGCTCTGCAGCCCCACATCTCAGTTTCCTGCCTGCAGAGGAGATGACAGCTGAGATGTGCTGGCAGGGGGGGTCAGAAACCCGTGGTTTGGGAGGCAGGAGTGAGAGTCGTTCCCAAATCCAGGAGTGCTCGTGTGCCACGCGGTGTTGGTGGCCCACAGCCCTGAGCTGGAGGTGATGGAGGGTGGATTTTGCCCTCTCCAACAGGGCGCCAGCCTGGCTGAGTTACCCCCTTCCACCCACCCTGCTCCTCCTTCTTTTGGAGGTGCCTTACACAAAGGAGAAGCAGAAAGATCAGACCTTCAGCCAAGGAAGGGACCTTCTCACCTGGGAGTTCCTGGCTCTCTCTGCTGGCATCTCAACTCTGAGGAGTTCAGTGGAGCAAAACTGCAACATGTGGGACAAAAAAATGGCAGAAGGAGGCAGGAGAGTGAAAACCAGTGAAAAGGGTTTTGATGGGAGAAGGTACCTGGAAGAAGTTTAAGGGATAAATGCAGCATGAAGTGCTCTGTGGGATGATACAGCACGTGGCTGGGATGTTGCTGTTCACAACAACATCTGGCTGGGTTTGGCCTCTGAGGGAGCTGTGGGGGCTCACCCTGGAGAAAAAGAGGTTCAGGGGGGACCTTCTCACTCTGACAACTCCCTGACAGGAGGCTGGAGACAAGCTGGTCTCTTCTCCAAGGGAAAGGGACAGGGCAAGAGGAAACTACCAGGGGAGGTTTAGATTGGATAGTATGAAAATTTTCTTCACAGAAAGGGTGGTCTGGCCCTGGCACAGGCTGCCCAGGCAAGTGGTGGTGTCCCCATCCCTGGGGGGATTTAAAAGATGTGTTGATGTGGTGCTTAGAGACATGGTGGGAAACCTGTCAGTGCTGGGATAACAGTTGGGAGTGATGAGTTTAGAGATCTATTCCAGCCTTAACGACTCCATGAGGGTTTTCCTTCTTTTTGCTGAGCCACAGACCAGCACAGTGTTATCTGCATAATCCCACTGTGGACTCTCAGAGGTCTGGGGTTGAGAGGGCAGAGGGCTGTGATGACATTTAAAGCTGTCCCCAGCTGCCTGGGGGATGTGACCATCACTCTTGTGTCCTGGCAGCTGCTGGGTCCTTGCTGTGAACCCAAAGCAAAATAAATAGGCTGCTTCCCCCATCCCTCTGCTGCTTGGATCACAACTTTTGATTTTGTCATAAAGCTGCTTGACTTGATTGAGAGGGCCATAATAATGATACTTACTGAGGAGGTTTCATGCAGCATTCTGAAATTGAGGTCCAACGATCCCCATTAATGAGCCTTTTATTGCACCCATCTGGCAGCTGTGGGGACGTCCCTGTCACTGCTGCTGGAGCTGCTCCTTGCTGCCACATCACTGCACATTCACCCCAGCACGGCCCTGCAGGGCCCCAAAATCCTCTGGAGCTTGTGGGCTGTGTGACCTGGGCATGGGGCTCTGTCTGCTTTTGTGGGTCTCCTCATGGGAGGCTGAGCTGTGAGGTAGGAAATCCTGCCAGGACTTCCCCAGGGAAGGATGCTGTGGGTGTTACTGTCACTGCACCAGCTGGATTAACATGTATTTCAAAAAAAATAAAAGAAAAAAACAAACCTTGTCACTCCTGTAAGTCGCAGACATCCTCACTCTCCTTGCAAGCTGGCAGCAACAAGGCTGGGGTTTCCTTTGGAGGCTGCTGTGCTGGACATTTCAGACACTAATGAATCTCTTTTGCTTTATAAACTATCCAGGAGTTTTTTGTATTCCTGCTGCTAGTCCTCCCAGCTCCCTAGGGCCTGCTCACAATGGAAAGCATCTCCTGCTCAGCAAATTAATTTTTATTATTCCTTTAATCCTTGTCCACCACGGTGGGGTGGCATCTCGGTGTGCGTCACCTTGCTGGGGACATGGGTGACACCATGGCAGGTTCCATGTGCCATGGAGGACCAGGGACACAAAATGCAAATGTGAGGGGTGGATGGTGAGCAGAGGTGGGAGCTGCTGAGGAGGGACAGCTGCCAACAGGAGAGTGTGAAACCTGTGTGTGCTGCTGAGGGTAAAGAGCAAAGAAAGAGAAAAAAGCAAAGGGAGGAAGGTGTCCTTATAGGACACGAAACGAACAACACACACACTGTCAAGTTGTCAGGGCAAAAGGAGAGAGATTTATTTTTCTGCTTTGGTTTATATAGATTTTTGCCAACGACCATGGATTGGAGGATGAGGTTTCCACCTCTCCAACCACACTGGTCAAACTAGAAGTCCATCAATTGTCCCTCCCCAAGAGAGGAGTGGTAAACAAGAAGGACAGTTAAAATAACATCACTTGGTTTACACGAAAATCTGTGAGAAACTCCACGACAAAAATGCAAACATCGGAAGGCTGAAAAAGATCGGAGCAACAAGACAGGAATGGCTTCCCTTTATGTTGCTTGACTGGAGGATGAGAGGGGTGGTGGAGATGGTTCGTGGAGATGGTTCCTGAGCTGAGGGTCCCTGAGCTGAGGGTCCCTGCTCAGCCACAGCAGCTCTGGTGGATGCTGCACAGAATTTTGCAGTGCCCCCAGCAGCTCCTGGCCGGGGCTGACACATGGCTGTGGTATGTCCAGCCATTTTCTGGGCTCATCCCTGTGGCACTTGGGAGTTCCCTGGGTGAGGAATCAGCTTTTGTGCTCTCACAGGCCTTGGAGCTGTGCTGAGTCATGTGCAAAAAAGCCCAAAACTTGTGCCCTGAGTGCTTCTCTGAGTCCCCAGCTCCCCTCTCCACTTCTCCCATGGTTGCCAGGCCCAAACCAAAGTTGGGTGAAGCCATGCAGAGGCTCCTTGTCCACAGAATTTGACTCAACCCCTTGGAAGGAGAGCTCTGAATCAAACTGAAACATCAGGGTTGTTGCTGTGGTCTTGTCCCTGGTCACAGATCCTGAGCTTTGGTAAATGCCCATTTTCACCCCTCTGGTTCCATTTTTTCCACACCCTGTCCTTGAGGGATTGCAGGGCAAACTCAAATTCACTCCTTTTAGGCTCAGGGTGCTCCATACCCCTGGATCCAGCTGGCAGGGAGGACACCACAGAGCTGAGGGTGACACAGAGGCTGTCCAGGTGCTACACACAAAACCTGCCAGCTCCCACTGGGCACAGGACACACCTCTGAGGTAACCACGCTCCTGGCTGGCATCTCTGCCCAGACACACACTGTACCAGCCACTGTGACAGCCTGATGGCCATGTGGCATCATAATAGGATTTGCTCCATGTCTATAAACTGTTATCCTAAATATCATCCCAAATCCTTTGATGCCCCGTGACAACCTGTCTCTTTAAATCTTCTCCCCCCTCCTGAATAAAGCAGCGTGCTCTTGAAATCGTTGGGAATTCCACGTATCCGCCATATAATTGGATTATATTTTATATGTCTGCTAAAATAATGATACAGCCACATCTCACTCTGACAATGAAGCGACTCGGCCGGAGCTGGGGCTCACCGTGGCTGTGTCATAAATAATGCTGCCAAGCTGGTCGGGATTATCAGCAGAAGAACTTGTTAGCTTCTTGCAGAGCAGATGCTTAATTAGAGCTGGGGCACACAGATGGGTGCCTAATAAGGGGGAAAAGACCCATTTTGGGCTTTGAAAAGTGCGGGGGCCAGTTGGGATGGCGTTTTACAACCTTTTACTTTATGGTTTGTTCAGCTACTTCTCCTCTTCCCTCTAGTTAGGAGCCCCAGGTCCAACTGCAGCATCATCTTTCACGTGGATATCAGATATTAGGTATTAGGGGCTCAGAATATCAGGCTGAGGTTGTTACCCAAAGCCTCCATAATCGTTGGGATAAATAAAACTCCCTAAACTGTCTTTTTAGTGTTAGAGAGTAATGCATTACTTTATTCATGGCCAAGAGGGTGTGTGTGTGGCTGACAAAGTTCTGCTCTCCACACAGATGGTGATACAAAACTTCTTCACTCATTTATGCATTTTTAACAAACAAAGAAATTAATGTTCACTGGTTCTAAGTTACATAATTATCTTAATTAATTAGTATTTTATCCTCTACTGATTATTGATTTCTCACTTTTCATGCTACTTTGCTCCACATTCTTTCGTGGGTTTATAACCTTTTTCTCAGATGTGGAGCCTCCAACTTTCCAAGCCTTCATCTTCTCTGTATCTTTTGGTTACTCCAATGTCCTTGAAGTGCCACAAATTTAAGATCTCAGATGTCCAATCCTCAACTGACTTTGGCTTTGTTTACTGTGTCAGTGTCAGATTTAAATAAGTAAGGTTTTGGTGATTTAATCATCAAGATAGCTATAAGAGCCTGTGAGGGAACTTCACTAGTGCTGGCTTAAGGTGGGCAGGGCCCACAATTAGTTAAAACAACTAATTAAAAATTAGTTAGAAAAATTACATCATTTCCAACAAGGTTCAGATACTGCATTTTGTGTTTCCAGCAGCTTGTTAATGTTTTGGGAATAACTTTCCCAAAGGCCACAAGCCCCATGGATTGTGGTTGGGGCATGACAGAGCTGAAGGGATCCCTGGGGGAATTGGAAAAAAACACATTTTAAGACTACCCAAGGAGGACTTTTCTTTGATCTGGTTCGGTGATTCCTATAGAGAACGTCCACAGGAAGCGAGGTCAAAAACTTGTCAAAATTTGAGGTGCTTAGTGACAGAATTAGGGTGTTCACATGATGGTGGGAGACAGGACTTGGGTTTTTTCAGATTTTAAACCCCTCTTTCTGCCTCTTTGTGTCCATTTTGTGTCTCTAGTTTCAGGTTATCTGCAGAGGGTGGAAGTTTCTGGTGTTTGGGACTGATAATGGTTGATTTCCCTCAGCTCAGCTGATTCCACCCTTGATCCCTTTGGGCTGCCCTGAGAACCAGACCTCCCCTCATTTCTGTCCCCCAGCACAGGGCTCCTCCAGCTGGGACATTGGTGGCTGGGCTGCAGGACCCCTCCATGTTCCCATCAGTGGGGTGGCAGCTGCTCTGCACTTCCCAAAACCAAACTCCTTTTCTCCTGGGATGACTCCAAGTGGAGGCAGTCAAAACCCAGGGTTCAGCTATGGGAACAGAGATCCAACAGCACCTTCCATACTGGAAATCCTGATGTTTCAGCCATCCAGATCTCAAACGTTTCCCCCTATCCCTGCTCTTTTGGAAGCTCTGTGTGGCTGTTTGCACTGGGCAAGGATCCCAAATCTTAAAGAAATGGCAGGAACAAAGCAGGGCCAGCCCCTCTCTGTGCCACCCATCGTGCTCTGTGTGGGGAGGGAGCAGATGGGTGAGGAGGGCAAATGAGGACTGGCAGGATGAGAGGTGTGAAGTGACAACGGGGTGACAAAGTGTCCCCGGCCCAGCCACACTGGAGGAGAGCAGAGGATCTCTCCCAGCCCACATAACTCACACCTTTTTGGTTGGTGCCTTCTTAGAGCAACAAATCACTCCTTTGTGCCACTCTGCTTTGCTTAGAAATAGAGTAAAACTTTCCCCTTCTACAGATAAATTTGCGTTGAAATCCTCCATAAAGGACTGGAGAGTGTAATGTCATTTCGGAAAATGTTGGCCCAGGTCTTCCTGCCTTTTAGAGTAACCTGACAAGCCCGATTATCACTGCTAGGGTCTAAATTTTGCTCGGGCCCTGATTGAGAGGCGAGGAGTGACTTTTGGCTCTCTAGTGAGCAATCTGGAGACTCAGAAATAAAATCCTCAAAGCACTTTTATCTGCGTGTTTTAAAACTAGGGCTTTAGGAATCACAAAAAGCAAAATAAAGTAAAAACATGTTTTCAGGAGTTTGTAGTACAAATTACCCCATTAAAAAGTACCCTGTTTATACAAGGGAAACAAAAAAAGACATCACCGTTTGAGGGAAGAAATGAGGAAAGTATTCAGCAGTGAGTGATCTTCACTGAATATATTTTCTCTGGGCCACTGTAACTGCAGGAACTTATCAAAAGAAATGGTTATTTTGATCATAAGTGTAGTGGGTGGCAGGTTTTTCTTGGCATTTATTTGGCTTTAAGATGAAGAAATTTTTCCAGCGTGAAAAGAAAAAAAATAATAAAAAATCCCAGACCCAGAAAGGGAGATAATTCTTCTGCAGTAGTTAATGGAGAATCTCAAAGTAAATGAACAGAGCTCATCCCTTCATTCTGAACGGTGTTTGTTTTAGCTGAACGTATTTTCTGCTTCTGAAGATGAATTTTGCTGCCTAATTCTCACTTCGGCGGGGTTCATTGGGGACAACTCATCACCGATGTCCCTGGCTGGTCACTTTGATGCTGGACACTCTTCTGTGGGGTTGTTTTACAGAACCTCATACTGCTTTGCCCCCATGCCCGTCCCTTTTGTCGCACTAAACCCACGGAAACTGTTTTCCCTACCACAATGACCATGTAAAAGTGTTGCTCGGTAAATCAGGGGCATTTTGAGAAGCTCGATTTGGCGGAGGAGCCTTGTTTCCTAAGGAGGAAATTCCGTTTTTACGTCCCTGAAAAAGCCCGATTATCCTCCCGACTCCAGGTCTGCGGAGACCTTTTTTCTCTGACGGCCTTGGGACGAGGGTCGCTTTGCATCTGTATTCAGACCCATCTGTTTCTTCTGGAGGGCGATTTCCCATTCATGGCCGGGCCCGGGCCGCAGCCCCCGCCTCGGGCCGCCCCCGCCCCGTGTCACGGACCCGCTCGGCACTGGGAACACAATGGCCCCGATGGGGCTCTTTACCCTGCGAGCTGCAGGCTGAGCTGCCCTTTGGGCTTTTGAAAAACCTCTTTATCTTCAAACAGCCTGGATTTCCTCTGCCCCGCGGTCCTCCCCCCATGGCACCGCCAAGGACAAGCGGGCGGAACAGGGTCATCAGCTTCCGCACAGCCCTGAGGGCCGCTCGCCTTTATGCTGTTGACTTTTCGGTGTATAAATAGCAGAACAATGGAGTCGGAGTTATTTTTATCTATCGCCCTTAACATCACAAGAGAGCCTGGGAGCACAATCGGGGCCGGTCTCGCTGGAGAAGTGGAAATTTCAGGGCCGGGCCTGCTCGGATGGGCTCGTTGCGTCGGGGTTTGCGGTGGGAAAAGGGGGGTTTTGGGGCAGTGCTGCGGAATGAGAGCTGTAATTGGCATTAAAATGCCTCCCAAGGTGGTACTGCTGGCCATTAAAAAGCATATTGTCTTTAAGCATGGGAACGATTAAATCTTCGCTATCAATGTTTTTCTTCCTGGGTATCTTGCGAAACCTCTGTAGCAAATGCTGAACGCTCTGGCAAATCAGCCCTACCTATTTCCTACATTTGCTGGAAGTCCCGAGCGCTTAAAAACCATGGATTGTTTTATCAGCTCGAACTCAAACCGTACAAATATTATCCCGAAGACAACAGGAGACCTGCCCGAGGTGCCTGCACCAGAAATGACTGCAGGAGCCCCGTGTCAGGCCGTGCTGCAAGATCCCCCGCGGCACACTGAAATTTGGTTTCTCTGGGCCACGTGTGGCTGGGCTGGAGGAAAACACCTGCACCAGCTCCAGGCCTCCAGCAGAAAGTTCTCCTGGGAAGGAGGATAGATAATCTGCCTTTGGGAGGATGCAGCCACCCCCTCTGTAATCAGTTTGTGGGCAGCTTCCCCGTACCCTGTGCTGGCAGGGTGAAGGTGGAATTGAACTGAGTCTCCACTTTGGAGTTAAATTCCCTGTGTTGGGTGAATCACAGCATGACTAGGTTGGAAGAGACCTCCAGTCCTTACTCCTCTTCCTCTCTGTTGCAAGGCAAAGGCTGCAAGGCTTTATTCTGATGGGCTCTTGCTCTTTGAGACCCTCCTTGCAGACACTGGTGGGGCTGAGTTGACTCTTCTGCTTCTTTCCATGGGAGTCCCATCCCAGAAGGGGCTGGGAAGGAGCTGAGGGGTTGTGTGGAGGAGGGAGAGGACCCAGCACAGCAGGTGATCCCTGCAGGGCTGCTGGAGACCAGGCTTGGTCTCCTGATCTTGTTCCCCTGTCATGGACCGAGTTCCTCTGCCTGTAATGCAACCAGGAGAAGGATCTGCCCCTTCCACTGATCCTGTGCATGAAAATTATGTTTGAGGGCAGGAAGCCAGGAGAGGGAAAAACCAACCAACCAAAAAAAACCCCCAAACCCATGGCTGTCAAGGTGGGTCTGAGAAAAATGTTCCTGTAAGGACTGGCCCAGGTGCTGCGAGCAGAGGAGGGCTGTCCCTGTGCCCCTCTGCCCCTCTGCCTATGGCCAGGCTCCAGAGCTGCAGCTGCTCCTTCAGGGAGCTCAGCTGTTGGAACAGCTTCCAGGGGAAAAGGTTGTTTCAATTCACCTGGAGTTTTTTATAGAATTACACTGAGCTCAGCGAAATCTCACTGCAAAATGGTTGGCAAAACTTTTCTCTGAAGGGAGGAGGAACAACATCTGTTCTGACATTTTTAGCCCACTCCAGAATTTTTTTCCTTACAGTCAGATTTTAAATATATTATAGTTGTGTTCAAAAAGCTAACAAAGGCTCTCATTAACCAATACTAATTGCTGTTTGTGGTCCTCTCCAGTTTTAAATTTCATTTTACACACAAAACTGTAGCTTTGTCTTTTGTCTCCATTTGAGCATTTTTGGTGGCTCAGAGAGGCACCTTTCTGACCAGACCAGCTGATGCTGCTGGCTAAGTCCTGCTTTTCTTGGAATAAATGGGGAAAAAAATCAGGCCTTTGGTATCCAAACCGAAATGTAAAACCATAGACCCTTCGTGCACTATTAAAAATGTCAAGTATCTGTTGACTCCTAAGTATTTCCTCACTGTTAGAGAACACTGGGGCTGCTGCAGTGGATCCTTCCAGCTGATTCCTGCGGCAGGGACCCTGCAGCCGGGGCTGATGTCACATCCACACTGTGTACTGAGTCCCTTGTCCCCTTCCACTTCGTGCCATGTCCTCTGTGAGCTCAGGCACCAGCCTTGCTGCTTCCACAGCTCCCACCCAGGCAGCTGTGGAGCAGCCCCTGGGCCAACATGAGAGGCTCGTTGGTGTCCCCTCCATCTCAGCCTCCCCAGAGGCTTCAGCACGGGCAGCAAGCCAGGAGAAGCAAACGCAGTTTCATAGAGGCTGAAGACATGAGCTGGGCTTTCTCATGCCATGAAACTGCACTTTCCCAGAAGATCCCCCTCTTTAGAGTTGTCTGGATGCTGCAACAGTGTCTGTGCCAGCCGCAGTTCTGATTATGCTTTCAAGGACATTTTAATTTTCATCATCTCTGGGATCCACTGCCAGGACTCCTGCTGATGCTTTGGATTGCCAGATGAGCACCACCCCGTGCTTTCCTTGCTCTCTGAAAATAACATCTTCAACCACATTTGCTGAAGCTGCTCTTCAACAGCTTCTCTCGAATGCCACCGGGGCAGTCCTCCCTGAAGCAATGTGGTGATGACACAGCACTGAGTTTCTCAATACCTCTGAGGGTGTCCAGCACCTCACAGAAAATCAACAGCCAGACAGCATGGTGGAGTATGTCTTGAAAAAGCAAAAAGGTTTTATTGAAAAGAAGAAAATAATACAAAAAACCCCAAAGAATAAAGCTGAACACAGTGTAAGGACAGGTGCCATATACCTGCTACAACACCTCCAGAATGCACTGAGAAGCCTCTTGCTCTCCCTGAAGTATTGGTTTTTCAGGTGGGGTTTTTTTTTGGCAAACAGCCTGATTGAGAATAGCTACTTTTTTGAGGAACGGGTAAACGGACCTATCAGTGTTTTTGTCTTGGTACTGAGCCAGTTACTGTCAGGAGAGCAAAGAAACTCCTAGTGTTCTTCCCTTAAAAGGTTTTGGGGTGAATCTGAAACCCTTCCCTAGATTAAGACACCTGCTTGGGTGTGGGGTGCATTCCTACAACACAGGGGCTGCTGTGGTGCCAGAAGGGCTGTCCTGGCAGGGAGGATCCCAAAAGGGCTGTCCTGGCAGGGAGGATCCCAAACAGGCTGTCCTGGCAGGGAGGATCCCCAAAAAAACAGGCTGTCCTGGCAGGGAGGATCCCAGAAAGGCTGTCCTGACAGGGAGGATCCCAAAAAGGCTGTCCTGGCAGGGTGGATCCCAGCTCCAGGGCTGCTGAGAGGGGGAAGATCCACCCTGATAGAGGAGCCCTCCCTGATGAGAAGAGTTTGGCCCATGAGGAGCTCAGCTCATGGTGCTCAGCTCTGGTGTGAGCAGCTGGGGGTTTGTGCCCTCAAACTGGGACTTACCAAGCCCCTTGTCCACAGGACTTGGGGCATTTCTGAGAATCATCCTGTGGGTTGTTTCGATGAGGGATGAACTTGGCCCTTGGTGGCCCCCGGGTTGTAGTCTGACCTAGCTGCTGGTTTCAAACATGGCCAGTGGAGGAAGGGAGGTGACACAGCTCTCAACACCCTCATGGCAGGTTTGGCCACCACTGTGGGTCCCCACGGAACAGGGGACATGCTGGGGAGCAGCACTTTCCTGCTGCTGCAGGTGGGGTGCCACAGCAGGGAGGCTCCTGGCACCGTGGTTGCCCCAGAACACTTTCCCCAGCCCCAGCACATGGCCCAGGAGCACCATCCACACATCCCAGCTCCCACCCAATCCCATTTGCAACCCCCTTTTCAGCAGACTTCCTCGCTGAGGGACAGCACTGCAAGCATTTGTGCAGACCTCGAGTTAACTGCAAGGAGTGTCCTGGCAGAGCAGAGGGCTGGAGAGATGCAAAGTTAATGTATAATCAAACAGACAAATCAAGTGAGCTGCATATGCTTTCCTTGCATCCTTCTCTGCAGTAGTTCTGAGATTTAATTACCAGCTCTAAAGCACTTAAAGATTTTCAGGTGGAAACTACTACACAGAGGAAGGAGAGAGCACAAAAGCAGCCTACATAATTAAGTGCTGCTTTTTTTTTAATTTAATTTTCTCCTTCATTTGATCCTCTCCTAGAATCTTGAAAGCAACAGTCTCAATACCAGCTGCGTTCCTTTGCATTCGTGTTGCATTCACAGGATGATCACAACAAGAGGAGCAAACAATAGTTCAGGAGGTCTGAGTGATGGTGCCAAACAGAGATGGGCTCTGTGCTGTGCTGCTGGTGTCCTGTGACACTGTCAAGGTGATGATGCCCACCCAAATCTTGGAGGGGCGCTCACCTTTCGAAGCAAGACCAAGAAAGGGGTGCAGCCCCTTAGCTGAAAAACTGGGATTTTGGAAGGAATTTCACGTCCCACTGCACTAAAAGGGTTTGCCAATAAAATATCATAAATAATTTGCATTTGGTAATCCAGATGAGAGATGTAAAGAGAAAATACAAATGGGTTAAGCTGTAAATTACTGCTGTTCCTCTCTTCCCTCCCTCCCTATTCCCTTGGAAATTAGCCAGTTGCTCTCTGGAATCACTAATTCTTACAAGCTGCCCGTGCCAGTCTAGCATGAGAAAAACAAGGAGGTTTATTTAGTATTTGTTTCTTTGTTTAACCACCCCTTCTTTCCAAATATTTTTAAATTAAAAAAAAAAAAAAGAAAGTACAGACATTCCAAGAGACAGAGGGATTCCTTGCATGGCGCCTCTTTTACAACCTCAACCCCATTTGGATAGAAAAATGAGTGTCACAGGCTGGGCTATTGTGATTATTTGTCAGAAACCACCATGGGGCAAGGCAAGGGAGATGGGGTGATGCTCTGATAGTGCTGTTGGTGCCTCAGGACACCAAACATCCTGCCTGGTCCTCTCCAGAGAGGCACTGTGGACTCTGGCAGTAGCTGGGAGCTCTGTTTTGGTCCAGATCACATTTACATGACCTGGATTTTGTGGTTTTAATCACCCACCCTGATGGAGAGGTGCAGATTTTGGAGGGATGTGGTGCTGCTGCATTGAGCAGATGGAGCTGTGAGTTGGGTTTTGCAGACGAGCCAACATCAGCAGGTTGGCCAGGAGCAGGGGAGGGCATCAGGGGCACTGGGAGGTTGGAAATGTTCTTGGGCCCTCTCTGGGTTTGGGAAGGGAACTGGAAATAACCAAGAAGCTGAAAGCTTTCTCTCCCCTTTTCACAGAATCCCAGAATGGTTTGGGCTGGAAGGAGCCTTAAACTCACTAACCCTCACTGCCAGTCCAGAGGAGGCCACTGGGATGATTAAAAATTCCATACTGGAATGGAAAGGATCTGAACTGGGATGAGAAAGGCAGTCCTGGAGGGACATCCCTGGGTGTGAATCCTTTGAGGCTTCCTGTCTCATCCCTCTTGGGGGTTCAGAGATCTCAGTCGTGGTTTCTCAGGGGCATGAGACCATTGGAGCTGTATGCAGAGAATTAGCGTTAATTGAGGGTAATAGGAGAGAAGAATGGGCTGAAGGCAAAGCAGGGAACAGGTTGGATTTTCAGCTGATTCCATCTGCAGTTTGGAACACAGTTCCTACAGCTCCAGCACAGGCCTTGCTCCTGACCCACACCTCCAGCTGTGGCTCCTCTGACCAACACAGGGGTCACCACAGGGTCAGACCTGAGGAAGGTGAAGCCACCCAGGTTCCCTCCATCCATTTTGTGCATTCCCATTAAACATTGCTTCCCAGCTGTGACACCTCAGTGTCCAGCAAGATGAGCAGCGTGGTTATTGGTTTAAACTCAAGGATGTTGGAAGCTTTGGCTTCCAAGGTTTGGGTGGCTTCAGAGGACACCATGCACATGTGGGTGGGCTCCAATCCTCACCCATCTCATGGTCTCCAGGGCAGGTTTCAGGCTGGTGCTCCCACCCAAAATGCTGCAGGGATTGGGAGACACAGGCTCAGGGCTTCCCCAAAACTGCTGTGAGGGCTGGGAAATGCTGCCTGGAAGCAAGAGGAAAGCTGGCCCTTTCAGGTGGATATTTGAAGGTTAATGTCCCATTTTGCTGATCAGAAAAAGCTTCAGACAAAAAAAAATGTGTGGCTGCAGGTGTTCCCCATGGGATGGCTCAGACAGGGCCAACCCCACCAGCATGGACACAAGTGTGTCCCTCTGATCATTCCTGACATGAAAAGCAGTTCTGGTGGTGGGGTTTTCCTCCTCTCATCCTCTCTTTTCCTTCATTTTCCCTTCCCTTTTGCAGTGAAGTGCAGAGATCTGGGACTGTGTCCATGTGGAATTGAGCCCTGCTGGGAGCTGGAGGGGAGCAGGTCCTGCTGGAAACCCAGACCTGTGCTGGCAGCTCAGGGCTGGCACACAGCAGATCCCCCCTTGGCCATGCCCATCCTCCTTGGAGCTGAGCAGGAGCACACTTTTTCCCTCCACAGCTCCCATTTCCCTGTATTTATTTTCTTTTTATTTTTGCCCTTTTTTTAAAGGAAAAAAAAAAAAAGGAAANTATAAAAAAAAAAAAAAAAAGAAAAAGAAAAAAAAAAAAAAAAAAAAAAAAAAAAAAAAAAAAAAGCTGAGATCCACAGGATGAGAAAATGGCTCTTCTCTCCTTTTTTCCTCCTTCTCCTTTCTCGACTCGCTGAGCCAGCTGGGGCAATGCCACAATTCAAGGCGTCTGGAGACAGAATCCAGCTCGCTGCCTTGTGATCTGCATGTCAAGGTGAAACTGCAATAAGATAATAATGTCAGTATCCCCAGAAGGCAGGCGGTAAAAGATACTAATTGCATTTCACTGAAGGCTTCAGAAACACTCAGCAGCTGGAAAGCTGAGGAGAATTTTGATGCTATTCTTATAAGGGAAGATTTTCTTTCCCCCCTTGCACTGTTTGTAAATCTATTACAGAACATGGGGAGTGGAAGAGGGGGAAGGGAATGTATAAAACCAGTTAAAGGCTTAATGTTTCCCATTATATTTTGTGAGCTGTAGGTGGTCTAGAGCTTATAAAAATGTAGCACATTCCCTTGTAATCAACCATAATAATTTATTATTATTATTTATTATGATTTGCTGTTATTTTGCACACATAAAGGCCCCTGCCAAGGCAATGAGAGCTCTGCACAAATAGTTAACATTTATTATAGCAGTAGTAATGTTTAAAAATATTAACTAAATAAAATAAAAATACCAGCTCTAAAAAGCTGAGGACAGCTTTGTTATTGGGAAATAAATGCAGGAAGGCAAATATCTCGCAGAATGGCTGATACTGATTTGAATAGAAACATGTCTGGCGAGGGGGGAAACGCATTTCCGATTCTTGGAAAAAACACGGAGAGCTTGGGGTGGAGACCTGCCTCCAGCAGCCAGTTCTGCTCCCAGCTTTGCCCGGCAGGAACGGGGACCCCCTGGCTGGGCAGGGCTGGGTGGAGGTGTGGACATGCATCTGCTGCCTGGGCTTGGGACAAGGGAGAGGTGGGTGCATGGAAGGACTTTCCTTGGAGAGCGGCTTCATTCAGCCCCAGGTGCTTGTGATCCTTTCTGCTGTGCTTTATTGCTGTGGTGGTGTTCTCCAAATCCAGCGTTCCCCACCCTCATCCCCATCCTTTGTCTTTGTTCTGGTTCAAACCTTTAATCCCAGGGAGGAAGGAAAAGCTTTCAGCCCCTCCTCTGTGGCCTCACCAGGGGAATCCTTCGTGCCCCTTTGTGCCCCTTGGGCTGAAAATGGGAAAATGGGAGGGCTGGGAGGAGGGGAGGCCACTGATGAGGGGAGAAACCGCCTGAAAGCCAACGGGAAAAGGAATTTAGCCGCAGCTTTACCAGAGGGATGTGTTCCCGACATGGTGCTGTGTAATGCAGTTGTTTATGAGCTGGGGGGAAAAAAGCGAATGGGTGAATAGCAAAACTTGCAAGTGCCTTTCGTTTGTCAAGAGAGGAGGTGGAAAACCTCCCAAGGGTTTTTTCCTGATAAAGCTGGAGGGCTGGGCAGCGTGCTGGTGAGCAGAGAGGGGAATGCAAAGCTTGCTGCGGGTAGCAGCACATGATGAGGTCTCAATTAGCTGTAAATGTTTGGGAAGAGGGGAGAAGCATCAACAGAGACATCCATGTGCAAATCTCCTCTCCCCGTACAGCCGCCACCAGACAAACAAAGGAAATTTGAGGGAGAACGGGGTTAAAAAGATTGCTGAGAGTATTCTAATGCCAGCACATAAATCAGTGCTGTGGTCCTGCCTGGGCTGGCATGTTCGTTTCCAGTCAATCCATCTCAAAAAAGACACAGCAGAAATAGAAGGGGTCAAGAGATAGGCAACAAAAATTATTGGAGACACTGCAAGACTTGCAGATGAGCAGAGACTGAAGGATGAGGGGGAACATTTATTTTGAAGATGAAATAAATATGCGAGGATATGATCCATGCGCATGAAAAGGGAGGCAGTAAGTGGCACAGAGAAGGTAAATCAGGGGCTGGAAGTCACCCTTGTCTTGTGAGACAGAAACCAGGGAGTGCCTGAGGGGACTGGACAGGAGGGGGCTGACAGCACTTGGGGAGGCCTGAAAGGGCACCTGGCTCCCCAGAGCCCCACAAGTATCAAACCTTGGAGGGGTTTGGTGCTCCTTGTTTGTATCCAGGAGGGTACAAACACCCTCGGGGTGGTTTTGGCACCCCAGAGGTACATTGAACAAAGGGGAGGGGGTCACAAAGACATCCTCCCCTCTCCCCAGGCCACCTGCAGCACTCTGGGGTAAGGGGCATCTGCCAGGTAGTTCTGGTGCTGTTTTGGTGGTGCTGGTGCAGTTTTGGGTGATGCTGGTGCTGTTTGGGTGGTGCTGGTGCTGTTTGGATGGTGCAGTGATGCTGCAGGGGCAGGCACAGGGGATACAGGGGATGCAGGGGATGGGGGTCCAGGTACCCCCAGGGTGCTGCATATCCAACAGGCCTGGAGCCATGGGCAGCAGGGTGTGCCCACCACGCCGGGGCAGGCACCGAGGTGGTCTCTGCTTGAGGAAGAGGAGGGGGGAGGCTCGGGGTGGCTGCACTCTCCCGATGAAGGGTAACAGGCAGGCGGGTTATGGGGCTGGGGGAGCCCTTGCTGAGGGTATCTGATCTCCTCCCTGCCCTGCCAGCTCTCCCCCGTGCCCCGGGGCCGCTGTAGCCACCCTGCCATCCCCACCCAGCTGCGGGGAGCTTCAAAGGCCGGGTGTGACTGCTGGGAGCCCAAACCCTGCTGTGACCTCCTTTGCTGTGCTGGGGATGATCAGGTTTGCTCAGATAAGGGTCTGCTCCTGCCCTGGAGTGCAGGTGGAGCCCCAAGGAGTCAGCAGGATGCTGAGTGAGTGCATCCCTGCCCTGGTACCCTGCCCCTCTGCCAGGGGGGCTCCGTGATCCTCAATGATGTGCTCTAAACAGGGTCTGTGTGCCTCCAGGGATGTACAAATCCTGGTGTGTTGGCTCAAGGTGGGAGCTGTGGGATGGCTCAGCACAGGCCATCACAGCCCTTCCTGCAGCAGGGCCCTGAGCAGCAGCACTCACACAGGTTTATTTTGGTTTTTCACCATCTCCCAGGGGGAGAAGTGCGTGCAATGGAGTGTCTTGTTTGGGTACAAGTCAGAGTTTTGGTATTTTTTTTAATGCTTTAAATACCCTGCTTGTTGTGTGTTTCTGTCAGAGAAAGCCAGGGCAGGGCTGTGCTGAGCCTCTGAAGCAGAAGTGGTGGGTTTTGCAGTGAGTCTCACTTTCTGGTTTGCTCGAGGTTTGGACTCCCCCAAATTGTTTTCCCTACAGAGAATCTCTGCTTTCAGCGTGAGAATTTCTGTTTCAGAGGAGAAAAAATTGTGAAATGCTGAGTAGTCTGAGTTTTGTTCCCTTGGGACCACAGCTGGGCTCGTGTCACAGCTTTCCCCAGGGGCAGTGAGGGGAGCAGGGCTGCAGGGAGGGCAGGGACGTGGATGTGGGGCCAGGTGCACACCCAGTGCTGTGGGGCAAAGATGTGGCAAAGCCTTGGCAACCACAACCACGGCAGGGTCTGACCCTAAGGGGAGAACACCCACCCCTGGGGCCCACAGGAGGGGCTGCCAGAGGGCAATGCTCCCTGAAAATGAGTGCCAGCAAACAGCCCAGGTCACTCCCTGGGCCGGGCAGGACCTTCCCTCCTCGGAAATCCCCCGATGCTCAGAGCTGAGAACAGCTCCCCTGTCCTGCTGGAGGTCATTTCACCCATTCCCCATGCCCAGCTGGTGCATTTGGGCAGCAGCACTGTGATCCCGTGGGAGCACTGCCTGTCTCTGTGTCTTTGCTGGCCCGATGCCCCCCCGTGATCCCAGTGCCAGGTGAAGGGCACAGGGATCTGCCCACCCAGCAAGGTGGTGCCCAGGGGTGCTGCAAATGCAGGCATCTGAAAAGTGACATTTCATAAAGCACCATGGGAAGGTTGTGAAAACCCATCAGACCTCTGGGACTCAGGTTTTGGAGGCAGAATAGCACAGTAGAGCATCTTTGATGCACACAAAGAATACAAAATACAGGCTCCTAAGTGGAGGCCCTCACAGTCTCCTGGTCTGGAGACTGTCTGCATTAAAACCACTCTTCATAGATTTATTTCAGGCTGGGATAATGTCCCTTTTTGACTCCTTAGTCTGAATCCACCTGCCTTGACTTAGCAACACAGCCCTTAGGGTGTGTAGACTGCCTTTAGTCCTTGGGAAGAACAGGGCAATTCATCCCAGTCTGTGATAAATCAAGTGATTACTCTGGAGGGTTTCTTTTTTCTCTTGATTTTAGGTGGAGCTTTCAAGTCCAGATTTAAATTAAGCACCTAACTTTTGAAACTCATAGCACCAATCTCCCTGTGAAGGTGAACACCATTTAGGTGTTTATCCAGTGTGCAGTCCACTGCACAATCCCTGGGGGAAAATGGCCTTCAGAGGATTTCATTAGGGAAATTCATAGGTTTCAGAGGGAAATTCTGGAGGTCAAAAGCTGCTAGCAAGGCTAACAGGGACGTTCCTCACTGCAGCATTCTGGGTCTCAGTGGCTGTGTCTTATTTGCCCAAGTGTGGCCTGAAAATGCTGAGCACCCACAGTGACCATGACCAGACCCAGGTCAGGCTGTCCACGTCTCCATCTGCACCTGAGAGTCAGTCCTGGAGGTGTGTGCAGGAAAACCCCACACCTGGGATTTCTGTTCCATGCACAGGCAGAATTTCCAAGGTATTTATTTGCCTCAAGTTGCAAAATGCCATTCATTGCACGAGCTTTGGAGGAATTCACAGAAATACCTCAGCTGTTTGATTCTGGAGCCTGACTTCCTTAGGGATGCTGTAACCTTGTGTAGGACCCTCTTACAGCTCTTGGCACCTTTGGGAATTTTCTGCTCAACGTCAAGTTACTGTCCTGGTGAAAACGTTAGCATTTGGTTTAACAGTGGAGGGTCTTTTGTGGTCTGAATTACAGCAAATTTACTTACAGTTTTCATTATTGGAAAGTTCAGGAGAAGGAATTATCCCACCAGGGAGTGCTGTTTAATTTCTGAGAAATCATTTTCTTGTCCTGATATAAATTTGATTGTAATGACAGGTAATTGTAGCAATGGTATAACAATGATAAACCGTTGTGGAAATGGCAGTATTTTCTGTGCAACTTCATGAAAATCCTTCAGAATGTAAACTAAATTAAACCAGAAATCCAGCTAATAATGGACTTAGTGTTTTATGCCGCATTTTGTTCACTTTTTACTCAAAAAAGGCTGAGATAAAAGAGCAGGGACGCTGATTCTGGGTCATGGCTGGTACAGTATTTGAACTTGGACAAAAACTGAATATTTGGTCTTAACCTTCTGTTTCATTAGGGTGATTATAATCCATTTAGAGATTATAGAGAGATCTTAAAATGTCAGGAATTCCCTTTTCCTGTGCACAGCAGAACAAGAATGGGGCAAGAAAGGGTTGAGGAGGGCTGTGTGCATTGTGGCTTCACAGACCTGAGCCCTACCTGTGGTCTGCTCTCTAACAAAGTGGCATTTTGGACTCAAAACCCCCACACTTTGTTTTTCTTTTTAAATCCAGAGTCCTTGGTGCTTTGAATTCCTGGTTTTCAGCCCTTTTTTTCTCTAGAAGAATCCAGGTTCTTTCTATCTGATTTGGATGTCGTTCGGGCTACAGATATCATCATGTTTTATTTGGACCGAGTGAATACTCTGCTAATCCCTTTCTTTTAGCTTGGGCTTTGCAGCATCATTTCCACCAACTGCTCCCCTTGCTGTGCCCTGAGAACACTGCCATTGCCTGCATTTAAATTTCACACTGGTCTAAATGTCGGAGGCTGAGTTCTGGCGTGCAGAATCGAGCGGAGATTCGCATTTTTAAATTAGCAGACAGTGCAAATGAATGACTGGCTCTTCCCTGGGGAAATATTCTGGATCTGCTCAGTACAACAGCTCTGAAAAGGGGGCTGCTGCTGGTAATGACACAGCCTTGGCTGGGGCCTCTGCAGCACGGGGAGCTGGAGGTGTTTGCCAGGGCAGGGGAATGAGCTCCGAGCGCTCCCCCGGGAGAGACACACGGATATTTGCAGTCGCTCCTCTCCCAAAGAAACAACGCAAGAGCCAAACCTGTCTCCAGCTCTCACCCCTTGGTTTCTGTCTCACAGTGGGCTCTTCCCATTTTCTAGGTCGGAAAATAGAGCATTTGAGGAGCACGATGAGCAGCAGTGCCCCAGCTCCTCGCCCGATGCGCAGCACCAGGATGTGCCTCCCTCTTCTTGAGGGAAGACTGCTTTTGTGCCCTGTTTTGCTGAACGTGGCTGTCTTGGTGGCAGCTGGCCAAGCTGTTAAAGCAGATCTGTAAAAGGGGTACATACACATATATCTATATTATATATATTTATGTACTTTGTCAGCCTGTGTAGGCGTTGGCCAGGTCCCTTCTGGCCACCCTTGTGTTAAAGTCACACACAAGTTGGAGTCCCCGTAGCTCTTGGTAGGACACAGCCCCATGGCCTCCTCTACTCTGTATCCTCCAGGGCAGCCCAGTAAAAATGAGGAGGTCAAGAAGAGACTTTGCAGGTTGCTGAAGCATGAAATCTCTTATTAGAGGTTTTTGCTCTCTTGCTTAGAGAGGAAAACTGAGAAAACCTGAATTTTTGGAGAGGGGATGGCATATCCAAGGCATGAGAAATTGACAGGGAATTATCTGATCAACCCCTGTGATGGGAATAAATAAAAAGTAAAAAATAAATGCTTTTCTCTATGTTTCTTTGTCACTATTGCTAAAATATTGAAGTTTAAACAAGGAGGCTTTTAATGGAGGGTTGTCTCACAGGGTGTATTGTATTCACTGGAGTTTGCTCTCTCCTTGGCTAATTATATATATTTATCCATCTTATTGAAAGCTTCTCCAGGGCAAAGAGATGCTGGTTTATTTCTTTATTTAACAGAGGAAATGCATAGTGGAGAGAGATCTGTTAAATATCAAGGCAGTTCAGTCTCTGATACTCCTGCTCTGGCAGGGGCTGGGAGGGGACATTGCAGGAGCAAGGAGCTCCCACCTCCAGAGGCATGGCTGAGGGCAGGAGGGAGGGAAAGCTGGGCTAGGACAATCTCATTTGTGGTTTGGGCTGAAACTTCCTTGAGGATTTTGTGGGGATCCCCCATTTCCTTAGGATCCACTGATGAGTCAGGCCCAGCCCCTTTCCTGCTCACTGCCTGCTCTAGGTGATTGCACTGTAGCTTCCTTCATCCACCCAAACTTCTCTTCGTGTGCCCAGGTTTCAGTAAAGACCCTGTCTCTTCTAAAAACGTGACAAAGGTGTGATCTCCTGTGCAATGTCCCAGCACCTGCAGCGTTTTTGGGCAAAAGGCTCCAAAACAGAAGCACAGAAGCACCTGGTGCAGGCAAGACTGGTTCCCCTGTGCCATTGGCAAGGTTTGACACCTGTCAGCAGAGGAAGAGACCTCAAACACCCCCTCCCCAGGTAAATCTGTGCTTGCTTGCAGGCTCTGCACCCTCCCCAGCTGCTCCCTGCCCAGGCTGGCTGGTGTCACCCCTGCACTTGGATGATGTTGCTGTCACACCCCACTGGGGACAGAGAGTGGGCTCAGGGCTTGTTGGGAAGATCCCAGCATCCAGCAAACATCGGTCTGGGGGTCACCAGGTGCCTTGCACGAGGCGCTGCACTCAGTCAGGATGCTCTGGACATGAGCAGAGGTTCTTTTTGCAGTGCTGGAGGGGCACATCAGGGCTGTGCCAGGCTGTGCTCCCAACCTCAGGGACCTCAGTGCACCCAAAGCACCCACAGATCTCACCCAGCAGCAGCCTGAGCTCCTTTCTGTTCAGTGAAAGCATTTCAGACACAAACCTGCTGTACCAAATGTGTGGCTGTTCCATTAGTGCCTGTTTTAATCACAGAAATGTAACGCTGTGAGAAAAATCACAGCACTGCACAGACAGGGACTGGCCCAGGCAGGAAGGCATCCATGTGACATGGTCACAGCAAAGTGTCATTATGGCCTGCCAGGGAGCAGCACTCATTTTCCTGCCAGGAAGGGTTGTTTCTCTGCTTGCAGCTGTCAGACTCATGAATCCATGGAAATGGCACAAATACGGGGGGTTATTTTCTATCTTATCAATTTTGTTTTGAGGCTTGGTGAAAAATGTGAGATCTTCATTTGAAGCCGCTGCCAGACAGCGATGTGCTGGCTCCTTGGACTTTTTTACATCCTAATGATGCTGCTTTATTTATTTTTGCTTAGCTACCCAGCCGAGCATCGTATGTTTTCTTCTGCAGGAAAACAAGCTCTCGGGAGTGTCTTCTGCTTTATGGCTTCATGCAGATTCTGCAGCTCTGGGCTGTCACTGCCACTTATGCTTTCTGAATCAGAGGGGGCTGTGGTCCTGGTGCCTGGAGCATTTATTTGGGAATAGCTGCTCTAGGTCAGGATAACTGCTAAAGGGCTGCGCTGCTCTTTGGATTCACGTCCTGGACTGGCAGCACCAGCGCAGGGATGACATCATGTGAGGCGATGTGGCTCCAGGCTTGGACTCCATCATCCATCCCCCCTCCCAGCTCTCTCTTTCATCCTGGCAGCCGCCCTCGAGGTGTGCTTTGTCTTTAAGCATCGCCACCACCTCACATGAGAGGCAGGAGAGTGGAGTGGTGCAAGGTGAGGCTGCTGGATTCTAGCAGAAGAGCACAAACGCAGTAAACAAAATTTTGGCAGTTGCTTCTGTGTGGGAGCTGAGATGGATCCCTGGGTTACAACACCCGGATCTTCAGCTGAGCTGTCCCTCCAGATTCCCTGTGCAGCTGCTAGGCAGTGCTAGAGCACAACTCAGCTCCTCCTAAGGTGCATGTCAGAAAATAGGTCAGATGGATTGTGCTTTAAATGTGCTCATTTTCCTACAGGCAGTTGTGCTGATGAGCACAGATGCAGATACTTCTGCATGTCTGGAGTGGGGGGAGCACCCACCCTGGGGAACCAGGGGCCTTGTTTTGTGGGAGAGGATGCTGATAGCATTCCTGTTTTCCCAGGTAGCATCAGCCTCACACACCCACAGCTGTCTCGGGGTTTAGTGCCCGTAACAAGCCCCAGACCAGGGTCAGGTATCCTGAGCACACTGAGCTGCCAGGGTGCAGTTCCTGCCATGCTGACCTGTTGTCCCCAGTGCCCCTGGGCTTGGGGACTGAGGGCAAACTGCAGAGAAACTGCTTAAAGTGATTCCTGCCCAGGGGAGAGGTGGGAGAAGCCTGAGCCTGGTGCCTGAGGGTCGAGTCCCCTGCTGCCCCTCTTCCCTCCTGGAGCAGCAAACCCTTCTGTGAACGTTTCTGAGAGAAAACAGCACCTCGTGCCCTGCTCACCCCTGCCAAGGATTGGGCTGGTTGCAGGGGCACTGCTAAGGAGCTCCTGTGAGAGAGGAGGGCTGGGGCAGCCTCTTTTAGCCTCTTTTAGGGGAGATGTCAGCACCCAGACCCAGCCTGAGTGGCCCCTTCCCAGCAGCTGGTGGTGTGAGGTGCAAGGGCAGCGTGGGCAGTGCACTCTGCTTAGGGGAAAAGAGAAGTCTTTGGGCAAGTGATGTGTCTGTTTGCACCTTTGAGTGCACTCAGTTTTAATATTTGGAATCCAATTGCCATCTGATGGGGGCAGGAAGCACAGAGAGAAGCACACAGACTGTGCAGCAGTTTGATATTGCTGGTCAGGAGGGGCAATAACCAACACAGGGAGATGATAATGGCCAGAGACTGAGCGTAGGATTTAAGAGCAAGTAAGCAGTGTTTTCAGTTTAGAGCCATTCCCTGTGTCCTGTCCCTCCATCCATTGTCCCCAGTTCCTCACCAGCTCTCCTGGAGCCCTTTTAGGCACTGGCAGAGGTTCTGAGCTCTCCCTGGAGCCTTCTCTTCTCCAGGTGAGCACCCCCAGCTCTCCCAGCCTGGCCAGAGCAGAGGGGCTCCAGCCCTGGGAGCATCTCCATGTCCTCCTCTGGACTCTCTCCAGCAGTTCCACATCCTTCTGATGTTGGCAGGCCCAGAGCTGGAAGCAGCTCCAGCTGGGAGGCCAGAAGCAGAAGTCCTCACTCCCGGGCACAGGAGAGCAGAAACACCAACCCAGCTGCTGAGCAGAGCCTGCAAACTCCCAAAGCTGCAGCCAAAGCTCAGGATGTGCTCCCTTCCTTCTGCGGGGCTCCTGCCCTCGGATGGGAAGGGAGAAGCTGGAGAATCCAGGGGAGTGTGTGTGTGTTTGTGTGTGTGTGTGATCTGTGTGTGTCTCTGTGTGTGTGTGTTTGTGTGTGTGTGATCTGTGTGTGTGTGTGTGTTTGTGTATGTGCGATCTGTGTGTGTGTGATCTGTGTGTCTGTGTGTGTGTGTATGTCTGTGTGTGATCTCTGTGTTTGTGTGTGTGTTTGTGTGTGTGCTCNCGATCTGTGTGTGTGTGATCTGTGTGTGTCTCTGTGTGTGTGTGTTTGTGTGTGTGCTCTCTGGGTGTTTGCATTTGTGTGTGTGTTTGTTTATGTGTCTCTGTGTGTGTGTATATGTGTGTGCTGTGTGTGTTTGTGTGTTTGTGTGTGTGCTCTCTGTGTGTTTGTGTGTGTTTGTGCTCTCTGTGTGTTTGTGTGTGCTCTGTGTCT
>VYXD01010397.1:168231-198320 GCA_013397195.1 Hylia prasina
TGTGTGTGTGTGTGTGTGTGCTCTGTGTCTCTCTCTGTGTGTGTGTGTGTGTGTGTGTGTGTTCTCCAGCCCCGCATCGCCGGCACCGCCTCGGGCTGCTGGAACCGTGTGCGGAGAGCGGAGCAGACGGGAATTTGGGGAGACAGGGAAAAGAGGGAGGGCACTGCGGCCCGATGGAGACCCCGGCAGCACCTTGACCCCGTCAGCAGCGCCTGGCACCGCCCGCCGCGCTGAGGGGAAGCGGCAGGAGAAGGAGATGCTTTATTGGCGCTGGGTTAGGCAAGGGGCAGGCAGCTGAAGGCGACGGGCTATTGTCTGAGAGAGGAAATTTATTGCAGGGCACCACACAAAGCCGAAATTAGGCTACCCAGGAAAAGGAGGAAAAGACCAAACCAAAACAAAACAAAAAAAAACCCCTTGGTGTGTGTGATATGTATGCAGAGCTTGTCATATCGAGTAATGTAGTGCAATAAGGCTGAACCAGGCAGTAATGGGCTGTGTGGCTGCTGCTCTGCCTCCCTCTCTCTCTCTCTCTGTTTTTGTTGTTGTTGTTGCAGTGGGACCTTTAATGGTGTTCTTTAAACAGATGCTTGAGGAGTCCTACTCCAGCAAGCAGTGATTAAATAAAAAAAAAAATAAATAAAAAAAGAGAGAGGGATGAAAAAGAGGAGAAAGGAAAGAAAGAGGAAAAGGGGGGGGGGAGAAATGCTAAAAGCACAAGATTGGCAGAAATCATTTTTCAAAAGAAAAGAGCTTGGGGGTGGGGACGAGCTGGGAGAAGACTGTCAGGCTGTGGAAAAGTTTAATAAATTCCATGTCACTCTAAAGACCGTCATGTGCAGAGTTGCCCAAGGCCAATAAAACCCGATAAACCTCTGATAGGCTGGCTCTGCTGCACGGGCACGCGTTATTGCTTTGATACCTTACACAAAAATAGGGTGCTTTTTTTTGTTGTTTTTGATATGGTAAGAGGCCTTGCAGTGTGCTGTTCTTTATAAGAGATATATATAAAATCCATGATAAAAACACCAAAGGATTGAAGTGTGTAGCTGTCATCAGTTACTATTTAACTGAGCGAAACATGTTAAAAGCAGCAACAATACAATATAGCAGTGAACGCATGAGAGCTCAGGCAATCTTCCTCCCACATTTAAGAGAAAGTGCTTTTTAAAACTGTAATCTTGGTCGGATTCATGGGGAGGGGGAGAAGGCAAGATGAAGAAAGCGAGGAGAAACATCTCTTATTTTTGTTTAACTTCAGCAAGTCGTTTATTTGCCCGATGTGGCAAGCCCTGGAGTATTTGCCTATTTTTTCTCCCAGGAATGGCTTGGCTGAAGGAAGGTGGTAAGGCTGAGGCCAGCCTGGTTCTCAGCACAGGATGGGGGTCTCAGGTGCCAGCCTGGGGAGCAGCAGCATCACCTGTGCCCCCACCTTTGGGTGGCTCAGCTGAGCTCTCCCAGCTTTTATTTCCCCCTGTGCGAGCGCAGGGATGATGTTCAGGGCACCTTGGCACGCTGGAAAAGGGCTGCTGGAGCAGCAAATTCCTTGCTGGGAATCAAGGTGGTGTTTTCACCAGTGCTGAGGCAGGTTTAGGTGATCTCTGAGCTTTGAAATGACCTGGGAATCCCCATTAAAAATGGGGTGAAGCTGCCTTGCTCCTGGCCAGTGGTGCAGCACCCAGCTGCTGCCCAGGGCTGGCCCAGTTCCCTTGGTGTCCCTCGGAACCCCAGTAAAATAAAGGGCGTGGAGAGGGCAGGGAAAACCACCCAGATGGGCAGCGTGTGGCTGGGGTGGTGGGGCAGGCTGGCCCCAGGGTTTCTGTGCCAGTTTTCCAAGCCCTTTTCCTTGCCCTGCAGATGCTGGATGGCAGATCCTTGCTGTCCCACAGTGCTGCACCACCACTTCTCTGTTCAATATCCGTTTTTTTCCCCTTTGCTCCTATTTGTTGTGCTGGCACCTGGAAGGCAAGTGGGGCACAGTTCAAACACACCCAGTGCCAAACTGGTGGAGATTTGGGGTTTAATGGGGTTTAATGGAGCTGGAAGTGACAGCCACGAGTTTGGAACAAGTGCAGGAACCTGCAGAGAGCTGGGAGTGCCTGGACAGGGGAGCAGCTCCCCCCAAGCCCTGCTCTGAATTTCCACATAACTTTTCCACACATTTATCTCCTGGGCAAGCCCAAGCTTTGCAGGTTTGGGTGTCTCCACAAAGCTGAATAGTTGGAATATCTGGGCAAGGGCAGTTTGGTTGGCTGCAGCAGGCAAGGCAGTGAAAGAAACCCTTTTTTTCTATTGTTATATGAGAAGCACTTGCAGGGTGTCATTTCCAAAGATGAAATTTGGCCTGGGAAGCGCTGCTGTTGAGAAGTGCTTCTCGTTGTTCTGCAAGAAATTGGATTTGATTCGTCTGAGTTATGAACCTTTGATAATCATATGCTTACCCTAGCCAATACATTTTTCTCCTAAACTCACAGCTGTTTTCTGTAATTTTCTCCCTCATCCAGACACACATTTCACAGGGAAAAACACAACTCCAGAAAAATCCTCCCCTTCCCTCAGTGCCACAGTAGGGAGGAAGGTGCTCATTTACAGGCTTTGCAAAACACACACAAATACATGTTCACTAAATGAGGGGGGTTTGCCTCTTTTCCCCCTATGGAAAGTACTACAGATCTTCTTTCTGAAGGATCTTTGGAGCAAAAGTCGCAGAGCTTGAAATTTAGTCCCAGCCATTTGGAAGATGCAAGTTGACACTCCTGTTGTGCTGGGGAACTTTGGGTGAGTCACTCAACCTCTTGGCCTTTCCCTGGCCAAACAGAGCCAGGACTTTGCCTTTTTTTTTTTTTTTTTTCCTTTTCCCCACAACTCCCTGCCTTTACCTATTAAAATACAAAATCTCTTGGGTCTGGAAGATGCAGTCCTGGATGGTCCCCCTCTCTCATATTTTATTTGCAGCATCCCTCTGTGGAAGGACAAGCCATGGGCACCCCAGCAGCATTTTACTGAGGGAGAAAATGTGCCTTTATCCAACATGTTGTTTCTGGTGAGGCAAACAGGCAAAATTCCTGTTTGCATAAAGCTTTGCCTCGCCTTTCCTCTGGCTTCCTTCAAGAGGCCACAGCTCAGCTCAGCACAAGGAGGATGTGCTTACACAGATACCTGCAGAAGGGAGAGGTGAAGAAAAGAATCTGGAAATGTTTAATGTTGTCCACATATCAGCAGAGTTCACTCTGTTCATCATAATCCCATTTTCTGCCTCAGACGTGTCATTACTGCCCACCGGATTTGGGGAGATAGCAGCAGGAAATGAGCTGGAAAAACATCAGACAGTTTGGGTCTTTTTTTAAAAAGTCATTAACACCTTTAATATATTTAATGAACTGCAAGCAGCCCTCGGAGTGGAGAAGGATAAATTCTCTGCGGGTGAGACAGTGAAGGGAGGCTGGCCTGAAAGGCAGGAGGAGGGTGCTGGGTTATTTGGGCTGGAGGGCAAGGAGAGCTGAGGGCAGGCCCTGTACAAATGGCAAAGGGAAGCAGGGAGATGAAAAAGGCAGAGGAGTGTGGCTCCCTCTCCTCAGCGCCCTGAGGAGTGCAGGTGACTCCCACCCCTGCTGCCCTGCATCAGCAATATTGCAGTGCCTGCAGAGGTGCTGTCACCATGAAGGTGCAGAATCACCTGTGCACACCTGAGAGAGGCACAGCATCACCTGTGTGTACCTGAGAGAGGCACAGCCTCACCTGTGCTCACCTGAGGGGCACACCCTCACCTGTGTGCATCCGTGAGAGGGGCACAGCATCACCTGTGTGCATCCCTGAGAGGCACAGCATCACCTGTGTGTACCTGAGAGAGGCACAGCCTCACCTGTGCTCACCTGAGGGGCACACCCTCACCTGTGTGCATCCGTGAGAGGGGCACAGCATCACCTGTGTGCATCCCTGAGAGGCACAGCATCACCTGTGTGTACCTGAGAGAGGCACAGCCTCACCTGTGCTCACCTGAGGGGCACACCCTCACCTGTGTGCATCCGTGAGAGGGGCACAGCATCACCTGTGTGCATCCCTGAGAGGCACAGCATCACCTGTGTGTACCTGAGAGAGGCACAGCCTCACCTGTGCTCACCTGAGGGGCACACCCTCACCTGTGTGCATCCGTGAGAGGGGCACAGCATCACCTGTGTGCATCCCTGAGAGGCACAGCATCACCTGTGTGTACCTGAGAGAGGCACAGCCTCACCTGTGCTCACCTGAGGGGCACACCCTCACCTGTGTGCATCCGTGAGAGGGGCACAGCATCACCTGTGTGCATCCCTGAGAGGCACAGCATCACCTGTGTGTACCTGAGAGAGGCACAGCCTCACCTGTGCTCACCTGAGGGGCACACCCTCACCTGTGTGCATCCGTGAGAGGGGCACAGCATCACCTGTGTGCATCCCTGAGAGGCACAGCATCACCTGTGTGTACCTGAGAGAGGCACAGCCTCACCTGTGCTCACCTGAGGGGCACACCCTCACCTGTGTGCATCCGTGAGAGGGGCACAGCATCACCTGTGTGCATCCCTGAGAGGCACAGCATCACCTGTGCTCACCTGAGGGGCACACCCTCAGCTGCCCGTGGCTCACAGCAGGCAGGCTCAGCGGAGCCCGCCCCTGTTTCTCAGTTTCCTGAAGCAGACAGGAGAAGGGAGGTGGAGCCCAGGAGTTACCCCGGGCCGTGCCCGATCCCTCGCTGCCCCCAGGGCTCCCGAGTGGCAGCTGTAAATCCCCAGCCGTTTAACCACTGTTAGGCTGGGGCAGCATCCCGGGGGCGCTCCTGCTGCAGCTCCATGTCGGCCAAACTCCAGCACTTGTGTTTTGGCACCACCAGCTCTGACCTGTGACCAGCCCAGAGCCCTGGGAGCTGCACAAGGGCTCTGCCACTGCCCTCTCCTGCTGGCTCCAGCCTTCTCTGATGGTGATAAAGCACTGGAGATATTGTTCTTCCTATGTACCAGCGGTGCTGTCTGCACACCTACGAGCAGATCTAATTTGCAGCACGTCTCTCGGGTGGGGAGAGGAATTTATCCTTCTGACAGGCAGAGAGGGGCCAAGTGGCTTGTCCAAAGCATGGAGCGTGTCTGTGAATTAACAGGGACTCAGCACAGACCTGAACTGGTGCCCCAGCTCCTGGCACACACACCCTGCCTGCTGGCAGCTGCTGGAGCGTGAGGGGAGAGCAGAGCAATTTGTTTTGCAGGTTGCTCATTCATAAGGACAGGCCCTTTTTGGGTTTTGCAGCGCTTTATAATTTAAAATTGTCTGGGCTGTCATGTCCCCCGTGCTCAGGGCTCCCGGGGGGGGCAGAGGTGGGAAGTTGGGGTGAAGAGGTGGCACAGGCTGCGAGGGGCAGTGCTGGGGCTCTGCTGGCACTCAGTGCTGGCTCCAGGCACCAGCCCTGGGCTCCCTTCCAGGCCGAGGAGAGCTTACAGGATTTAGCAGGCATAAGCTGCAGTGCCACTTCCCTGCTCTCTTGACCCTTTCCATATCGGCCCTGGCAGCCTGGTACAAATTTGTCCCCTCCCCAGTTTGTCCCAGCCACTGCACCTGCTGTCCCATCCCATCCCAGTCCTTGCCCCTGGGACATCTCAGCCGGGATCCTCCCTTCCCTGACCTCTCTCCCCTTCTCCCTTTCCCCACCCACCCTGCCAGTCTCAGTCCTCCCCTCCCCGGCTTTCCCCACCCCGTCTCTGCCCCAGGGCAGCCTCCAGCCCGCAGGGGACAGCTCTGCCTCCCGCCCCGCCTTTGTGCAGCTCCTCCTCAGCACAGGAAAAGCACCTGGCAAAGGTGAGGCCCCCCAGGTTTTGAATTTCAGGTGCCTCCTCCTCCAAAGGGTGCAAAATTGTCCAAAAATTTCCCGCCCACACAATTTTCCCCATCCTCCCCACAAAATCTGTGACAGTTTTGGCTTTTTTTTCTCTGCTAAGGTCGGGATTAATACATGGGAGTTGCAGTTTTCAAGTCTGGACTTGGATGTTTATTAATTCTTATCTATTTACAGCCTCACAAGCTTTGAGCTCTAACTAGCATGTTAGAAAACACAGGTAAAATTGAGACCTTCTAACTATTTCAAAGGTTATTTAAGTGCTAATCACCCAATAATGAGATGACACCCCTATTATTTATATTTCCGACCCAATAATAACCACCCAAAGCCCACAATGCAGACATTTTCCACCCAATTACAGAAAACCACCCAAACCCGTGAGGAAGAAGGACTTAGACAACACCTCAAATCCTCCATATAGCTTCACACACATTACTATATACTAAAATCTTAAAATCTAAGTTTCCAGAATTCCAACAGAAACCAGCTGGGCTGCAGAGGCTGGAGATGGTGCTGGGACAGCTGGGGAGGCACACGCTGCAGAAAGTTTCAACCCAAACAATGAAATCCCTGAAAGAATTCTCAAAAGCACCTAAGCAGGTTACATGCCTAATTCTCAGAGCCCAATGGGACTTGGACATCTAATCTTCTTAGCTGCTTTTGAAAATCTTTGCCAGGTGCCTGTTTGCATGTTTAGGTGCTCTAAAACCTTTGCGAGTCTGAGCTGCCGAGTGTGGTCAGTTTGGGTCAGAGCAGAATTGCAGCAAATCCCATCTGGAGAGGGTTATTTGGGCTTAAATCTGAGCTGGGCAACCAGCAGGGTCCCCAGCCCTGCTGAGGGACACCATATGTCCTTTGTCATTTTGCTTTATTCTGCTTTTGGCAGACTTACCATGGGTAAGGCAGAGAGGCAGAGCCTTCCCTGCCCAGAGAGCCTCACCCCCGGTTCCCCTCACAGAAAGAGACCCTGCTGGCAGAGCCCTGTGCTGTGGGGTCTTTTGGCAGATCTGGCTCGTGATGACCATTGCTGTGCGTGACTGAAGCTCCAGGGCAGCAGGAGCAAAGGCAAAGCCTCCAAGCAAGAGCATTTCCTGGTTGGAACTGGGGCAGGGCAGTGGGACAGCAACCCTTCTGTCCTTACAGCGCTGCTGAAGATCAGGGCAAAGCACTGAGCTCCTGGCCAACACCTCTGATGGAAGGAGAACCACGGACTTTGGGGAGCTTTGGGAAATCAGGCCACAGGTTTTGAGCGTGAAACACGGACCCAAATGAAAACCTTGGCCGTAGGACAGCAGGGACAGCCCCGGTCTGTGGGAGCAGAGGGAGATGCTCCAGCTGACAGCATGAGGAGAAGGACACAGAAGTCCCGTGTGCTGGCTCCTTGGAAGCTCAGGAGATCAGCAGCAGTGCCCAGCACCCTGGGGGATGCCCACACTGCCACATCCACCAACCCCAAGCCCTGACAACCTCTGCACAGCAGGACTCTGACCCCCCCTTTATCCAACCCTACCCCACCCCCAAAAAGTGACCCCATTTTCTGGGAAATTATTTCCAGCGCAGTAATTGCAGGCTGGAAATTAGACCCCAGCCTTCAAAGAGCAGGCTCTGAAGTGCACATTAGCTCTCTGCTGGGATGAGCCATCTTACCAGTCCCTGCTCGTCTCCTGCCTGAAATTATGTTTGACTACAGGGCATGAAATGTTATTCATCCTTCCCCATCTCCCTCCCATCCGTTTCTATTCAGATTCAGCACTGAGTGGTAGCAGCAGCAGGTATATGAAAAGGATTTTCAGGTGTTCATGTGTCTTTTCTTTCTTTTTTTCCCCCGGTTCCCCTTTTATACATGAGAAAGCAGCATGAAAGGCAAAGCAAATGAGACTGGGGAAGAAAGTGCTGGATTTAAAGCAATCTGTGAGCACGGGGGTGTTTATTATCTGCCGGGATGGGGCTGTGGTGTGCAGGGTGAGCGGCAGCTTGGCCCCAAGAGCCTCCTCTCAGATGGCCGTGGTCAAGGCTGGCGTGGAAAGGGTGGTGCTGAGGCAGCTGATGGGCACGAGGTTAATTCTCATTTCACTCCCTGGCAGTAGCAATTTCACGGATCTCGTCATCTGTGGACAGTTGCAGAAAGGGGAGATCAGAAATGACAAATATCTACATTACCTTCAGAGATTAAAATGCCACCAAATGGTCTTTTAATATGAAACCGCTGGTGGTTCTGGGATTTGGTTGGTATAAGGGACCATTGTCAGTTTGGGATTTATTTTATTTTATTTTTTTTAAAGAACAAAACACACTGAGAAACACATTAAAAAATTGCAGGGGTAGCTGGAATTTGGAGGCTACCATGAAAAGGAGACTGGATATCTAGGCTGGACATCTCCCATCTGCATGGATAATTGACAATCATGTATTTTTCCCACCAGTCAAAAACAGAGTTAGTTTTAAACAGATAGAACTGGCTCCTGCCGTTTTCTTGTCAGTGTTATCTCATTAGGATCAATACTTTTCTTTGCTTTTCTATAAGCCTGGGAAAATCAGGGGGATGGATTTCCTCTAACAGGATAAAATCCTTGCAAAGGACTTTGGAGAGGTGAGATAAGAAATTAACATTAAGAAACGTGATCGCTATCGTGTGCAGAGGTTTTGCCGCCGAAGCCCACCTGAAGCTTGTTTTCCAGCACATTTACATTTCCAACAAGATACAGCTCTTGCTGATTTGAAGCTGCGGGGTGTAAAAACCCCCCGGGGCTCTGCTTGGCTGGGAATTGCCTGTCCCTGCACGTAGGGAAGGAACCCGGTGTGATGCCGACCTTGAGGCTCCGAGGGGACACGGGAGAGGGGCAGGAGGGTGTAGGGGACGTGCAGATGTTGTGTGCTTGTGATCCTGCTCGGGGCAAATGAAAGGAGAGCTCTGCAAGGTTTGATTTCGTTTTTCCTGCTGGAGGTCCCTGCTGGAAGAGCCATCCCTGTTCCCGTGTGACCCGAGAGGGCTTCGGGTCATTCTCCCTCGTGTCACTTCTTCCCTCATCCCTGCTCCTCTGTAGCTGCCACCAAGTCTCTTCTTGTGCTGTGGGAGGAGAGGAGGAGGGGAGGGAAGGAACCAGTGTGGGCTCTGGGGTGCTCAGGGGAGGAAGGCGAGGAGGAGGAGGAGGCTGGCACCGCATCATCCCCTCCAGGCTCTGCCCCAGCTCCCAGCAGGAGCTGCTGTTCCCCGCTGGAGGCCGGGACATGCCATAAATCAAAATCTTCTTGTGCCCTTTGATTAATGCCCGGGGAGTGTGGGGTGGCGTCGCTGGTGTCCTCAGCCTGGGAGGGGGTGGCAGAGATGGATCTGGAGCTGCAATTAGCATTTGGGGGGCATGGCCAGGGCAGCACTGGGCTGGGGCAGGACAAAGGAGGGTGTTCTCTCCCCTCTGCCGGATCAGCAGCTTGGGAAGTGTGAGAAACAATCTGGATCACATCTTTGGATGTGTCCTGGGCGAGGGACATTTAAGGCATTTAAAGAGAAGAGACAGGGTGGCTCTCCAGGTATTTAAGGAGAGCCCTTCTGGTTTGGCTGAGAGAGAAACCAGAGGATGGGAAATGAAATGGTGATGGAAGCTGGCTGATGGGGGTGGGAACTGACAGCTCAGGAGCAAATGAGACATGACAGAAAGAGGGGGAGATAATTTAACAGGCTTGGCCTGATATTGTCCTTCATAGTCATGTCTTGATTTTCTCTTGCTTTAGGTTTGTCAGATCTGATTTTGCAGAGGGGATGCAGGGGGACTGCTCTGCCCTGCGTGTGCTGCACAGAGGTGCCCACGCAGCAGCCTGTTGCTCCTCCAAGCCACAAGCACGCAAGAAACATTTGGTTTCAAATGCCTGGAAGTATTTTCACGTTTTTAAAATGACCTCTTCTTCACCATGCGCCTTCTTGAGAGCTGTTGTGCTATTTTTGCTCCAAATTTCAAAACAAATCCCACCCCCTAAGGCAGAAACCAAGAGCGGGAACCATCAGGAACTGTCAGCTTTGCTGAACTAACCAAAAACTGAGATTTCCAGCAAAAGCCTTTGACTTCTGGTGTTCACCTCGAAGCAACAGGCTGCAAGCCCTGCACCTTCACCCTGCTCCTGAGGCTTGGCAGCTCCCCCACTGCAGGAGGTGTTTTTGGTGCAGCAAGGGGAAGGTTTGTGGGGGGGTTNCAAGGGGAAGGTTTGGGGGGATTCATGTTCTGCTGGAGCCTCAGGCAGGCCCAGCCTGGCTTCACCCCACAGCCCACCAGGCTCCTGCATCAGCTCTTGGCGTGGTCTTGAGGTTGAGGTATAAATCTTTGCCCTGAAAGCTGCTGGACACCAGCTTTTCCCAAGAGAGGGGATGTCATGAGCTCCCCTTCAGGGCAGTAAACCTCCTGTCATTCCCGGTGGGTGCTGGGCTCACCCTCGCTGACTCTGCCTGCTGTGACACTTTGTGGGGGACAGGACACACGGATGGCTGTGAGGACAAGCCACAGCCCCTGGGCACTGCAGTCAGACCCTCAAGGGCTGGGAGAACCAGCTCAGCTCCAGGAGCCCACAGGGATCCTGCTCCCAGCCCTGCCCAGGGCAGGTGGGTGCTGAGCCAACCTTGGGCTGCTCCATGAGGACCTCCCAGGCCATGAGGGGTGAAGGGTTGTCCCCAAGGATGGTGCAGACAGTCCCCAGGGTCACCACAGGTTGGGTGCCCCTCTTCCAGCTCCGCATCATCATCATAATAATTGATAGTTGAGTGCCCCTCTTCCAGCTTTGCAGATAATCATCATGCTTTTAATCTTTAACCAAAGTGCCCACATAAAATAATTTCCTAAGCCCTTTGCCCATGGCAAATGCCTTAGAAGGGCATAAAAGACAAGCTCTAATTGTCCTCCCTGGCCTTTTTTATGGCTGTTGCCTGGCACAGCTCCTAAGGCACAGGTTCTGGGAGCTTTGGAGGCTGGTCTTTCCCTGCAGGGCAGGCAGGACGTGCCCACACCCTCTGCAAAGCCAGAGGCAGGGAGCTGCCGGCAGGCAGGAGCTCTGAGGAAAGAGCTGCTGCTGGGAGAGTCTCTAATTGCCCTTCCCCTGCAGGTATTGGCTTTGGTCTCCTCAGGCCGGGCTCTCCTGGGTCCTGCTGGGCTGTGAAGGGCACGGACTCGCAGCAATTTAACAACCATTCCTCAAACCCCTCCCGGGCCGAGCCAGATGGGGATTAGAAGGGGTTTGCCACATAAAATCAAATCCCAAGGCACGTCCTGGTGGTGAGTTTAGCGATCACAGGGAGGGGGTGAGTCTGGGCTCTCCCCGCGGGGCTGGGCAGCTCGGGAAGCGCCTCTGGGGTGACACTGCAGGTGACACTGCAGGTGACACTGCAGGTGACACTGCAGGTGACACTCCCAGGTCACAGCTCACTGCAGTACCTGGGGGCCCTGGGAGTGATGTGAGCTCTCCTGGGAGTTGGCACTGGGGGACAGCTCAGTGGCTGTGTCCAAGTCTCTCTGCTGAGCTCTGAGTGTGTTGTCAGCCCAGGGGGGAGCCTGGCCTGCCCCTCCCTGGCAGTTCCTGCAGAAACTGTGGAAAAACGCCTGTCCTTGCTTGGGTAAATCCCACCTCATCTTTCCCAGGGCTGGCCCCCTCCCCAGCTCTGAGCTGCCCTGTCGGGGGCACAGCGTGAGGGGCTGGGAGGAGCCTCTGCCCAAAAGCAGGGGCCAGGGCTGGGCACAAATGTTCTGACTGGGAAAAGCCCTGAACGTCTTATGAACCCACTGTGAACTCCTCCGTGGCTCTCTGTAGGAGTTACACAATGCTCTGTGTGTGTTTAGCACTGCAGAGACATGACCAGAGCTGAAAGAAGGGCTCCAGGACCCCCAAATCCATGCCCAGGCAGGCTCAAACCCTGTTTGCTGGCCCTGCATCTGCACTAAGCCCCGTGTACATAATGCAGGGATCAGGTGCTGAGGCTCAGACCTTTTTCCTCAGGTGTTTCTTGCTGGGACAAACCAGGGAGAAGGAGCTCCACGGCGCCCAGGGCAGGGATGGGCATCACCAGCCAGCCCCAGTGCCTCTCAGTTTATCAGCAGCCTGGCCCAAGGTAAATTTTAATTGTTCACATCCCTCTGATGCCCACTTCAATGGGCTGGGTAGGGCTGCCCCAGGATCCAGCACGTGAGGAAGGTGAGACGATCCTTTCTTAAAAGGACATTGCCCAGTGATTTTTTTTTTTTCCCCCCACAAGGCTTTGAACAGTTTTGCTGATTCTTTTATTTTTAATTGGTTCCCCTTGGAAAACTCGTGCTGGAATCTGCGTCCTTTCATCATTTAGTGCCGTTGATGCCAGCAGTGTGCTCGGGCACGCGAGGGGCTGGGGTCGCCTCACACATCCTGCCCATAAATTAGGTCAGCGCTCCACAAAGGGGTTTTAGCTGGTGCTGCCATCCCAGTGACAGGCCAGTGGGGCTGGTTATGGGGAGGTTTGATTTGAAGAGCCCCGTGGAAAGGTTTTCCTTTCCTTCCCTTCACCTCCAGGGGAGGTGGGGTGGGCTCATGGGGGTCTGCAGCCATTCCCTGGGACCAAACCCCGGCCTGAAATGACTGTGTGGCTCTGCTGTGTGCTGGGGAAGGGGAAAGGCAGAACTGCCAGCCCGGTGCTGGGGTTAGATGGGGCAGGACCCTCCAGGCCAGGGAAAGCCCTTGAGCAGCATTTTGGGGCTGTGCCTCATTACTCCTGGGCTCCACACTGGCTCCTTTGGGCAGTCCCCTACCTGCAGCATCCTCTCAGCCAAGGGGTGAGACCTGGCCACTGCCACCATCCCGGCTCCCACCACAGCAGCCCTGGTCTGCACCCACCACCATCCTCACCAGCCCCAGTTTATGGATTCCTGTCCCCTGCCAGGCAGGAGGGTCACCCATGAGAGCAGCTGGAGTCTGGCACAGAAGGAGGGAGGGAGAAAAAATACAAGGAGATAGAAATTTGGGGCTTTTAAATTATTTTTAGAAGACAGTGATATGCAAGCTGCCTGATTTCCTTCACTTGTGGTCGGGTTAGTGCAACGTGGGCATGGCTCAGCAGTGATATCTCCATTACCTGAGCAGGTGCAATGAGGCACCACCCACACACCAGCACTGCCACTTTTGCCTTTCCATGAGGTGAGAAGCCCATCTGGGCAGGGCTTCCCTCAGCCCCTTCCCCTCATTGCTTCCCCTTTGCTTGTTTCTTGCTCCTAAGAGCATATTCAGCCTCTCGCCCTTTGAACTTCACCTTTCTTGGGCCAAAGGGTTCAGTGCAGCCTTGTCCTGTCCAGCTATAAGGGACAGATGGGAAGGGAGGCATTGGGGTTTTGGAATAGAATCACAGAGATCCCAGAATTGTTTGAATTGGAAAGGACTTAAATCTCTTGTTCCAGCCCCGTGCCATGGGCAGGGACTCCTTCCATCAGACCAGATTGTTCAGGGCACATCCAACCTGGCCTTGAACACTTACAGGGAGGGGGCAGCCACAGCTTCTCTGGACAGCCTTAATAAAAGCAATTAAATATTGCTGGCACTCAGGAGAGGGCCAGTGGAGAGACCTGGGTGGTGCTGCCCATGCACAGGAGCAGAGCTGGGGTCCCACACCCTGCTCAGCCTCAGAGAGGAGGTTGATGTGAGGCTGTGCCAGGGCAGGGGTGGTTCCTCTCCCTCTGTCAGCTCAGCACTGCCCTGTGATGGGCTGGGGACACAGACCCTCACCCTGACCTCGGCTGGGGCACCAGGGTTGTCACCTCCTTTGAGAACAGTTTTATACTCCTCATTCATTCCTCAAAATAATTTGGCTTGTGGCTTTTTGGAGTCCATTTAGGGAAGTTGTAGATGTTGCCCAGCACAGTGGGAGTTTTGGTGGGTCACAGCAGTGCCAGATCCATCCCTGGTGTGTCCAGGGATGCTGCTCAGAGCTCAGGAATTGAACTGGGGTCAAACCCAGGGGGCTCAGTGCCAGCTGCTGTGACCAGGGACCTCTGCAGAGGCAGCAGCAGGGAGCAGAGCACCCCCAGCACCTCTCAGCAGGGCTGGGAAGCAGGAACCCACCGAGGGAAGGTGCTGGCCCTGCAGGCACCACCCCAGCTGAGAGAGAGGCAGTGGCTGTGCTGCTCGGGATGGCAGCTGGCAGCCTGGAGTGGAGGGAAGAGCGTTCTAAAACCCAGCAGGAAAACAGAAATCCTGTGCACAGCAAACTGCCTCCACCTCCCCCCTCGCTGCCCTGGCTGTGCTTCCCTCCCCAGCTCCCTCCATAGCTCAAGACAAAGGGGACAGTGACACTTGTCACCTTTTCCAGCTGCTGTGCTCACCAGTGCTTCTCTTTGCTTGGGGCAAGAGGAGGTGATGGGTGTCCCAGCAGCAGCTCTGGAGCTGGCTGGGGATGGAGCCTGGAGCCAGAAACATCTCCGTGCCCCTCCACCTCCCCCAGGTAGGCTGCCTGCCTCCATTCCTCCTGCTGCCACAGACCTGCCTTTTACGAGTCTTTAAAGATAATGAAAGGACTTACAAAGCTTAATATGAGTCAAAGTGTTTTCAAGAAATGTCAGCTGCCACATGTCTCTATTTAAATAGGGAAAGGGTTGGGGTTTTTTTTTGCCATCTGTAAAGCACAAAACCACACCGCTGCGTTAATTCATGAAAATGCCATGGAACATGGCGGTGAGAAGTAAAAAGGGAAAAATGACCAGGTCAGCTCCACTGCCAAGGATGAGTGAAGTGCTGAAAGGCTGAACAGAAAACGTGGTTTTTGAAGAGATTTGGTGCCTGATTTAACGCCGTCCTTCCCTCTGTAGTTCCTGTGCTATTGTGTCGCACACGATGGGCCCTGGAGCAGAGGCTGTGCTCCAGCCAGCACATTTGTACCTTCAGCAGGAAAGAAATATGCAAAAAAGGATTTATTTTTTTCTTTTTTGGGGGGATGAGTTTGTTTTCCTTTAATAGCCTTTATCTCCTGTCCTTGTGCAACAGATTTCTTGTGCCCAGCTCAGACCTGCCCCGGAACTCTGCAGCCCTGGGTGTTTCCCATCGCAGACCACAGGGCTCCCTCCAGTTTTGTCTGCATGTGGAAAGGGGCCTTGCATCTCCCTGCAAGGGAGCAAGAAAACCCCCTCTCTGTGGCAGCAAGGACCCTCAATCCCCACCAGCTGTGTGCTCCAGCGTTGCTGCACACATGCCATGCCAGGAGCCAGGAGCTGGGATCCAGGAGCTGGCAGCAGGACCTGGCAGCAGGAGCCTGCAGCCCAGTGGCTGTTTGCACAGTGAGATTCTATTAGCTGAGTTACTGCTGTAATTTCCTAATGGGACGGGGAGCACGCAGGAAATGATAGAAGTGTGTAATTAAACCAAGCCTATCTGAGGATCTTCCATTACACCATGGTAATTTCTGGGTCTTGGCATCCTTCTCTCCCTTTTTTAGAAGTGGGAGAGAAGGGAGGCGTGAGCGTGGCGCTTTTCCCTTGAAGCCGTAGGTAGTGCACCTTTATGGTCATAAATCCCTGCTTATTTATGATCCAGGGAAGTTAACCTTCCAAATCAGATTACACAGATAATTCTGTGCCTTGCCTTTGCCTGGCTGGCAGGAAGAAGGACTGCCAGGGAAGAGGCACTTATTCCAGCAGTGGAATCTGTTGTGTATGGGAATTTAGCAACATCTTTCTGAATAAATGGAGAGCTCTCCTTTGGGACTCACTGTTTTTTATTGCAGGAGCTATTAAAACACTATGAGAGCAGCAGGGATCAGGGCAGCAGGTTTGGTCTATTTGCAGAGGATAGTTAACCTGGTTATTTAAGAGTCCAGCTGTAGATGTTCCTCCACATTCCTGAACTGCAAAGAGCAAAAGACACAGCAGTGTGCAAATTCTCCTTCCACGCTCCACTTCCAGGACTTGCTGTTCTCTGCTCAGGGACCTGCTCCTGACACTCAGGGCAGGTCTGCCAGTACCTGGTGTGATCCAACACTGCCAGACCCAGCAAAACATCACAGCACAGATGCACGATTCCCACTGAAGCAGGCAGGAGCCAACATTTTAAAGACAAAGCCCAGGTTTTGCCCCAGCAAAGGCCCCACTGGAAGACACCAGGAGGCTGACAATAGGTGCTGTGCACAGAACACAGATGTCTCCTTTAGGGTTATTCTGGGCACAAGCCCTCAGGTGATTGATGTCTGACACCTTCAATGCAAAGTTCCTCTTGGCTGGGTCTGGTTTTTGACAATGCAGCCCCTTTGCTCTCGGCGAGGTGAGCACAGACTTTGCCCATCCAGGCAGCTCAGAATAAAGCACTGAGGAAAGTGCATCTGCACTGGGAAAAAAACCACCTTTGCCTGGCCTTTATAGTGAGCCTGATCTTCAGACTGCTGCATTAACACATTAACACTGGGAATATCAGCTTCTCTTATATCCTTGTCCAACTTACAGTGCTATTGTTGGGGCAGGGTAAGCAGTTACTTAATGCAAACAGATATTTTGTGGCAAGGAGGGATCTGAGATGCAAAATTTAGACTCCCAAGAAAGCAAAACATCCCCAGAGCAGCACTGGATTGGATTTAAGGCTCCTGGGGTTATAGTGGGACAAGAAGAACGGCAGATTCACACAGCCCTTCTTCTCCTTCAGTCAAGTATTTTGTCATTTTGATGCAAATAAGTGATCTGGGACCAACTTGCTGAGATCTGTGCATCTCACTGGCAGTTGGCAGAGTTCTTTATGATCCCATAACTCTTGCACCAACATCCCACACCCTCCTCTTCCTTTGAAAACTTTGGCTCTCCTAATTAAATGGCTCTGCTCTAGCACCAGCATCCCTTGGTGGGAGCAGACTCAGCAGCCATGTGAAAGGTGAAAGCTGGAGTGACTTTTTGAGGAGATATTGGGCACACTGGCAGTTTGGGGTGAATTTCCCCCTCTCTGCCCTGTGTTAGTTTCAGACAGGTTGGAGCACAAGGAGAAATGCAGAATCTCTCCCTCCAGAGACAGACAGAGCATCCACCCAGCAGGACACGCAAATCTGAATCTGTGGGGTTCATCACAGCCTGATAATGAGGCTAAGGGTGGCAGAGAGGATATTCCTTATGCAGCCTCTGTGGGTCAGTTCTGGAAAGGAATAGATCCTGCTGCCTGGAGTTTCCTGGGCAGAGGATGCAACCTGCCAGATTTTACCACAGAGACAATCCAATCACCAGGAATTGGTTTAAGTCCAACAAACAAGATCCTCTAGAGATCTAAGAGCCACTGGGGTGTGGCCCTCCAGAGATGATAATGGAATAATTTACACCAGAAAAAATCTTTAAGATCACCAAGTCCGACCATTAACTCAAGATCAAGGCATAAAACCATATCATTTGTGCTTGATATGGGTTTACAAAAAACATGAAGCCCTATCAAGCACAAAACCACACTAACAACTCCAAAAACACAAAAGCAAGCACACAAACATAAACCACCACTACCCCGTGTCCCCAGGTGCCACGTCTATATGTTCTTTTAATACCTCTAGGGATGGCAACTCCCCCACTTCCCTGGTAAGGCTAGAGCACATGACAGGAAAGATGGGAATCTGACAAAAACACCTCCCTGCTGCATGAAATGAGTGTCACTGCATGAAATGAGTGTCACTAGCACTAGGAAGCATGGGAGAAATGAAATGAAAACAACCCAAACATGCAGAAGTCTGGGAGGTCTCTGGAATCCCACAACTACTTCAGGCCTGCCTGAGATGCTGAGTACTTGGCAAAGACAAGATCCAGGCAAGCAGGATGTTATTCTGCATTCCTATCAGAACATTCAGAGGTTTGTATCCTTAGGGAATTGGCATCCTGGGACTGTGGATTATGGAGCTATAAATTACCACCATTAACTGTCACAGACGTGACTGAAGTGCCCAGCTGGAGACAGCACACCCCAGGACCTGTTCATCCAACATAACACATCAGCAACTGGACCCATCTAATCACTTGGATTAACATGATAATCCTGGAAGGAGAGGTTTTGAAACAAAGACTTCTGGCCTTTCAGCAAAGGGTCCCGGCTGGAGGTTTGGTGGTGGCAGACACTGTGCAAAGGGGCACCTTCCCCACTGCTCGGGTGCCTGTGGATTCACCTGCTGTTGCTTTCTTAGAGATGTGCTGTGAAGCCTGCAAGCAAAACAAGCCTAGACTTCAGTGCTTGTCCACGGTTACTCTGCAAAGAGACTGCAGGCCCTCGTGGTCCTCCCCTCCCCACACAAATCCTCAAATCGTGCTCGTGCTAAGGAGGCAGCGAGGGTGATCTGTGCTGCAGCCTGGCCCCTGCAAAAGGAGTACCCATTGCATGGACTCTGTTGGGCTGTTGGGCAGCAGGGAGGTCAGGGAGGTTGGTGGGAGGTGAAGCTCCTTCCTTTATCAAAGCCCAAGGAAGGTTGTCCCAGGCAGCGCCGCTCTGCTCCGCAGGTGCTCCAAGGAGAGCAGCGAGGTAGAGACGAGCACAGCAGCCATGAAAATTACACCCTTGCCTTTCCACTTAGGAGAACGTTATCCCTGCACCCTGGCAGAGGTCTGGCTGATGATAAATGGGTGCTAATGGGAAGGAGGGAGTGGATCTGCCAGTCATGGTTCCTGTGACCCATCTCCTCCCCAGCTGCGCGGGGAACCTTCCTCCTCTTCATCACCTGGGCAAGGAGAATGAGAGGCACACCTGGGCACACAGGGGCCCCCCTCATTCCCAGGGAGCTCCTGGCACCACGGATTCTGCAACCTGCGTTTTGGATGCAGCTCACAGAAGCACAATTAAACGTTTTAATTAGTGAAAGCTCACAAGCAGCAGTGAAGGAACACGTCTTTGGCATTTGCTCGCGACGAGGTTTGTGTGTCTGTGCTTTGCAGCTCAGCCTCGCTGGAGTCTTGCTTCCCTTTCTCTGCATGACTACAGCAGTGTCTTTCTGCAAATTAATCTATTTTAGTGCCTTTTTTTTTTTTCCTGGAGAAATTCTCAGCATCAAAACAAAGCTGGTGTGTGGGTAAGGGAGTGATGAGGAGTGAGTTCTCTCAGCTGAACCTCACTGTGAGCAAAAAATGCCTGAATTTTGGTACAGTTTTCATCCAAATCTGTATCTCATTTTGGCTGAGGTTAGCTAAACCAATCTTCCAATTCCAGGACAGGTTGTAACTCACTGAAAGAAGAAAAAAGGAGCAGTTACTTTTTCCCTTTCTCCTTCACTAAACATGCAAACCCCATTCTTTTAACAATTCATCTCAAACACATTTTTTCTCTTCCCATCTATTATTCCTTACCTGAGTAATCGCCATCTATTTTATGGTGCTTCTTAGATCAGACATTAATGTATTTCTCAGAGGTAATCTTTAAATACCCAGGCAGATTTTGTAAAGGGGAACATGCTATTGGTCTTTTCTAAATAATTTGTTTTGAGAGAGGAAAGGTTATATGTATTTATTATGAAAATGCAATGGGATTTTAATGAGGAAATACAGCGTTAAATATATTTCACATGTATTTGTTTCTCAGAAAACTCATATTGTTCGTTCTTTGGGTGGGAGCCAAGCACTTGTAACAGTTACCTGGCATGATGTGGCCCCGTGACAGAAAGTCTAATGAAGACTTTCTTGATAGGAATGTAATTGTAAAGAAAAAGAATGATTAAAAAATTGGTTCCAGTGCTCTGTGATCCAAGAGTTCATTTGTTTCCTCATTCATGCACTAAACAAGTCCCTAATTAATCTTGAACCTTGGAGAAAGGAGACTAGATTGGCATCTTCTGAATACGAACGTACTTCTCATTTTGGAAAGTTTGAAGAGGCTCTTAAGCATTCTCTTTTAATGGTATTTTTGCAAGGGTTTAAAGTGGCTTCATTAGCCTGCTAAAGCCACTAATTGCATTACCATATTTTTAAACTTAGGAGATTCCTTTTTTTAAAAAAAAAAAAAAAAATTACATTAATTTGCTGGCTGAAAGCGCCTGAAGTGTTCAGTGGCTGTCACGGCCCTCAGCTGGAGCCAGCGTGGCTCTGAGCAGTGTGTGGCTGCTGGGGCACCCCCAGAGGTGCCACTCCTGCTGTCCCTCCTGGGCAGTTCAGGCAGCAGGATCTCTCACCCTGGACACGGCTCTGCCCGTGGAAACCTGCCTGAATTCCTGCCAACCTCAGCCCCTGAGCTGGGCAGGAGGAAATCCGTGTGCAGGGGCAAACCTGGGCTGGATCCATTTGGGGTAGAAACGCAGAACCAGCTGAGCTCTCCCACATCAGCTTTAGATGGGAATAAAGAGCTGATTGTTTTAAGCATCTCTTTTCCATCACTGGGGGATTCTCAGCAAAAGCCCTCCCAGCTCTGGGGGTGCAGCCCATGCTGAGCACTCACCCTTCCACAGCCCGTCCCCGTCCAGTGGCCAAAACCCTCCTGTAATCCCTTCTGGAGGAAAAGTGGAGGTGCTGATTAACTCCGGCCCCTCCGTTCCTCTGCGCTCTGAAGTGTGAAAGGGATCGAGCCAAAGCCTCAGATGGAAAGTGCCAGCCAAGTTCAAAGTGTGGCTGTGTTAGTCCAGCTGTTCTTATTACAGTAAATAGGCACCTGAGCAGTAATGAGGTCACTTCCCTGGATCTTGCTTGTGTGCGGCCCCAGGTGGCTTATCTAAGGTAATATGAATAATCCGAACAAGATAAGATAAGGCTGTTAGCCCCAAACAATATTATCAGCCTGTGATTTTAGCTGCCTACCTACTCCATCCTGACAGCGAGGGATAAAAGAAAACCTAAAACTGCAGCCTTGGAGACTTACAAAAGCCTTGTTAAAGCCCGTACGAGAGCGAGAGCTCCGAGAAGAAATATTACCCTGTCTGGGGGAAGGGGGTGGAGGAGAATCAAGGGCACCAAGAAGGAAATACAGCTCACGGTTGAGGGAGTTGGGTTTTTTTTCTTCCTTTGCAAATGTGTTCTTGCTCATTTCATTGTGAGCACCACAATATATTATCAGCTTTCGTGGAAGTGAAGAGTCGCCGAGGTTTCATTAGTTATGTTTATGCCAATAGAAATAAATCTCTGCAGTCATCAGAACAGGTTTGTTCATACTCCGGGTCCTGACTGGGGAATTTCACTGGCCACATCCCTGTTGTGCTGGTGGAGCAGATATAGTTTGAGATATACTTTGGCCTTATTGATTTGAAGGCTTCTTCATTACTTCTCCAGCACTGCAGATCAATAGCCATGCCTAGAGCAGCATAATAGATTTTTTTAAAAAATCAATTAAACAGAATATTTTTAACAGAGCCTAGTGCAAAATTCTGTTGCATTTCGATATGTGTGTTTTAAGCCTTGCTGCATTCACCTGCAGACCCTGATACTTTGCTAAGGAATGGCAGCCTTTGTTTCAGCATCCCTGTGCTGTGGTGTTCAGCCTCCAAAGGAGGAGGAATGACTCAAGATTAGAAACAAGAACCACCCAGCTTTTCTCCTTTGAAACCCATATTCATCACTGCAGCCTCACCAGAAAGTGAAATAATGTTTGTGGTCTTGGCTCAATCCCCAGTGGACAATAATTCAGTTAAAATATACCAAAATCTGTCATGCTTTTTTCCTTGCTCCATGTCTCTGAACACCAGGAGATGAGCTCCTCTTAAATTAGCTTTCATGCTCGAGGGGTTTCCTTGTGCATGCAGAGCCTGATCCTGTCCCCGCTGGGGCTGGTGACAAATTCCCTATTGATTTTGGTGGCCGGGGACTGGGGTCAGGCAGCAGCAGGGCCGAGGGCAGCCCTGGGTCTTGCTGCCATCCCGGAGCTGGGAAAAGCAGCTGCTTCTGTCCTGGGGTCCTGGGGGGCTGTGGAGGTGGTGCCTGGCCCTGGAACTGTCTGGGAATCTTCTGTGGCAGATCTCTGCAGCAGTGCAAGTGGTTAACACGGTATAACAGAGGCAGGTAAATCCTTACAGGAAGGAAAACATTCATATTTCAGAGGCTTTTCCCCAGTGGAAGGAGGTAATGAAGGATTCCAGTGATGTTCTGAATGGTGAAGCTCAATAAGACCTTTTCCCAGTCACAGGTCCCTCAGATGGGGAGACTTGAGGTCACCTCACAGACAGCCAAAACCAAATTTCCCCATCATTATTCCTCCTTCTCCCTCCTTCCCACCTTTTCCAGCTCCATACCAGCTGCTCTGGGCTGCCTCAGCCACTGGCCACTCTCCCACCATTTCTCCCTAAGCCTCAGGTTGAATTATTTCTTCGAATTATTTGCATGGCAAATGACACAGGTGGGTATTTTCAGAACTTGCCTTGACACAGCACAGCAGCTGCAGCCACGTTGGGTTGGTTTAGTCGGGGCCTTTTTCCTTTGCAAAATGCAAATATTTGTGGCCACGAGCCCTGATGCACTTGGAGCTGCAAACTGTGGGGGTTTCTCAGCGATCCAAGCCAGGTCTGCACATTGTGGACAGGACACAGCAAAGCCTGAGGGTGAGGTGCTGATCCCCCTCCCAATGTCTGGGTCCCTCACCAAGCCAGGCTGCTCCAGCCCCATTCCCAGGGAGATGCTGTCTCAGGGGATGATTTGGAGGAGACAGACTACTCTGCACTGCTGGTATAGGAACAGCTTGTTGGCCAGGCAGGGAGCTGAGAGAGACCCATCACATACAGCCAACTCCTCGGATGTCTGCTGCTGGGAGGTCTGGAAGCCTCCTGGTTTTCTTCTTCCTGTCATCCACGCGTGTGGGGGATGTGAGAACCACTTCCAAAAAGCCGTGTCTTCCCTCTGCTCCCCTGGTTTTAGGTTTAAACATCCCATGCAGTCCAATCAGCTTAAAAACATTGTTTAAACTTGGAAAGGGAAGCGGAGCGAGGCGGACCCTGAGCACACCCAGCCCATCACATCCCAGGCAGCTCAAGTGTAAAGGCCAGCAAGGTGTTTTCTGTGTGGATGTGAGCTGGGGAAGAGGCAGCAATGTCAGGGAGCAGTGGTGGTGGGCTGGGGGCTGCCAGCCAGGGTGGGCTGTGCCAGCAGGGCAGGTCTGGGCGGCAGCGCTCGCGCACGCACTCTGCTCATTCATTTTTCATGCCTCATTTTCAGACCTGCCTGATTTATGAACCTCATTCTTCCTTCCCCTTGGTTTAAATTTATCTTCGGAAAACAAAGCCGGGGTTTAGAGCAGACCTTCCCTTCTCTTGAGAAGGAGAAGCCTGAGTTGGTTGAAGGCCACCAGCTTTAACCAGGGCACGAGTGATGTCCTGAGCACCTGGAGCCTCTTGGGTGAGCAGCTGCCCCCAAAAGTGATGATTGCCCTGCTGCAGGTCCTGCCTTCACCCTGAGGCCCATCCAGTCCTCGGCAGGAGCTAAGCCAGCAGAAAGCCACCCCGTTTTCCAGCAGCTGGGTTTCCCTGGGAAGCACCAGAGCTGGGATCTGCAGTGGGCTGGAAACCAGACAAGGAAAGGCAGTGAGACAGGGAACACGGAGACAAGGGGAGTGGCTGGGTGTTGTGGGGATGGGAGGTCTCCTGCCCCACCTCTGACGCTGTTCCTGCTGTCCCACCAGCCTCTGCTGTCCCCACTGACCCTCAGTAACCCAGGGGGGTTAACAATATCATGGCAGGGGCTGCCCCAGCCCTTTCCCCCCACGGCCAGCAGGACAGCTCCAATTCCTCGCTGGTGCCAGCAGCTCACTCCGATATCCTGCACTGGCACAGCCCCTCTGGAATTGCCCCATCTGCCCCTGGACTGAGAACAGGCACAAAGTACCCACCTTTAGCTCTCATGTGTTTCACACAGACATCCAGGGAGCAGAGTGAGGAGCCAGAGGGCTCTGGATTAGAGGGAGAACACAGCCCATGGAGCTGGGATGGGACTTGCAGCCAGTCTGCCATGGTGGCATTGCTGGAGCTGAGCTGTTCCCCGGGCAGCCACGCACGGAGCCTTTCCCTGATGGCTCAGGGCCGCCTGGGATTTGCCTTTTCCATGCTGCAGGGCTCGGTGAAGTCTCTGGCCCTTCCAAGGGTCACCATGATCCCACAGCATCCTTCTCTGCCGCCAGCTGCAAAGGTGTCAAAGCTGGGGACAGCAATTCCCACGGTGGCACTGCCCTGGCACAGGTCCTGGCATGCCCGTGCATTTTCTGCCGGGCATCACTGACCTTCCCTTGGCTTCAGCAGCGCCAGCACTGTGCGTAATTACTCACAGAGCTAAGAAAAGACCTTGTTATTAGGAAGCTTTTTTTTTTTTTTTTCCCCCAGTTATCTTTCAGCTAATTTTTTCCCCAGTTCTTAATTTGCGCCTGGCTCCTCGGAGCCGTTTCAGATCTGTCAAGTGCTCTCGGTGAAACGCTTGTTTTTGTTTGACTAACACGTTCTGGGGGAGGGGGCCGGCGCTGCTTTGGAAGAGCCGGTCTGTTTGCTTTGGTGATAGCAGTGATATTTGGGAGAGACAGATGGAAGGCACTTTTTATTTTCTGCAGACACTTTATGATCCAAGCTGCTCATATTGTATAAGAGAGGCCAGATGCCTTGTTAATTCATAGACATGTTTACAGCATGGAGCTTCTAATAGGTGAATATGAATACTAAATAGTGATTAGTGCTTGTCTGACAGACGTCTCCCTCCTGACTGAAATTGGATCTAAGTTTGACCTTTGGTGAGGGAGGAAGGTATTCTGGTATATTACAAGCCTTTTTTTTTATTAATATAAATATCTCTTCTCTGCATGTAGAAAGACAAATCCTTCACAGACAAATCCTTTTTCTTCCCACTGAAGGATGTATTTGCCCTAAAGACACGCCAGCCTGCCAGGCTGGGCCGTGCCCCCTGTCCCCGTGTCACTGTGGAAATGGGAGGGGGAACCCTCTGTTTGAGTATCAGGAAACTGTGTTAACTGGGGGGTGTGAGCCCAGTGGTGCTTTAGTGCCCTTGGGTGGCATTTTGGCTTTCTGAGAGGGACTGGGGAGCACCGTGACTTTCCCCCTGCACCACCAGGCTTTTCTGGGATGCTCCTGGTTGGACAAAAGCTGGGGCAACCCGTTGATGTCTGTGCACCCCATGCAGGTTACAGACAGGAGAAGGGAAGGGCAACAGGGAGAGAAAATAATTAGCCAAGAGACTTATTTTAAGAACAAGCCCGGCATTGCTGGTGGGAGGGGCCACCAGCTCTTTCAGGGGATGGACCAGGGTGCCAGGATTCTGTTCACCTCCACCATGGGGCTTCACAGCACCTCCCTGCAGGACCCAGAGCTTCATGCACATGGAAAACCCTTTGAGGACAAGCACCCAATGTGTGTTAAATTGTCCTCGATGTGATGTGACACCCAAAAACAAGAGGGTGGCCAGCAGCCCAGGATGGGAGTGATGCTCTGCAGTGTGCCTGGGCTGCTCCAGGGGCAGCAGAGGTGGGGGAGTGGTTCGTGGAAGAGAAAGCAAAGAAAAAAGAAACAGGTCTCAAAAGTAGGTATTATTTTGGTCTTTTTGCTCTTTAAAGACAAGCAAGCACAAACTTTTCTCTTTCCTTAAGGAATTGCCCCCCATAGGGGAATTGCAGACTGTCTGCAAAGGTGAGGGAGAGCTGCAAGGGGCACCCAGCTGTCAGCAAGGTCCCCACACTCTGGGGCTGTGCCACTTCTCCCTGGGGACTGCTTCAGTGGCACCAAACCCACGGGAGCTGGGGGACACAGCAGGGCACCTGCACAGCCCCGGGAGTGCCCCAGGTGACCCGTCCAGGGCTTCCCAGGAGCAACCCCTTGACCACACTGCCTCTGTTGCAGGGACCAGGTATTTCCCAGCCGGCTCTGGCTGGGAGAGCTTTGTGATGCTCAGAAGCCTGGTGGGGCTTTGGGAAGGAGTGAAGTTGCTGAGGGAAAGCTGAGTGTGCAATAACACAGCTTCCAGGCTTTGTGGCTGTGCTAAGCATGGTGAGGGGCACTCCTGTGTCACCAGCCGGGCACATCCAGGTGGAGAGGTGGTCCTGAGCCAGCAGGAGAGCAGAGGGAGCCTGGCAAGCAGCCAGTGTGTGGAGTGAAGGAAGAGGGGTCAGGCCCTGTGTTCTCAGCTGGCTCCCTACAGGCACAAGGCAGCAGCACTTTTGATGTCCCTGCATCACCAGAGCATCCTTCAATTGATGTAAAATCATCTCATGATGGTCCAAGGCACTTTTAAGGCTGCTTTGGGCAGAGGGAGCAGGTATGGATTATCACCCAGGACACACCCTCCTAATCTGAGTAGGGCTGCACCCCAGGTAAGGGAGACTGAGCTCAGTCCTGGGTGAGACTCACAGCCAGCAGCCAGGGTGCTCCAGCTCCTGCCGGCACACAGCGGATCCCAGCTGAGGCTGCTCCCTGTTTTCCACGGGCTCCCAGGTTCTGGTGGTGGCAGGCACGGGCTCCCACCGGCTGTGTGGGGCAGAGCAGGGCCTGACTCCTGCCACAGCCCCACTGGCTCGGAGCACATCAAGGCAGAGCTGCTGCTTCCTCTGGAGATGCAGCCCCAGCCTGCTGCCTGTGATCACGGCTGGGCGCAGTGCTTGCCTCGGCTCGCTTTCATCCCTTTCCTTTTCACTTCACCCTTAAAATTAGATATTAAGTTTATTCCCCAATTAGACCAGGAAAGGATAAAATGTTTGGTTCGGGGGATTTTAGTTTTATTTTTTTCTTTTAAAGGCTCGCTCTTGCTGTGAGTTTATTGGGTATTGCTGACAGCAGAGGAAATCCTGTGGTTTTTGCTTTCCCTGCTTGTTGTTCAGATGTGAAGGTACAGAGGATGCCTCAACCCTTGAGTGAGCTCAGCTCTCACACGAGGCAGAGAGAGCACAACCAATTGAGCAAATTCAGTCCCTGACTCTTGTTTCTGATCTCAGCCTCCCCTCTGCTTGGACTGGGAGCTGAAGCAGGAATGTGGTTTTGGCAAACAACCTTGAAAAGTAAATTGCTTGCTCTGTGGACTGAAAATCACACTCTTTCTCCTCTAACCAGCTCCTCTCTGCAGGGAAACAAGCCGATAAATGAACAAGGAAAGAGACCTGGCCTCAAGAGCTTAGCAAAGCAAGAAGGTGGCAGGTCATGGAGGCTGTTCGTGCAGGTTGGTGGGGCTGATGCTCCTGCCCCGCTCTCACCCCAGAACCAGCCTCTGTCTCTGGAGAGGAGGAGAAAAGGGATTTAGCACATAAAACACCATTAAGTACATTGCTTTAGGTACCAGATGAGTGCACTTTGGTGGCCATAAGCCAAATGATGTCTATCTATTATGTGTGTATGTATGGGACACAGAAAAGCTTGTTGCAGGTTCTCTCAAGGCAAGCTCTGCCTGCTCCCAGCCACGTTAGTGCCTTCCCCAGAGCAGGCTCCCCAGGCTGGTTGCCTGTGCGGGTGTGGGGCTGGTGCTGCCTGCTCCCACCCCAGAGCTGCTTTGGGTCCAACCCATGCCCCTTCCCAAATTGATGGTCCAGCAAATTCCAGCACCCTCGTGTGCATTGGCTGGATGGGATGAGGGGGCTCTTGCTCCAGGGCANATGATGGTCCAGCAAATTCCAGCAAATTCCTCCTGTGCATTGGCTGGATGGGATGAGGGGGCTCTGGCTCCAGGGCAGAGGTGGCAGAGGGGCTGCAGGTCTCCCAGCGATGCCCTGCATGCATTTAAACCCCTCCAGTCAGCAGGCAGGAGAAATATCCTTTGCCTTACCAAAGCCCAAAGTGACTCCTCCATTCTCTGCCTGTGACATTTCCAGGGGGGCCCTGGCTGCCACACAGGGCTCTGGCTCTCAACTCTGCCAGAAAAAATGATGGTGTTTGGAGCTGGGGTTCTGGCTCAGACCCATCTTGAGCAATATTGTTTCTCTTGTTTTCGAAACCATAATGCACTGCACTTGGTGGTGATGTCAGGTACTTGTGGATTGTAATTACTGTGTAACCCAGCAGCCTGGAGAGCGATGTCTCAGGAGGGGCAGCCTGAGGGGAAGGAAACTTAGTCCTTTATGAAATGCAGATGTTTTTAAAGGGTTGTAATTAACTGGACTGGATGCAGAGTATTGCAGATATAAAAGTTTAACAGGCTTTTGATTTTAAATATTTGCTGTGTACCTCCAGGGGTCACTCAGCTCTGTAGTGCACGATTGCAGTCCTGTCCGTGCTGCCCTCAGAGTCACCCTCGTGCTTCAGGTTCACACCTTGTCGTGGTGCTTTTTCTCCTCCACCCAAAAACTGAGGAGCACCTAAACTCCCTGTGCGGGGCTGTGTCCCTCTGCTCCATCCCTCGCATGCCACAGCCTGGAAGCTGCCTTCAGGACGATGCAGAGAATGAGGCAAGACGGGCAGCATGGAAAAGAAAAACAAAACCCCCCAGCGCTCCTAGCTGAATAGGAGCGAGCTCTCCAACCCCAAGTTATGAATTTTGTCAATAAAATTAGCCAACAGTGTTTGGGAAAGAATAAAAATAAAGCAGTGAGGGCTCAAAGAAAAACTAGCCGAGCCCTGGGAGTGAATGGGGGCTTTGTTCGGGCTCCGGTCCCTTCAATAGGCAGCCTGAAAGCCGGTGAGTCACGGCAGGGCTGCCCGGGTGCGGGGCCTCCCGGAACGGCCAGGGGGAAAATCCGCCTCGCTCCCATCCCACAGGCTGACCAGCAACAGAATAAAGTTAATTTACTGCTGAAGTGAATTTGTTGGGTGAGAGAAGGGAAAGGAGAAGCACATTATAATGAACGCAGCAGCAGAGAGGCTGCGGGAAGAGTGTCTGAACGGGGTCCCTTGTGGCTTTGGGTCTCTTTTGGTGCTCCAGGGCACAGCCCCGGGATCCCAGCAACACTCCCTGCGGGGAGAAACCACCCGAACACAGCAGCGGCGTGATGCCGGTGAAGGGATGCGTGTGAGCCCGGCCACATCCACGGCTGCGCTCCCAGGGGACAGCCCCGAGCCTGACGCCGAGCCCCAGAGCCGTGTCAGCCCCAGCTGGCCGTGAGCCCGGCGTGTTTCGGGGGCTGCAGCGCAGGCAGCACCTTCGGCCACAGCGGCTGTGCTTTGCCCGCGGGGTGGGCTCTGTGGGGCTGCGCAAAGGGGCGCATTCCCAGGCTGTGATCTCATCCCCATCCCCGGCCGCACGCTCCAGCCTTTGGAGAGCCAGGATATGCTCCCTGCGCAGAGCTGTGAGGGTGAGGATAGCACGGGGAAGGGCAACAGGGACCATTTTGTGCCAAACCGCTGCTGTACATAAGATGGGGTTCTGCAGCGCGGAGCCCTGTGCGTGGTTTGGTGGGAGTAGCTGCTGTTTCCAAACAAAGGGCTCCTTTCTTCCCAGCAAGCAGAGGTAGCTGGTGTGAGCTGAATACAACCTGCCTCCAGCCTTTGTTCCGTGCTACCTCGCCCATCCCAGCACTTGGTGCTCGGCATTGGACAAACATAGAGCAGGAAAGAGACGGTCCATCCCCCACGGGGCTCGGAGGAACTGCCTGGCTTTGTCCCGCCACTTCATCCGTGGCCTTTCCCAGAGCCAGGGATGTCCCAGCTGAGGGTGGTGGCTGTGCAGGGTGAAGGACTCCCCTCCTGGCACTGGCTTGGTGTGCCGGCAGCCGTGCAAGCACCTGCCCTCAAGCTCCTGCCCTCCCCCTGCCCTAGCCCCGGGCACGCCGCCACGCTGCCGTGCTTTCAGACAGGCACAGCTTGTCTTGGGAGGCGGCTGCGGAGCGGGGGAATTAGGGCATTGCTGGGGCCGCCCGGCTGGAGGCTGGGGCTGCGGCGGGGGGAGCACGGCAGCGGCACTGCTCAGCCCTCGGAGGGGGAAAGCTGGTGCCAAGTCGGTGCCGTGGACTGGTGTGGATGTCCAGCTGTGACCCTGTGCCATGCACTGGTGTGGATGTCCAGCTGTGACCCTGTGCCATGCACTGGTGTGGATGTCCAGCTGTGACCCTGTGCCATGCACTGGTGTGGATGTCCAGCTGTGACCCTGTGCCATGCACTGGTGTGGATGTCCAGCTGTGACCCTGTGCCATGCACTGGTGTGGATGTCCAGCTGTGACCCTGTGCCATGCACTGGTGTGGATGTCCAGCTGTGACCCTGTGCCATGCACTGGTGTGGATGTCCAGCTGTGACCCTGTGCCATGCACTGGTGTGGATGTCCAGCTGTGACCCTGTGCCATGCACTGGTGTGGATGTCCAGGCTGTGACCCTCTGCCATGCACTGGTGAGGATGTCCAGCTGTAATCCTGTGCCACGGACTGGTGTGGATGTCCACCTGTAACCCTGTGCCATGCACTGGTGTGGATGTCCAGGCTGTGACCCTGTGCCATG
>VYXD01010397.1:198383-208902 GCA_013397195.1 Hylia prasina
TGGACTGGTGTGGATGTCCAGCTGTGAGCAGTGCCATGGACTGGTGTGGCTGTCCAGGCTGTGACCCCATGCCATGCACCGGTGTGGATGTCCAGCTGTGACCCTGTGCCATGGACTGGTGTGGATGTCCAGGCTGTGACCCTGTGCCATGACCCTGTGCAGATATCCAGCTTTGACAGGGCTCTCCTGAGGTCCAAAGCACAGATGTCCATATCAGCTCTCTCACCATGCCAGCCAGTATGTAATGAAGCAGAGAGGCACCAAGATCGTTTCTGGCTGACACATCACTTGGGAGGAAATTTTAATGGTTTGTTACAGTACTTTAAAATCTGGGTTAGGCCCAGAAATGGCACAGCAGAGGTAAATGTCAAACAGCAACAAAACGGTGCCATCTCCCCTTCCCAGCTGCACAAGGCCATGTTGTGACCAAAGCAATCCTCCTTTCTGCTCAAATCACCTTTCCGGATTTATCATTTTAATGTTCTCTGGGCCACCAAGCCCCACAGCTGTAAATTAATTTTTAAAGTAATACAGGTTTTAAAACTTCCATCTGCTTTAATGAGCTTGGGGGAATCCTGTTGTATTAAAAAACATGCATGCAATTATTTTTCCATCTTGGGTTTCACCCGTTCCCAGCACCACTCGGCGATGACATCTTCTTCCCCTCTCCAAAGTGTTTTCTTGTGATAATGTGGCATTGTATCCTGATGGTGTGTGTGTTTTGCTGCACGTGGGCAAGGCTAGAGAGGACTTCTCTAAGGACGAAGCAGTATCATTAGCAGGTCCCTCGGTGGCTTCCCAGTCACCTTTCCATTAATCCAGTTCTGCATCACAGAATTACGCAGCGGCTAATGAACAGCTCCAGCGCCGGGAGCCTGGAGGTACCGCATTAACCGGACGTCTCTTTGAACCTCCTGATTTCTGGTGGGAAAACTTCACGGAGAAACGAGATTGTGTTTGTTTTCACAGCCTTCTGCATCTGTTTTTCAATATTTGCTCACAGTAGTTCTGGGCTTTTTTTTTTCCTCTCTCTTTTTTTTTTTTTTTTTTTTTTTTTAAATTGCACCTTTTGAATTGTGCTGGATGTTTGGCTCCACACNAGGCACCTTTTCATTGCTTTGCATGTAGATTAACCACTTCAGAGAGTACAAAATAAACATTTTGCAATGCATGCATGTATCTTCTGGAAAAGATGAGCAACTGGCTTCCACTGAGACAAAGTCCTCTTAACATCAGGGTTTTGCTCTAATCATTAGTACCCGGGATTTTTTTGTTTGTTTGTTCCCCTTTATTTCCCCTAAGACAACTCCTTACAGCGTCCGTTAACCTGATTTTTTAACACAATTAATTCTTATTTAGCCAATGCATTCAAAATTATGTTCTTTATAAGTAACAAATAAATAGCTTGAGATTGTGCAACTTCCTTCTGGTATTTGAGCATTTAGAAGATGCATCTCGATCAGCCTGGCTGGCTCTCAGTCGAACCAGGAGCACAGCCAGTGAGTTGCTGTGCACTTGGTGGAGACCCTCCTCTAGTTCTTCTCCCCCATATTTGTAGGATCTAAACCTTTTCCTGGCTTCTCTGTAGATGTGCCCCCAAGAATGTGGCCCCAGGATGTCCCCCAGGATATGTCCCCCAGGATACGCCCCTAGGATGGCCCCCAGGATGTCCCTTAGGATGCCCCAGGATGTCCCCCAGTATGTGTCCCCATGATATCCCTGGGGTGTCCCCAGGATGTCCCCCAGGATGTCCCCCAAGATGTCCCCCAGAATGTCCCTGGGATGTCTCTGGGATGTCCCCAGGATGTCCCCAGGATGTCCCTGGGATGTCCCCAAGATATCCCCAGGATACCCCCAGGATGNGCCCCAGCTCTAATAAGATCAGTGCTGCAGCGCGTTCCCCGAGCAGCGGGAACAATGAGCCTCTGTCCCACACGCCGCCACAGTGAGAACGAGAACCAGGCCGAAAAAACAGAGAGAAAATAACGGGAGGAGGGGAGGAGAAAGATCTTCATTCCCGAGCGAAGCTGTGCCCGTGTTCGGGTCCTGCCTGGGCGAAGCCGAGCCGCTCGGAGCCGCAGCCACACCATCACTTATCCCCTTCTGCTGAGGGACACTGTGGTGTTTTCCATTAGCCACCCCCCTCCAGGGAGCCTTTGCTCCTCTCCTGCCTGCATGGCCCCTTTCCAGAGCGGGTGACAAATTCTACACCACTGCAAAGGAATTTCCTTTCACTTCCAGAGATCCTGGACCAGGCTTGGGTGCAGCAGAGCAGCCCCTTCCCTGCTGGCATCTCCCGAGGGGAGTTTGCTGAGCTGCCCCAGGGGCAGGGAATGCCTCCTCTTCCTCCTCCTCCTCCTCCCATGGAGTCAGCGGTCCAAACATGGAGGATAACCAAGCAGTGAAATGGAGATGGATACATGGACACCACACTGTCCTAAGTCATGGACTCACAGGTTTGGGTTGGAAAAGACTTTAAAGGTCTCCCATGGTGGGGGGGTGGAACTACTTTTGCTGTTGGTTACAGGCGTTTGCCTAAGTGACAGCTGCAGGTTCTTGGGGAATTTGATCTTCCTCCCACTCTCAGGGCCAGGACAAGCCCAAGGTTTCCTGCTGAGCTCCTGGCCCTGCTCCAGGCTGGCTCCCCTGAACACTCCTCACCCTCCAGGAGCGTGGCCACGGCAGAGCCCAGGGCTGTCAGCGGGACAGCAATGACCTTGGACCAGCCCGGCCCCACAGGACTAACAGACAATCCACTATGGATTTTCTTTGGAAAGGTTTGTAGGGGAGAAGCTCTCAGGAGAAGGTCCTTCCAACGAGGCAAGAATCGTGCTCTTCCCTGCTGCTTTTTTGCCTAAATCTTTCCCCTGGGCCAAGCAATTAGTTGGTGTGACTCAGTGCCTTTGATGGAGCACTGCTGATTTACACCAGTTGATGAGCTGCTCTGATTTTCTTATAGAAAATCACAGTTAGACTGTTACACTTAACCTGTACTAAACTGTGCATGAATGATTTATTGTGAACTTCTCATGCAAATAGCATTAATAGACTCTGTCATACATAGGAGAAGATGCTAGAAGATTACTAAAAGCTGCTGCACTTAAAAATGTTTCAGAAGAAAATAATGTCTTATATTGTATTACCTGAGAAATCCATCTGATCTCCCCTTGAAACATGAACATGTGAGAGCAGTGTGAAGGTTGTGCTGCATCGTGTGCAGTACCTTGAGGCTGTAACAGAAAAACTACAAGAAGTATTTTAAAGGAATATATATCGATACCCAGAGCTGTGTTACGAGCAGGGAGAGAGCTGTTTTCCTCACGCACATCGTTCAACCTGCCTCGTGATCCAGGAGTGTTTGATGACTTCAGGATCAGACTGCAGAGCAGAAACAAACCAAAAGCGGCCCTGTCTAATTAACTGAACATATTTACATGTGTAAAACTCTCCTGTAGTCCTCGTAATGACTAATGCATAATTATGCACAGACAAATCCCCACAGTAAACACAAATATTTTTGTTTGTGATTATTTATCTCAGGAGAGCTTGGCAATTTGTCAGGGCTTTGCTGAGCTTCTCAGCTGAGCCGAGTGAGGTGTGGGCAGCAAGTGACTGCTGTGGTCACCCCGGGAGCCCTCTCAGCCATGCAGCAATAGAGGAGGGCAGCTTTGGGCTCACAAAATGCCTCTGCATTGAGAAATGTAGATTTATGGAATCGCAGAATGGTTTAGGTTGGAAAGGACCTTTAAGCTCAAGTCCAAGCATTAACCCAGCACTGCCAAAACCACCACTAGACCGTGTCCCTCGGCACCACAGCTACACATCTTTTAAATACCTCCAGGGGTGGTTTGGATCAAAACAAAGTATTTTGCAAGTTTATTCCAGTTCCATGGAAATACTGTGATTTCTCCCAATTTTAGGCAACATTCACAACCTTTTCATTTGACAACCCTCTCTGTTGTGTGCTGTCTCCCTCAGACTGCTGGGATGGAGCACGCTCATGTGTGCTCATCCTGTCTAGATGTTACCAGGTGATGTTTGCCCACAGGGAAAAGCCATGTCCTAGTGGCTCCTTCCTCTGTCCATGTCCAGTTATCTGAGCTGCAGGAACCAAGTAGGTTTTGTACTTTGACTTCAGCTTTTGCTGTCCTGGCTCACCCCAGGGCATTTCACAGCTCAGCTGCAGGGACAGACAAATCTCCTGTACCCAGCCCCAGACCAGGGCCAGTTTGACATCAGCCCTGATGCTCCTGGTTTCAGTGAGGCACCTGTAAGAAAATCCATCATGTTTTGATTCTCCACAGCCCATTGTGGTGGTCTGGAAGGCTGTGGGATGGAGAGCATGGGGCAGCATCCCCAGGCCAGCACTGCAGCAGGTACAGGCTGCTGTGGGAGAGTCTGCCCAGTGCCCTGAGCATGTGTGGGAGCTCTGACCCACCCCACTGGTGTCACATCTCCTCCCTGACTTGGGAGCTGTGTCACATCTCACCCCATACCAGTGCCTGCTCCTGCCTGAACCTCCCCAGGGCCACCAGGTCTGCTCTCCAAGCCCTCTGTGCCGTGTCATCTTAATCCATGGAGCCAAGCAACCCCCAGTGATAAATTCATCACTTAGTCACTGGCTTTCCTCCTAAAATCCTCTTCAGGGAACAATTCTCCCATGTCTGATACAGTGACTAATTGATAACTTTCTTTAAGGGGACTGCACGATAACTTTCTTTAAAGCAGTATATTATGATCAGTGGGTTTTCCAAGGAGTGTGCTGCTCTCTTAATTCTCACCTTCATTATTTTAATACCTCTGTAAAATGGGTTTCTAATGGATCTATATTGCCATAAAACTTTAGGGATGGTGGGTGGGTGTCAATAAATTCTTTGCAATCTGAGCAGCTCCGCCAGCCGGGTAGGGAGCAGAGTGACAGGCTCTGGGGAAAAGCCAGGTCTTGACTCAGGATTGCAGCTTCCAGCGGCATGACCTTCCCTGATTTGACCCCGTCCTGCTGTTTCTGAACACCTTGCAAAACTTCATTAAGCAACATGACTAGTATCTGTCACAAGCAATTCTTTCTCTCCCACCTCCTCACCCCAGGGATAAGTCATATCAGCTCTGTCAGGAATACAGAAGCTGCCCTAGGTACAATCCAGCACGAAGTGTTGATACCTGGTGAGTCTGTACAGAGCAACAGTCGTCACATCACAGCATTTTCACCCAAAGTTCCCAAGGCAGGCAATTAATGTACATTATATTGGCATCAACCCCCTTCAAAATGTCCTCTGCCACTGATAGAGAAGGAAGGCAGCAGCCAGGATGCCCAGCTTAATCAAAGAAAGAAAGAAGGGGATATTATGGCCCACTGAAGGTTTTACAGAGGTCAAATTATTCCCATGTGTATTAGCCAGAACATTGGGAAAAACTCTTTTACCACCGAGTCCATCACCTGGTCTCATAAAAAGTGCCAAAGAATCTTATTTTTGTCTCATCCATATGGGCTATCATAACTCATTTTTACCTTGAACTGAAGCTGCTGGCCCAGCAACTGCTCAGAAAGGAGCTGTAGATGTAAGCATTTGCCATTCTGCCATCCTTTACCCTGAAGAGCTCCCAGGATTAGGAGGTGATGGAGTGAGGGTGATGGTCACACTCAGCACATGTGATAGAAAGAAATTCTCTAACAAAAATGTTGGAGGCTGTAATCTGTTCTGTTGTTCCACTGCCAGCATTGGATGACTGACATATATTATAAAGTCCTGCTGCAAAACCCCACCAAAGGCTGGTTTGTCCTAAGGAAATGGTGTTGGGCTGCCACAGGCTCTGCACAAACCAGTGTGGGAGCAGTGCCTGACCCAAGGAAGGACTGGGGTTTATTTTTTAACTTAAGTATTTGCAAGTTCTTTCACCACTGCTTTGATAGCTGGTGGGGTGCTGGAAGGTATTCTCCCTGGCCATGGTTTCAGAAGGGTTTTCATCCCTTAGGTGTTTCTTGGGTGCAGCTGTTTGAGCTGCCAAAAAAAGGTCAGATTGGTATATACAACAAATTAACCCTTTTGTGGCCTGGCCTCACTCTGCTTTTTTTCCATTGGGGTGAGACTCTTGCAAACAGGTAGGAAAACCAAAAACACCTTGACTTTTGAGCACGTCATGAAAACAGCTCCAGTGCTTCCCATACGTGCAGGAGGCTCTGTGTGGGGTGAAGATAAAAATCTATGAGCTGAAGGAGACTTGGAAAAACCTTTTTGGGAAGGCTCCTTTTCAGCAAAGAAGCACTGGCAGCTTCCTCACAGTTCATTGAAATGTTGGGTAATCAGGGGTTTTTCCCTTTCTGCTGCAGGATTTTTATTACAAATGCTTGGCTTGGTGCCCCTGTCAGTGCCAGAGGTGACAACTCCAGTATTTCACTGGGGGTTTGCGTGCTCAGCAAGGGTTTTCTGTACAAAACCAGGGTTTTCTGTTACATTTGCAGCCGTGCCTGGACGATGAGCACTGTCTGTGCCACTGGAACACTGTGTTTTCCCTCTGCTTGTTCCAGCCCCCTTGTACCAGTAAGTGATGACCTAAAAAACAGAGGAAGAGAGGCTGATTAATGGCAATACTTTTATTCTCAGAAGCACAATGGGAAAATTGCATCTTGGCACATTCCTCCAGCCTATAGACTTAACTCGAGGTGCCACATTCACAGGTTCCAACCTCTAAACCATTGCTTCCTCTCCCCCAAAACAAGCTATGGGGTGAGCTATGGGGTAAGCAAATCCTGGCCTCTGAGCCCTCTGTTCAGGGCAGATTATGTATTTATTGTAAGACAGCTATTGATAATAAGCAGAACGTGTTATCACTGCTGCTGTGGCAGGCAGGGTAGGGAGTCATGCGCTTCTTGCTCGCTTTTTGGCCTCAGGACACTTGTGTTCCTGTTTGTACAATAGCTCTGCTTGGAGAGAAAGAATAAAAAATACCATGTTTTCCCCCCTGCCAGATTGCTGTTTAGCATCGTGCTACATCTCTCTCGTGGGAAATACAGGTTAGAGACTCTCGGGCTGGGGAGGGAATTGAATCCAGATGTTGTGTTTTCTGGGCAAATGCTTCAAGTATTTGGTTGTTACACGAAAAAAGGGGAACCAGCTCATCCAGTGCAAGGTATGAGGTGAACTGTGAGATTCCTGTGATGATGCTCACCACAGTGGGTTTGCTGATGTGAAATGTCTGTGCCAGACATCAGGAGGAACATGGGATACCAGGTTTTCAGGAGCTCTTTCCACTTTGGACCAGTGCCATGGAGAGGACATTTCATAGCTGGGTACAACCACCCTGATGTAGAAGTGTCACAGCAGGGCACGGTCCCAGCAAGTGGGAGGAAAATGTGGGGAAAGAAACATCAGTCACAAAAGTGAGTTTTTCCAATTAAAAAATTATGTATAAGTTCAGTGCAATTCATTAATGGTTGAATAAAAGACCTTTGAGGTCTTTCCCAATTTAACAATTCTATGATTCTATTTAAGTGTTCACCCTCAAGACAACATTTGTGGTAGGGTGGCCAGGAGGGATGTGCTTGCATCCTGCAGAGGGACCCCGTATAAAAGTCTTGCATGTTCATATTTTCCTTGGAAAACTTGGGAAGAGCCTGTGGTATCCTGGATCCTGCTTTCCCAGAGTGATCCTGCCCATCCGACCTCAGAGCATCACCTCAGACAAGGGAGAGCCTTGGAGCTGTAACATCACTTTGCTTAGGCTCTGGGAAATCCTGTTCAGCATCAGAGACCAGATTCTCCTCAAGGAATGAGGCTGTTTGTGTCACTGGAGCATGGCCAGTGCTAGAGCTGGGCTTTGACATTAATTTTGTGCGCGCTCGTTATTGCTGGGTAAGAAATGCAAGAAGTGCTTGGTGATGATTTTGCACTTGGTTGGATGATACAAAAACAATCAAGAGGTGTAAAGTCTGGGGTGGAGGAATCTTTTGCCTGGGTGTGGTTGAGCCACCCCAACACAGCCCTGAATGTGTGAAGACCTTTGCTTAGCTCAGCTTTGTCACCCTCAGCAGAGAAAATGCTGTGTCTGTGTGAGTGCCTGGCTCTTTGTGCTCAAACACACCCAGCACACCCAGCACCCTGGGAACACGTTGGTCACAGCTCTTTTCCCCCAGACACAGGCAGACTGGGCAAGTGGAGGTTTACAAGGCAGCAGTGGAACTCCTGCTCTGCGAGCACTGAACCACTGGCATCATCTGTCCCTTTTCCTCCCCTTCACACCAGCTCACATCTGTTCTTACTCACGTGTGACAAAAAGCCGCTACCTGGGCGCTGGGGGAAAGGAGAGGCTTCAAAGGCAGCAGCAGCCACCCGGAGCCACGGCTCCTGTGCTGGAGCAGCCCTGGAAAAACACAGCTCAAGGAGAAGCCTGTGCCCTGACAGGGTCTGTCAGCTCAGGCTGAGGGGCAATTAGGGGACAGATGTACCATGTGTGGTGACAGCAGCCACCAGCTGCTACAGAGCCTCAGCTCGTGGTGTTGGGCAGGCAAACCCACCCGGGTCTGTGCAAGCCCCCAAAGAGAACAACCAGGGGAGTGGGAGGGCAAAACCCCAGTGGGAGACCAAAGTAGGGGAAAAAAAAAAAATTACATTGGATAAAGCCCTGTATTCAATGGTAAAAGAGCTCAGGTAAGACAGGAAAAGTTTACTAGAATGTGTTTTTATCTGTTAAGGATGGTGTTTTAGAATGAGGGTGTCAAACACAATGGGCTCTCTGTATCTGTGGGGCTGTGGTTATATCATGCCTTTGATGGTAATTTCTCCAGGGCCAAGAAAACAGATTAGTACACAAATCACTTTCAGTTTTATTCCATTTTGACATTGCAGGGTCTCCAGCAACTTGGCATCACTCTGCGAAGCCAGAAATATTTGTGTGTTAAAAGTGTGGTTTGAATTACAAATACTTCAACATTCACAACACGTAATTTAGGGAACCAGGAACATTCCTCGGCACAGTTGCCAAGCAGAGTTTTTGGTGCAGGGCAGCCTCCTGTAGGTGCATGAGGAGGCTGTTGTGCCATAAGCATGGCATGTGGTTTCTTCTGCTCTGCCTCTGGAGTGGCTGTCTTATCAGGAGAGCAAAATCTCCGTGGAAAGCAGCCGTGATGAGCTGCTGCAGCTCCGGGGCGGGTTGGGAAGGAGTCTATAGGTGCTGACCTACATTTAAGTAAGGAGAGTGAGGCGAAGCTGAGCTGGCCCTTGGGATGACACAAGGGCATTTTCCCTCCAAGCCAGGTCTGCCACCATCCTGGCGTATGAAATCACTCCCTGTGAAAGGTGCCAGACTGCCATTCAAAATATGGGGGGGTAGGGGGAAAGAGCCTTGTTCTTAATAATTCTTTCTCTCCTTTGTGCTGATGAAATACAATGGGACATTTAAATCTGATTTTTATAACATTTTTGCATTGCTATAGATCACGGTCTGACCTGGAGAAGACACTTTGTTCTGACTACAATGATCTGATATTTCATATTTTAGTTTTTGTGGTTTTTTTTTTTTTTGTCTTCCCCGTAGTGTTTCTGTTGCATTCTGGCACAATATGGGCTCCCTCCAGTGGTCAAGGGGCTCCGGGCTCCTGGCGTCGTTTGCCCAGGGGCTGGCACAGGCTGGCTTTGGGGCTGGCATCACAAATGCCAACGGGAATGACACAGGGACTGTGCTTCTTTCACCCCAAATCTCCCGCTGCGGGTGCCATCCCGCCATCCCATCTGTAACCCGTGCTCCATTCAGATTTAAGTGGAACAGCCTGAGCAAAGAGAGATTCAGGCTCTGGATTTCCTTGCAGTTCCCAAAATGTTCGCTGCAGAAGGGGGAGAGGAAACAGGAGAGGAAAGAGAACCGGAGATCGACTGAAAGACCCAGACACAACAACTTCTAACAAAAAATGACTTATTTTTTGCATTCCACTCTTCCCGTTTTATTTTGAGACCAGACCCTGACTTTCTCCTGACAGAAACAGTCAATGTGGTTATTGTGGGGGACAAGTCAACCGCTACCATTCTGAAGTGCGGCATTTCCATCTCCCCTCCCCCGGCTTGCTCAGCCACGGGTGCATTTAAAATACCGGAATTATTTTGGGTAGGACGGGGATCCCGTCCGATGGCCAAGAGCCCAGCAGGGCTGTGCAGGAAGGTGTCCTGGAGGGCTGGGCCATGTCCGTGGATACCCGAGAGTGTAACCCAGGTGTGTCCCTGCAGGTGCGTGCTCACACCTGGGTGTGTGTGCTTGGACACGCACAGCCGTGCACACTACACGTGCCAGGATGTATCCAGAGGGATGGATATTCAAGGCAAGGGATGCCGGCAGAAAGAGGGGGGGCCCTTGGCAACTCGGGGTGCAGCAGGAATGTGTTTAACCCCCCTTTCCACCTCTGGACCAACCCCTGTGGAGGTGTGTGAGGAGGGGTGAAGGCACCGAGCTCCATTTGCACGGGGTGGGGATGGAGCTCCTCTGCACCCCTTTATACCCTTTGGGGGGGTACAGCTCTCCTGCCAGCCCCATC
>VYXD01010397.1:209783-305109 GCA_013397195.1 Hylia prasina
CGCTCCTTCCTGCGGGAGCGGCTGCTGGATCCTCCTCCCGCCCCGGATCGCCCGCGGGGTCCCTGCGGAGCCGCGGACCCTCCTCCCCTCGCAGAGACACCGCTGGATCCTCCGCCCCCCCGGACCTCCCGGCGGGATCCTCCTCCTGTCCGCAGCCCCATGTGAGACTCCGCATCCCCCCGTGCCTCCGCGGTGGTGTTTTATTTTGTTTTTCCCCCGTCACCCTTTTATTTTGAAGGGGGGATCCATCTTAAAACTCTTTTCTGGATCCCAGTTTCTCTTTTTTTGATTTGCACTTTTTGAAAAACCCTCAGATGCTCCTCCATGTGGACTGAGAACCCATCAAGACACACACACGAGAACTCATCCCGATCAACTCCAAATCCTGGCTTTTCGTGGGTTTTGCTGCAACACATAAAAGCGAACTTGTATTTAAGACACACTCGTGCAAAAATTTAGCTGGGGACTTGAACGTGTATTTTGTCTTGGTTTCTTGGTCTTGGTTATTTTTTGTTGGTTTTTTCTTTTTTTTCTTTTTTTTTTTTGCTTCACTGGAAATCAAAAGCTTGTTTTGGAATTGGACCTGCTTTTGCTGCACTTCTCCTCTGGGCTGGATAACACTGAAGCTCCTTGCTTTTCTACTTGGATAGTGTTTTCCTGTTGATCTGTTGGGTTTTTTTTCATCTCCTGTGTGGCAGACTTTTTTTTTTTTTCCCCGAGGGGGGTAAACGAACGACGACAACAACAACAAAAAACTTAATTTTTTTGGCCGTGTGAGATTTTTTCGTATTCATATTCGTGAAATTACGGGTACATTTACAGAAAATTAAAAAAGAAAAAAAAAAGAAAAAATTAAAAATAAGAAAGGAACACGTCAGAAAGACCCCTACACGATAGACAAAATAGTCACTTGTTTCCTTACAGCAAGACTGAATCGAAAGCTGCCAAAGAGCCCCATAAAGAAAAGACTAAAAGGTAAGAAGGGGTAAGAGCCTCTTAATGCAGGCACGGTAGAAGTTAGCAGGGGGAGAGACCTGCAAAGCCGGTGCATTCCTCCTTTTTCATAAGTCTAAACTAGATTAGTGTTATTATTTTTAAACTGCCTATTAGTTAGCGAAGCAAGAAACACCCCAAAACATTTCCAAATCCATTTTGTTTTTAGACGATTTTTTTAAAATGTCAACAACCTCCGGATTTTTTTGTAATGGTAGAATTAATTCTGTATTTTTCCTCTGTCCGGAACCGAACAGCGAGCAGAAAATGCCATTTGTAAGCATGTTGTGCCACTCGGACATGACATGAAGGCAGCTTCTGCTGCAAGGCATGACCGTGTGCTCTTGCTTTAGAACTTACACGTGTGAAAATTATCGCAGAGCGGGTTGGAAATTATCCCAGGGTTGGAAAATTGTGGGCATGGCCAGCAGTGCTGCCCTGTGGGCGAGCGCATGAGCTCCAGCTTTGTCCTTCATGGCCGCTTTCTCTTAAATATTAAAATATCGAGATTTGGGTTATTTTTCCTCTTTTCCCCCCCCGCGCGGAATGAGATTGTGGGGATCCTCACTAATTTTCTGCTGAGTATTCACAGAGGGATCTTCGTCTAAACCTGGAATGTCCAGGGGGAGAGAGAATATTAAACAGAGTTTATTCCTTTAACTGCGACGCAGAAGGGGAGGAAAATGGGGAGGGCTCAGTTGTTAACCTGAGAAATCTTGAAACACTGGAAGTTTATTAATTGTTCGAGGCTTCTTTGTTTGTATCACAAGTTTGTGTCAAAGGTTAATCTTCTTAATATGTAATTAGTTGAAGGTTCAATTATGGGATTTATTGAACTCAATTGGGTTTTCCCCCCTCTTTTCCCATTAAAAATAATACTGCAGGTCTTTGTGGCTAGTTTATTTTCTGCTACAACTCGAGAGTATCTGCGAGAAGAGATTTATTCAATTACTCTAACAGCCAGTTTAAATTTAGAAATAATCTTTGGGACGTCATACCCGTGTCTGTTGCATATTTTTCCCTCTCGTTTGCATATGTATGTATCTGGCGAATTATGCTAATTTATGTACAGAAATTTGCTGTGGACATTAGGCCGGTTAAGGTAATTAAAATTCCAATAAATCCCGCTGTTACTGGGCTGGCCGGTGGTGCAGAGCTTTAAATCAGGTGGGTGTCGGTGGTGCTGTGGACCTGAGGACAATGCCAGAGCGGAGGAGCAGGAGAACATCTGCACTGCTGCTGGATGCACTGGGAGAGCGAGGCATGGCTTCCAAATCCTGCCCTCGCTCCCTGCGGTGGGTGGGTTTTTTTTTTTTTTTGGATTCCCCCACGGCTGAGAATTTAAATGGAGTTTCCTCTCGGATATTACATTTTTTTTTTTTTAAGTAATAATTTCGAGAAGGTGGTGGGAAGGTACATGCAGGTTCTCACTTCTTCCCCTGGTGTTTTCCAGGGAAATAGAAGGTGACTTGCAGTGGGTGCAACCTGTGCTTAGCCCATCACAGAGTTTCCCACAGCCGCGGTTCCTCGGGTTCAGGAATCCCTGGGATGTCTGGCTGGCTGCTACCGTGTGTTATTTGTGAGCTCAGAATGGTGTGTGCTGAGGAACAGCCCTGGGATGCGCTGGCGTCCTTGCTCTGGCTTCTGGAATTCTTTGCAGAACGTGAAAGCATCAGTGGATACCCGAGTGAGGAAACTGCTCCAGCCTTTGAGCTCAGTGTGCCCTGGTAGCACTGTGGTGTTTTTTGGGTGGGACTGCAGAAGCCCAGCCGGTGGATAACCTAACCTGGCTGCTTCCCAGCCTGGAACTCAAGTCTGTAAAAAAAAAAAAAAAAAGCTGTAGTAAATCAGATTAATTTGAACTTTTTTTTAGGGAAAGTCAGTGCTTAAAGGCACCAGCAATAGTGTAATAATGCCTCGTGTGGCTTTATCCTTGTCTTCAAAGGGGAACGGATCATTTGTGACTGGAAGTGATCTGCCTGGCTTCCTGAGATGAGGAAGGTTCATTACAGTCCAGCCCCCGGAGAACAGGTGCTGCCACAGGGAAAACTGCTGCAGCCAGGGCTTGCTCCAGGGCCAGAGGCATGGGTATTAGTAGGGGCTGTATTTTAGGCAATATTTATAGGCAACTTTTGTCTGAAGGTTTTGTTTGTAGCAGTGAAAGAAACAAGACAGACAAGCCTTCTTATTGAGAGCTCTGGATTGCAGCAGGATATATTTAGGATATATTAATGTTCCTGTTGTATGTGTGGATTCCCGTAGTGACAGATCTAAGTCTGGGCATCCATCAGACTAAGAACTGTTGTGTTACACACGGGTGGTTTGTGTGTGCTGTACATCAGCTTTCCAGCACATGGATTATTTTGGAGCTGTCAGTGGTGCAGAGCGTGGTCCCAGTGCCTGGGAATGTCCTTGTGGGCAGCCTTGGGCTGTGCCATTTCCCTGCCGGCCACAGCAGAGTGGGGTTTGCTCTGGGACACTGCCCCCGGGGCTAAAAGCCATTTGGGGACTTGGAGGTTCAGCATCAGCCAAAATCCATCTCTGATAACCTGTGAGAGGATGGGTTGGCCCATTGCAAAGCCTGCTGGACCTTGCTGGGATCAATGAAAACCCCTTCTCTGCCTTAATTTCTGGTTTCTTTTACAGGATTTGTCTTTTCTAATAAGGTAGCATACTCTGCTTTTGATAAGTTGAGATCTTTCACTGCTGTTTGAGGGAAATAAGGTAATCCCGTCCTCTTTGCTTGAAAGAGGTTTTTTAAGACTTTGAAAATAATGAGATGAAATTTCCTTAAAATGAGAAAACCATAACTGGGCATAAGACTACCTTTAATCTGAAGATTCTTTGTTGAAGTTCTCATAGCTCCCATGTTCCATGCCTTGCCAAGTATGGACTAACAATAAAACAAAATAAAGTGAAAGGTTTTGTCAAGCAGGGGCTTATAATGTCCTTGTTTATTGGTGCAAACTGTTGCTGAGTGGCAGTCTTATAGAACGCATAGCTTTAAATTAGTCTGGAAATAAACCCGCTTATTTTTCAGTTTTTCATGCACTTCATTCAGAAAGGCCGGGAGAATTTTATTGACAGAGTTCCTGCCTGCTGCTCGCTCAAAATGACCTACACTTCAGATGCTCCGTGCCGTGGAGACTCCTTTTCTTTTTCATGTTTCGTTTACTAAAAGCCCGATGGCAGCGTTTACTTTCAGTTTTAGCTGTGAAGACTTAACCAAGAGCGGGGGATGTGGGAACGGGTAATATGTTAACTTAGCAGCTGGCCTCGCCGAGATAAACATGCGCTTTTCCAAATGCTGTCATCTGGCCCCTTTCCAAAACAAGCTGAAGGAGGAGGTCAGGGGTGGAGCCATTCCCTGCTTCAGTAAAAGGAGGCTTTCATTTGGAAAGAATTGCCAGATCGTATTGACTAAAAGAACTGCAGATTCAAAATAAAATGACCGAACCTTTCCTGACTAAACTAAATGGTCTCTCTTGATGACTTGAATTTAAGTGCCTTGTTACAGTGCTGCTTCTCTTTGAAGGTTCAGCAGCTTCAATGCAGAGTGCATATTTCTGCTTTTTCTAAAAAAATTAGTGCTTTATGTAAGACTTTGAACATAACAACTGATGAAAAATGTATCATCTTTGGTTACAGTAGAGACCTGCAACACAAAAGTGCTATTGTTTTAATTGTTTAAAATTCAGATTACAAGATAACGGGTAATACCATTAGAAGGTTTCCCCTTGGCCTAGAAGCTGCAGGTAGGAGTGTGTCGATCCCTCAGTATTAAAGATGAATGATAAGGAAACCTCTTAAATGCCTGTGACGATGCAGTCTAGCCAATTTAGGATCAGCTGATGCCTTCTAGTGATAATGGCTGGAGGTTTTCAGCTGCATTATGAAGATATCAGCCAGGGCAAATAATGTTTAGAAGAGAAGTGTACTTTATTGAATGGGGAGATGATCTAGAAGTGACAGTAAATTGCATTACTAAATGATCTATGTGCTCTGCGCTGTCTCTTCACTGGCAAATGCTGTTGGTAAAATGAAAGATGGTTATTCTTAATGTATGAAAGCAGAGGAATCAAAGTATTATTTGATCTCCCTTTAGGAATCCGTGCTAGTTAGGAAAATTGTCAACTGAAAGCATGGCTAAGTTGTACATCTTTAAATGCCTGAAGTAGATGTACTTAGGCTTATTTTATCATTACTTAATCATGGTTAACTTCACTGTAGATTCCCAAATACAGTTAGAGGTGTGTTTTCTGAAGCTTCATTGGTGCACCTTCCTACCTTGTCACTAATATGTTTTAAAATCTCCCGCCCAAGTTAAAAATGTCTGGATTTGATGGTAAACAAACACTGTGCTCTTTGAGGCCGTGTCAAAGATGGTGGAAAATGCAGCACTACTCTAAAATATGCATCTGATCCTTTTGTCTTTTTTTTGAAGAGTAGCATGTCTCTCTCTTCCTCCCAATAAAAAGGCTTCTGTCACTGAAGGCAGCTGTAAAATAACTGGCTGTTCTTGCATCTCAAGGTTCAGGGTACCAGGCAAATCTGAGTGAGTTTTGGTCTCAACCCTGGGTGTGAATCAGCGCTGTAATTTTTCAGCACCGAGGTCTTGAACGTAGTTGTAATTCGAGTTCATAAAATATTAGAAGCCCTGACGGTCCTGAGGTCTGGTTTCTGGAGCTCTTCCCCGTGGGTTTGCAGCCAAGGATGGCTGAGAGCGAGAACAGTTATCTGTGCTGCAGCAGTGATGGTTTATGGCTGGGTGCCCAGATTGTCTGGCTTTGCACACAGCTTTATAGTTTGCCTTTGAGGGCTGTGGAGGAGGTGGAAGTCATTTGTAATAAACAGCTATCTGCAGCCTGCTTTTTCTGGGGTTTGAAATGTACAGCCATTTAAAAAATTGCAGACTAGATGCACGTTTCCTTGGATCTCAGTCTGGAGCTTCTATGTTTTAGGTGCTCAGTTATGAGAAATGGTAACAATTCCTTATTGCTTTGCTTTGAAAATATCTAATATTTATCCCTTGGATGTTTAGGCTGGGTTTTAAGCTCTACATTGCTGGACAATGAGGTTTTTCAGTTTTTTTTTTTTAATTATTTGACAGAAAAATTGACTTGTCAAATCGGTTGGCATCCTTTGTGGTAATTAAGCCCCAGAGAAAAAAATGTTTATGTGTCTCAAAATAGTTATCATGCAGCTACCAGCTATAGGCTCATTTAGGAAAACAGCCACCCCCCTTCCACTGCAAGGAAAACAACCACTCTGGGCTATGTTTAGTGGCTGCCCATGGGTGTTTTCGGAGGGAAATCCATTTTTTCCTCCACGTCTCTCCCCCCAGCTTCTTGTTCATGGGGTCTGTGCATGTTTTCCCGTGCTGATTTTCTGAAGGGATGGTGGTGCTGCCTTTGTTACAGCCTTGCCCGAGAGGAGTCTCTTAGAATGGCATTACCTGATTTTTCTTAGATGTGCTGTTTTCCTTCCTGTTCCTTTCTTCCCTTCCTGTGTTCTGTGTGCACAAAGTTTACAGTTTTCTCTCTCATCCTGCATTTCCAAGGCTTCCTGATGGGAAGTGGGAGAGCTTTTTGTTTTGCTGGAGGGATAGCGCTTGCCGTGGCTTGGATACATTCTGGGTGGTCAGTACGTCCACAGATCGATTGTTAGTCCAGACTGACTTCTGCCAAGTCTATTTTAAGCTCAGCCAGATATCTGTGTTGTGTCAGTCTGATTTCAGTCCTGCTCAAGCCTCCGACTCTCAGGTCTTTTAGTTCTTCAGAATTCCAAAGTGTTTTCATGGCTGATGCTCACGTCATTCATTGGTGCTGACAATGGAGATCCTTGTTTTTAAACAGTAGCTGGTTACTGGTAAACAAAAGAGCATCAGCCCAGTGCTTTAACACAAACCATTCTAGAAAAAAGGAGCAGTTCAGGGAGAATGCCAAGGGAAAAAAAAAATAAAAATCATCTGTACAGATGCATAATGTGCCGACTGCCATTTTCCTGTGTTCCTACAAGGTCCTTAATAGACCATAGAAGGTGGTCTTGGTGGTGTTTGTAATGTTTTTGCCTGAGCTCAGTGTATGTTCACAGGAGCCTTGAGGATGATCCTGCACGTGAAATATGAAGCTGAAAACTTGAGTAGCGCTGCAGGCATAACCTGATGGGGGGTGTGTGTAAATCACTAAGTCTCTTTACAAAGTCTATTGCCAAAGTCAGGATTCCTCATTATCCCTCTGCTAACATCATTCTGTCTGCAGGTCTCAACTTTCCTCTTCCCTCAGTGTTTTTAATTGCACTTATCGAGTGTACAAACTCACTTAACAGAGAATTGCTCCCAGTGTTTGTGTTGCCTCAATTTTTACCACATCGTCAGCTTTGAAATGGGTGCTGCACTTGGAATTCTTTCTCATACAAAAGATGCTCCATCTCTGCAAATCTAATCATCCTTATCTCCTTATGCTGTCATGGCTGGAATGCTGTAAGTGCCCAGTACTGTACCTCATTCCTGCTTTGTGATCCAGAAAAAATTGCTCTTAGTTAAAAATAACCTGTTGGCATATGTGTGCCGTTCACATCTTCCTGCCCGTGAAATTGTTTGGTTTCTCTTTGCTGATGTAAACCAGAATGAAGTGTATGTTTATCCTGAATCCTTCAAAAATAAATTAATACGGAAGATGCAGCACCCTCTGATAAGGAAAGAGGAGAACCTAGTGGTAGCAAACTAAATTCTATTTAATGTTTTCTAGTATGATCATAATAAAATACGTGTCTGATCCAGGTGTGCAGCTAAATTTGGTCTCTCACAGTAACAGAACTACTGCTCTTAAGGAGCAGAGTCTCTATATAAATAGCACTGTTTCAGGTGAAAGATTTATTATCTGGGAATTAGCGGAGCTTGGTGAATGTGTAATTTTTACTATTTCTATTCTTCTAACCAATCTCATAGAACTCAGCTCCTTCACTTAAGAAAAGAATGGTCCAAGTAAGTCTCATTACACCAACAGTGCATTAGAGATGTCAGTCTTTGTCCTCTGCTACCTTATTTACATGTAATAATTGAATAAAACAGTGGTTGGCTTAGTGGATGGATGTTTACATAATGATTTGCTTAAAAAAAGACACTCAACTTTAATTTTTTTCTTACGTTTGTGAAAATGAAATGTGCTTCGCAAATTTCTAGGTGAAATGTGACAAAACTCATTTGTTTTGAAGCCAACAACCCAGACTGATAGATACAATGTTTTATCTGGGTGATATTGCAAAGCTGATAGTCCAACTGCGCTGAAATTGTGCTTCCATCCTCCCCCATCCCCGATCCCTCAGTCAGCATCCAGACAAACAAGAGCTGCTCTTTCTGGAATTCCGTCTGCATCTGCTGATCAGATAACGTACTTGGAGACATATTGGATATATTTCTGAGAATATTTGCTCCCCTGGGCATTTCATGCACTAAATGAAGGCATAAAATAGTTATTACTAAGATCGTAATTGACCATAAATTGATTTCCAAAGTGGTATTTACTGCAACTAGTTTTCCTGTCCTGGAAGATCATTTATGGCTATTTCCTTTCCCCATCTCTCCCCCACCCTGTCTCTCCTCCCCCATGGAGCTGCTATTCATTTGCTAAGTTGAAAAACGGATGATGGCCCATTCTGATGCTAGGTCTGATATTCTAATTTATGCTTTTACTATGGAAAGTGAAGAAAAGGAGAGAAAAGTTTATTTCCATTAAGTTCATCAAGTTTCAAGGATTACCCTTTCAGCACTGCAGAGCTAATCTTTTAAACTCTGGTAGATTTGTGGAAGAAAAGGTGCTTGCATGGATTATGCTGTTTCCTTAATTTTGGATGATAGGACAACTGAATGTAGTTTCCAGCCTAAAGATAGGTACAGAGTAATTGTTTCTTATCTTACTCAAATTATGTTGCCATCTTAATTTTCAAAACAGCCTTGCAGCTGAAGATGCAGTGGAACAATACATACTTCTAATGTATTAAAAGCTTTAAAAAGTATTTTCTTTAAGTTAAATGACATGATTATGGAGAACAGCGTGTTTTGATTTTTGTAGGGAAATGCTAAGAGTATAAAATGCACAAACCAAGTGGATTTTCTTCATTTGTGTTTAAACTTTCATGAATTTGCAGTGCACAACTTTTAGTACAGTTTATTAGTCTATAGTGTGTTTTGTCTTCCTTGACTGGGATCAAATTTGGTGTTAACCTCCTGCCGAGAATTCCAGGACCCCTGACATTTTATTGTGACTCTTGATTAGCTCACCAGGGTTCCTGCTAAGAATTCTTCTTTCATTCATTTGATAAATTGAATTCCCTATTCACAGTGCCTTTAAATAGAATGGTATTTGGAAAACTTGAAGACAACAGCTTGAATGTTCAATGAGCTCACTCAGCAAATTTAAAAATGCAGAAGAAGGAAATTATGGGGTTGTGTATTCTTAAATCTTCTAAAAGAATAAACATCTTAAAAACTTAAATCTCCATCATCCTACTTGCTTTAAGTGTATTTCTCTTTTCTAAGACAAGGAGCTTTGACATCTCTTTTCCCTTTTTCATCTTGTTTTGCCTTGTTGTGCCAGGAGCTGTGCATTCACCTTCCCTGTCCGTGTGGGAGCAGGCATGATGAGGTGACACAGCCCAGAGGGACTGCAGCTTCCCAAGGCATTGTGTGTGTGTTGTGGTGTGGGGAGAGCACCTCATCCTTCCCACCCTGGGCCCTACAGCACGAGGAACAGTGTCCTTATTTTTTTCCTGGTTGTAGATCTCAAGACACCCCTTCCCTGTGAGGCTGCTGTCCTTTGATTCCCCCATCCAGGTCTCTCCATGAGCTTCCTGGAGTCGGGGCTGCAGCAGTGTCCCACCACTTGTGCCTCCTGAGGTGACACCTGGAGATCTCAGTGCTGTCCTAGCAGAGGCCCACCCTCTGTCATCCTAGAGATTGGCTCCTACAGCTTCTGCCACACGTCTGGGAAATGGTTTTAATATCACAGGAAAGCCCATGCTGGAGGTCATCTCAGATGGGCAGATGAGTGTTCAGGTGGAGTGACAGTGTGTGTCTGGTCACTGCTGCTCCTTGCTGTGCTGCAGTGTGTGTTGGTGTTTCTCTTGGACATGCCTGTGGGTAGGAAGGAGGGCAGTGTGTGTGCATTTTTCCACTGTGGCTGTGGCAGGAAGTCTGCCTGAGGAGAGGTGTTGCTCACCTTCCTGGGCCTGTTTAATTGCCCTGGAACCTCTCATGAACATGGACACCCCATGGACCTGCGTGCCTGTGGCTGCTGTAAGCTGGGGGTCTTTTGCTGAAGATGTCAGCACCACCTTATTCCCAGAATAAGCACAAGAGTAGCACCAGTTAAACATACCTGTCTTGAGGGTGAATTCTGTTTCCTGCTGTTTGATGCTGTAGGTTGTGTTGTCCAGCCCCACCTGTGTGAGAGCACCCACCTGATCTTCAGCTCTGGGAATAAATAAATTCACTGTGCTTTCACCTGCTGCTGACAAAGTGGTGGGCTCAGAAATAATGGAGTCCTGGCACCTAACTGTGGTGGAAGGGGGAAAGGAGGATTAGGCACGTTGGAAATCCCTACAGGCAAAATGGTGCATCATTGTAGGGACACACTTGCTTTTCAGTTTTTTTCAACAGAGCAGCATGAAGGCTTAGCTGTGCTTGCTGGAGGGCTCTGAAGGTTTATTGCACAGTGCTCCCAGCTGTGGCCTGTCCCTCCTGACCCCGTTGTCCCTCCAGGATGACAGGTGACTGACTGGCTCCACCAGCCTCCGTCCCTGGGAGTGGTCAGCTCTGAGGCTGCGTGGCAAAACATCCTGTGGAGCTGCTGCTCCTGTTCCAATTTCCTGACCTCCTACATTGCAGTATCCCTGTGCAGCTGCCCCAGGAAGCAGTGCTGCTCTGAAGTGTTCTTGGAGTTCAGCTGAAGAGAGCCAGCAGCTTGTCCGTGGGCTGCTTCTGCTCCTGGGTCAGCTAAAGGGTGACACTTGGTCAGTGAGGGGGACTGGCACAGGGCTCTCATCTTCTCAAGTATTTACAGAAACCAAAATAGCCAACAGTGTCTGGAGAGACAAACATGCTGTGCTCTTGCTGAGCTGCCGGATTCCAAAGCTGTTTCCCTTTGTGCATTATGTCCCAGGAAGACCAGGGACGAGCTGTGGAGCAGATGCCAGATCAACTGCTGGTAACTATCATCAGGCCTGGGAGGGAGGCAGTGCTGGGAAAGTAAACCTGGTTATCTGCACTCTTCACAGTGTGTAGCTTAATTTTTCCATCAGTCCGTGTTTGCTGGGGGAGGAGAGTTGTTTTTCGTAGCGTGTTTCTTGCTGTTTGTGGCCTGCTTTGAGTGATGAATTTAATGAAAGCTTTTTGTTGGGTGTGGGGCTTTTTTTCTCTTGGTCCTTGCCATAGCCTGAGTGGTGCCCATGGTGGGGTGCTTAAGGTCTGCTGGGATGTTGTCAGCAGATTGAGGGAGCAAATTCTGGTATGGTTCATGCCTGAAATGCATAAATGAGTGAGGTTTGGTGTAGTGTTTTAGCCCACGCCCAGATTCACCTAACTCCTTAAGCTGCCCTGTGTTGGAGCCTGTATGTACACTAATAGGCCTGCACTGTGGAGAGCAACACCTTCACAGGAGAGGGGATGTACCTGTGTGATGGCATCCCTGTGGGATTATCTACATGAATCTTTTCATTTGGATTGGAACTTCCATGATTGATCAAGTGATTGCCATCCCTTGCTGTGCTTTGATTGGCGTCCTGTGTCTTGGAGTGCAGTTATCAGATTCCTTTTAAATAAAACGTCGCTGGATGATGAGTTCCAAGGGTGCAGTTAATGTTTTCCTGCTGCATGGGAGCAGACTGGAGCCAGGCTCCACCTGAAACAGGGGTGGTGTGAATGGGAAATGCTCTGCAGTGACAGTTTTGCTCTGCAAATCCACTCTGGTGTGCACTACTTAGTAATGAAGGGGTAACACACATCTGAAACATTCCCTGTTGTACTCCAGTGCTCTCATCAGTACCCATCCCTCTCAGCTAACGCAGTAGGAGAAACTGGAGTGTTAAACAAAACCAAAAGGAAGTCTCTAGATGAAAAACAAAATCTCCAAGCCCTGCAAACATTTACTAGGACTTGGCAGAGCTCAAATATGAGCTCTTCAAACTTCTGGTTTACCAGTCATAATTCATCTGCATCCTTAGTTTATAAAACTTTTTCTTCTCTGGTATTTTCCCCTCTTCTAGTCATTGGTGATAACCAGTAGAAGCTAAAACAAGGCCAGGTCGGTGTGCTTTTGAAAAATATCTTGAATGATAGTAACTACCTGTTGTGCTTTATTTTTGTTCTAATCTAATCTGCTTGAGTGGTTATTTACCTTATGTGTACGTAAAGGAGGGTCACAGTAAGTTAACACTGTGTGAACTGGAAACTTCCAGTGGGAGCCCAGGTCCTGCAGCACACCAGCTGGAATTCTCCTTTGCTTTCCTTGAGGTCCTGCCAGGATTTTATTGCTCTTCAACCAATATTCCAAAGTGTCATCCTAGAAACACCGTGTGCTCCTGCTGGAAACACAGCCTTGAGATAGAGCATGGAACACAGAAGCTCTTTCTGATCCTGGAATTTCTATTTTACAGCTTGTAGGAGCAGGATTATTGATTTAATCTCTTGGACAACCTAAAATCTGCTTCTGTTTTCACCTATTTTAATTGAATGTGTTGCTTTTCACACCACGTTCTCAGCTAATGCTGTAACGTTCTTGGTTGGTTTTGAATGGCAGCTACACCCTGCTCCTGCAGAGACTCCCAGTTTGGTGGAATTTCTAAGTAACTGCAGGAATCCAGCTGCTGCCCCAGTTCAGGAGATCACTTTCCTGTTACACACTTTGAGTTCACCAGAAACTGAGGGTATCAGAGTCCAGCCCACACCTGTTAGCAGTTGATGTTTCAGAGGAAGGAATCCCCTGTCAAGGCAAATTATCTATTAAGAAGGGTTAATTGCAGGACAGGGACATAACCTGGACAGTGAGAAACCCCAAAACATGGGATCAAGAAATCATAAATGGAGGTAAAACAAAACCTCTCATTGAACTTCATTTGTGACTCCCCACAGGAACAAATTTTGCACCCAGACTTTGAAATTACAGGGTGTAGTTTCAAGCTGTGTGCTCACAACTGCACATGTAACTGTTCCACAGCCTTATCTTGTCCACAGTGGTGTGACTGGGGGCCTTTTCCCCACTAATTCCCTGGAAAGGAGATTGTAGGATTTCACTTCGTAGAGACCTCCAGTTCCCTGTCTAATGGTTTTTGTGTCTAGGAGTCGGTGTGGCCTTGTATCAGTGCTGCTTCATAAAAAATAAATCTGCTTTTCTTTTTGTGTTTTTCCTCTTTTCTTCTCCAAATGTATATTTATAAAGACCTGGTATACATTTTAATGTTGGGGGTTTTTAAAATGCTTCAGTGTGGAGGATTTTTCTTCACGCCTAATCCAAATCTTCTTTGTTGCAATTTAAATTCAGTGCTACTTTCTACAGCTAAAGGAGAAAGATTTTGCTCCATGCTTCTCTGCCTCTAACACCTCTTTGAATAACAGGGTTGCCATTTCTTCAGATTGAGGGAATCCAAGTCTGAAGTTTTTCCCAAGGGCCTGGGTTTTTTTTATTTCCTTGGTGTTTTCTGGGCTCTCTCCAGCTCTAACCTGTGTCTCTGGTGCTGTAGATAGTCCCAGACTGGACACAGCACAGCAGCTGATGAATTCCTGACCATCTGTGACATTGTTGGCTTTGCCTTTGGAATGAAATCTGCTGCAGCACCTGCTTTTTTTCCTCCCCAAAACTGGTGTTCTGCCACTTCTTCCCTATGCTGTATTTATATAGGGTTTTTCTGCCAAACATGGTACCCTGCACTTTGTTTCACTGATTCTCTGCCTTTTTTCTGCTTTTTGAGTTCATCAGGGTGTTCTGAATATTTTCCTTCCTTAATTGTTTTGCAGCCCTATGACTTGATATATTCTGGAAACCAAGTAAGTGGACACATCTTTCCAGCAGCAAAGTGGTTAACAAAAATTTTGTTGCTGGACATGTGGCACACTGCAATGAAAATTCCTGGTCAGGTCCCTGCCTTGTAGGAGGGGTTTTGTGGAATTTTATTGTAATTTTGTTGTGTGCCTTAAAAATTATTAAATAATAGTTCTTAAAACTCTTAGATAATAAAGCAATCATATTCTTACTAACAAAAATCTCCATGTGGATTGAAAAGTCAGTTATGGAGTTTGGTTACTTCCATCTTTTTCAAAAATACCTGGGCCTATGCTGTAGGAAAAAAAAAATCAGGCTTTTTTTCTCCTCCACAAATCCTTGTTAGCTCTTGCTGATGTTTTTCTCTCTTCCCTTTTAAGTTATATGCACAGTCTTTTTGCCATCAGCTGCTCTTCCAGAGTGCCATCCATCCACCTGCTCGTGCTTTAAGGTAACCTGCAATGACTTAGACGTGGTTGTTCCAGTGGTAAATGACAGAAGGCCCAGCCAGTGGGGAAACATCCCATTTCTCTTGGGAATTTTTAAGCTGTTCTTGCCTTTGCTGGCCTGATTTTCTCTTTGGAGTGGTAGCAAAACGTTTAGCTCCATCTCTTTTTCTTCCCTGTCATTTCATGTGAGTTTTCCTGAGAAGCCATATCGTCTCAGATTTTGGGAAAAGTGACTTTTAAACACACCTTGAGTGTCTTGCCTGGAGCTTTGCGGGGAGGAAGCCAGAATGGACCATTGCAGCGGTGGAGTGGAGATCCTGGGGCAGGAGCAGCCTGGCTGGGGGTGCTTTGCTGCCCCTGGCACCAGCTTGGCCAGAGCCCCGTGAAATCCCTGGGAGAAATCCCTGGGAGAAATCCCTGGGAGAAATCAGTGTTGTCATCTGCGGGCTGGGCACCGGTGCCGGCGGTTTTTGGCCATCTGTTCCCCCCTGACCTCTTTAGGGAGGGCTGCAGCAGAAAGAAAAGTACTGTCACTTCAGCCCTCACAGGGTCATCTGTCACTGCTCCCCCTTTCCCACTGAGAATCAAAACTAATATTTCCTCTTGCATATTAATGAAGCACTTAAAGGTTGATTTGTTGTTGCTTTTTACACTAGCACGCTGCTCATATTTTTCTGGCCTTTCTCAATTTGTGCCTGTGTGTTTGTGCTGGTTTTTTTTTCATATTTCCTTCTTATTTATTTGACCTAGTTTTGCGTGCTGCTTTCTTTTTTGAGGTGATTGGAGAGCTTGTAATTAGGGACCAGCTTGGCTCTTCTTGATTAATGACTGAGCCTGGATATCAAGGGAACAAAGCTGGCACTTTAACAGTCCCACCAGCTCCTTCCCTTCACCCATATTTACTCTGGAAAGGTCACAGAGCTGGGCCATGTAAAGATGAAGCAGGAAACAAAATTAGCAATAGGCAAATACAGAATTTTAGTTTATCTGCTGGAGCACTTGTGAAAACAAGGATTGCAGATGCTCTGGTGACCTCTTGCTTTGTGTAGGATTTCTGCCATACATGTGGGTATCTGCCTTGTTGTTTAGATTCCTGGTGATTTCCAGGAAGCAGCACCTGCCTCTTTATATTGGACAGTATTGCAGGTGTCCTGAAGGAATCAAAGCCTGCCTTTCCAGAGTCTGATGCTCTTTTTTTTTATGTTAATTTTTGATCCCATTTCATCACCACACTTCAAGCTGTTTTCTGCCTTCGTGATTTCAGACACTTCTTCCTTACAATCAGATCTTGAAGAATGTCCTAAGTAGTAATTTTCTTCCTTTCTGTTTAAAACTATATGATACCAGATCTGGAGAACTTGTCTTTGTGAGCTCATGTCTGTGCTGTCCAAACCCTCTGTTACCACCTGTAACAATGCGTGGATCTATTAATTCCTTCCATAAAGCCTCCACAGCCTGCATTTGGATGATTATTTGCCAGTTCCAATTGTAATTTAAAGATTTTCTTCTTCTCCCTTTTTTTCCCCCTCCCGTGGTCACTGTTAGGAAAAATGCCTGTGCAGGAATGCACGATGGCCTCTTGTGTGGTGAGGGAAGACAAAACCAGAACAGTGCTTGAGCAGTGGTGTGCAAGTTGTAGGATCTCTGTCAGTAAAAGCAACTTCCACAAGTGTCAAGGGATTTTATTCCAGCATAAAGCAGGATTTAAGGTACAAGAGGTATCTTTGAATTAAAGTGTGGTGGCTAAACCAGACAAAGGCACCTGTAGTCAAAGATCAGGAATGCTGTGCTGAAAAGGCAGTTTTCTTATGTTACTAAACAAACCTTCATATATCTTGCAAATACAACAAAATTAATGAGGTTTGTTGAGGTTTGGAGCAGTGTGACATAGAATGATGAAAGAGACAGGTCTCTGTTTAGCCCTCAATTACTGCAGGAACTTCTGAACTCTAAAACACTGTATGGGCAATAATACAAATAGGCTCTACCTGCAGGTGGCTGAGGAACACTATTCCCAAAAGGAATATTGCAGAGAGCTGCCAGAATGTCCCCTCAGTCCAGAACCACAACACCCACCAGCTGTGGCTTAAGCTGTGGAAGCAATCCAACTAGAAAACTCAAGTTCTTACTTAGTTTAAAAAAATAAATCAGCCTAGATTTGTTAATTTTTAAGAAGGGATTAATAAACCTTTCAGCAGCAGGCAGTGACAGGCCAGAGCCACAGTGCTGAGTTGCTGTGGCCATGACCTGCAGCTCCCCTTGCTTTCCTGTTCCCAGAGAGCTCTCAAGCACATGCACTTTAAAGATAACCTTGGGTTAGGCTTGGATTTCATAAGCGATTTGCAGTCTGTGAAAACACCACTTCATTCTGTAGTAAAACTCCTTGCTCATAAAAATCCCTCCTGATTCAGATCCATATGTAAGAACAAGGCAAACTCCTACAGGGATATTCTGAGACGCTCCTGCTTTAGAACATGAGCTTTGTATTCATAAATGTTTTAGCGTTATTTCCTGCAATAAAGATTAAATTGTCACTCAGGAAGTAAAGCTGCAACATGTGCCTTTGACAACGTAATCAAACTTTATATAGCCGTGTTTTTATTGTTTTCCTTTTGTTTTGCTCTTAGATGACTAATTTCTGCCTAAAAGTGGCAGCAAGAGTTACCATCTGAGAGGCCGCTTGGAGCTTTATTTCTATTTTCAGCATATTTAAAGCACATGTATTCAGAAGTGTCATTATGTAAATCAGGTTTGAAAATTGAGCTCCATTAAAAATTACATTATCATTTTCTGAGCTAATCCAAGGCTGTTTTAATCTCAGAAATGAAAAAAAAACCAACCCCACAACTAAACCTCCGGTTTTTTTGAGGAGTGGCACTTCTACCTCTGATGTTGCAATTGCTCTGCTCTTATGGTAATAAAATACATTGTATTCTTAGTGGAGCAAAATGTTTGCTCTTCTTGGATTTGGAAAATCCACTGACATGATGCATTGCCTGGAAACAAAAATTGATAGTGGAGTCCAGTGTTAGGAATGATTTTAGCAGTTGTGAAGAGGCTTGGCTGGACCAAGAAAGGTTGGACCAGATGATCCTTAAAATCCCTTTCAACCTGGTGTTTTAGGAGAAGAACTTGATATTAAAAAAAAAGATACCTAACAAGGAAGTTGGGTTGTATGTACTTTTATAGCTGAAAGAAAGCTCTGCATGTTAAGCAGAGTGGTGGTGGTTTGTTTTCGTGTGTGGTTTTTTGTTTTTAACTACTGCCCTGAGTATTGAAGGGGATTTAAATGTAACTGTGGTGTTGTGGAATTGCTGTAATGGCGTGGGGTTTCTTAAGTACTAGCAAGAGGAAACCAAAAAGTTTCTCATTTTACATGGACTTGTTTCATTCACCTGCTTTCAAAAACTAGAAAAGGCTGAACTTGCTCTGGCAATAGTCTGACAGCTTGGGGGAGTTCACAGGAACAGGGCCTTTGTAGAGTCTGCTGTGACTTGGGTAGGGAGCGCTGCAAATGAAGGGACTGGATGTTGTTTCTTTGTAGTTACTGAGATCCTGGGGACTTCTGTTCTCCTCAGAGCTGACAGGAATAAAGGCAAATCTATTCCAGTTTCAACTCCGTTTCTTTTGGCAACCCAAGTCATCACGTTTTGCAAAGTCCTAGAAGAAGCCATTTAAAAGTGCAGTTTCAAGCCCTATGTCTTAAGTGCAATTTAACACAAAATGCAAATCCCCACCTGCAGTTCCTGAGGGCAGATGTTTCCCAAACCTCAGTTCATGGTTTAAAAGGTGGCCCTTTGGAACTGGCATGAGCTGAGCAGATGGTGAATTTTTGGTCATGACAGAAGGTGGATCAGTATTTAAAAAGCAGACAGCTAATGCCATTTCAGCTGTCTGGACCTCCAGTGTTGCTCCAAGAGCTCCCAGATGTGCCCAACCTCTGGCTGCTATTCCAGACTCTGGGTCTTGCCATATCTCTCACTTCTGTAAATAGTCTGAGTGCTGTAAAGTGTCTTAAAAAGGCACTAACACCTAAGTTTAGAGCTGTGAATTGCTTGCTGTAGTGTTTATAGTTTGGGGTGACACAAGGAAAGGGAATCTGCTTTTAATTTAGTCTGGAGCTCCACACAGGATCTGTGTAAGCATTAAAGCATCTGCAGTGGCCAGGATCAGTGTTTTCAGGCAAGTAAAAAAGCCAAATCCCGGAATGCCCTTCAGCGCCAAAATATCAAAAGGCTACAATGTTCCTGTTTTATAACAAAGGGAAACTATGTAGGAAAATGCAAACTTGTTAAGAGGCAAAATGTTTCATGGGCAATATTTGAAGACACAATGTGCAAAATCTGAAGAGTGGTGGTTTTCTCCTTTAGGTGAAGAGCGGTCTCAGGCATTGTGACCAAAAGAAAAAAAATAAAAGAGTTTTGTAACTAAAAACCTCATTTTTAACAACAACAAAGATCCAAACAAAGAAAAGGGAAGGGGGGGGGCTGGAGGCTTTGGCAAGTTAAGTGTAAGGCAATAGTAAATTAGGCTAAAAGTGGTCTTGAGGAGTAATTGGAAGACATTGAATCTAATAACAGTGATGGTAATGGCTTCAGCCCATCAGAAACAGCCTTCTGAGAAGATCTGTAAGGCTGATAAATGATCAGGACCTGAAGAGCTGTCATGGAAGATAAAGTAGTGATAGAGAAGTAAATGAATTATTTGCATTGGTATTTATTGAAAAGGATGTTGGGGAGGGTCATTGCTGTAACCATTTATTTCAGTGATGGACATAGGAAGCAGAGAAAAGAAGGTTTCAAATAGCTTTTCTTCTTGGTTTGGAATGATTCAGGTTAATTTTTAATCAAGATGATACTGGAACAATCTTGTTTTGCACTAATGCAAATTCTTCAGCTAGAATTTATAGGATGAACGCAAAATATGATTATTGGAATTCATCTGGGCCTTAGTTTACAACTCCTGAGAACAAAATTGATGTGTGTGGAAAATTAATGCAGCATGTGTTTGATCAGAAGGAGAAAAACAGTTGCAAAATAATGTACTTGCTCATGATCTTCAAGGTATATTGTGAATCACAGCTGCTGAAAGCTAGCAGAACTTGCATTAATTACTTGGGTTTGTTCCTTTTTTTTCAAGTTTCAAACTTTCTTTCCCTAGAATATGCTAATATTAAACAGTACTTATGAATGATTGTGGAAAGAGGTTCCAAATAAAATCCATCCTTTATGAATTCTTACTGCCTGCTATTTTATTTGTTGTGAATTTCAATTTTGGACCAGCTCTTTTTTAGTGGTTTTATTGCAGCATTAGAAGCAGCCTTTTTTCGACATGAGATGTAGATGGTTAGCAATGCAAATCTGGATTATTCACCTTCCCAGGGAAACTTCATCTTAATGAAAAGCTCTTCCTAACCTTTGTTTTTATCAGGGAGAAAGAACAAGAAACACAAGAAGAGGAACATTTGATGGAAGAAAAGAAAAAGAAAAAGCAGGAAGAAAAGAAAAAGAAGGAAGGTGCTCAGAAAAAGGTTTGTTCATGTTCCTGTTGTAACTGACCCCTTCACTTTGAAATGTGAGTTTGGGTGCTGATGCTGCAGCTTCACTTCTGGGAGTGAGCCTGGCACAGGTGATCATTGCCTTGGGGAGGGGCTGTGATCCCAGAATCCCTGCCCGAGGAGCTGTGCCAGGGCTTTGGCACTGCCCTGCTCACCGTGCCCTGCTGGGAAGGGGCTGCTCACACACCTGCCTCCCGTGGCCATTCCTCAGCCACAGGTACCTGGATCAGTCCCGGGTACTGGGGCACTGGAGGCACTCTGGGATCCCATCTTCACTGCTCTGCATTCTCCCCTTCATTTGCTGGATTGCACAGTTAGTTTTAATTTGGGATAAGAATCGATCACTGTCTTTTCTGGTATAAAAATCAGGCATCATTTAAAAAAAAAAATGGGTAAATTCCAAACAGATTAAAAAATAAACAGGTCTTCTGTGAAAGCTGATAGTGTGGGTGGATTCAAAGGGATGCTGGACAGAGTCACAGGAGTTAATTCTGCCAGGTGCTGCAGGGCTCACAGACATAATGTGGGTCCAGAGAGAGGGAGGGCTGGGTGGATGGGGCTGCTGCCCTCTCTTGTTACGTTTACACTGCCTGTTTAGCATCTGCCTCTGCCTTCAGTCAGACACAGGTTGCCATTCCCACATTCCTGTCACATGGAGTTAACATTCCCATGTCTTTAAATGAAATGACTGCCTGATTTATGTAAGCAGTTTCTGCAAAAAAGTTAGGCCTGCAGCCCTATAATTATTAGGTACAATTTGCAGTATTGACAAGTCGTTGATTTGTTTTGTTCTTCTCTTCTTTCAGGCTGCTGAACAAAAAACCAAAGGTAAATTCATGTTTATTTTTTGTGAAATGTTTGATATTTTTATAAGCTTGTTTAAAAAAATGTGCTTGTACTTTTTATTCATTGTGTCTGTTTAATGAGGGGAGTATATCTTCCTAGGATTGTTATGTTCCTAAAGTTTTGTTGGGATTCTCAGCATAAGCTTTGGCTTATCTTGCTGGTTGTTCTACAGCAGCCTTTTGACAAGAATATATGGATTAATTTTCTGTGAACCATAACACAGCATGTGTCATCTCTTTTGTCAAGACAGATGCAGTTTTCCATTTAGTTGTTAGTAGTTATTTATCTGTTTCAAAGACAAGTAATTGCCCCTTTCCCCTTGCACAATTCAACTCAATTTAATGTGTAAACTCAATCCATGGAGCTTAGGAGAACCTATTTCCCCTGCTGCCACCACTGCCTGTTTTTCTTTCTGTGTGGGTTTTCTGCCTGGGACGTGAGTGGAGCTGGTTTGCAGCAGAGGTAAGGAATGCTTTCCCCTCTGGGGGCAGTGGGCTGCCAGGTTCCCTAGGAGAAAAGTTAATGAAGCTGTGGCTTTCAGAAAGGTGAGGAAGAGAGGCAAGGTAATGGCTGTCTTGTGCAAGTGATGGCTTACAGATCTTTTTGTGTGTCTGGCTTTGATTGGAACAGTTCTGAACCAGCTCAAATGCATTGTCATTTATTGGTGGGTAATTAGGTGACTGGCAGGCAAGTGGAGCTTCCCAGAGTCCCAAAGACTGAGAATTAGAGAAGAGCCAAGCTTAACATAAGGGGTGGACTAAACAACTTATCCTTCAAACCCTTCTTATTATTTATACAGCAGAAATTAAATATTAATTCAGTAATATGAATTCAGAAAAGGAAAATAATTACTGTTGTTATGTTAGTATGTAGATACTGTAACAGTAATTTATTGACACTCTGTCCTTTTCTTTCTGAGCTTTTCCTTTGTAGAAAGTGAGAGGTCAGAAGGTTTTAGTTTGAATTCTGTAGCATCTGCACTGTGAGATCTCATGTGGTTTATAACACTGGATTTTACTTTCAGGAGAAGGGAGCAGAGATATGTGAGTCCCACCAAAACTTAGGTACATAGAAGACTTTGGAATTAAGATACACGAGAGCAATTTCTATCTAAATGGGGTATTTCTGTTTTCACAGTATTGCTTGTTTTGTTCTCTGTATCAGCTCGTTTCTGTGTGAAAAGGTTTCACTGTTCTATAATGGATTATAATGACTTTTTAATATCACAATTCAGCAGCAGATGTTTTTGCTGTCAGGGTAACTAAATTCATTTTCACGTGTTAATGCAATGCCTCTTCATTTCTGTTACTAGTGAGACACAGAGCCTTCTGCTTTCCCTCTGTGGGATGTTACTATTTCTGTCTCTGTTGTGACAGCTTTGCTTTTAATTGCTTGAAACTGCCACGTTTAAGTTTCTAGTTAACAACTTCAGTTTTTCAGGTATGCTTGTGAGTGTGTTTGTTTCAGATTTAGGAACTGCATTTCTCCATCTGTTGGATTTTTTTGATTTGCTATCCATGTATTTAAGCATCTTTTATTGCTATAAAATATGAATCAGGAAGAAGACAGCAGTGAATAAGGATGGTTATGTTAGAGATTAAGCAGCTTTGTCATTTATTGTTTCATCTGTCAGAAGCAGTGGCAGAAGCAGCTTTTTGTGGTTCAGCATTGCTGGAAGTGGGGACCTGTCCTGCAGAGAACCCAAACCTCCTGTTCATGCTCAGGGCAAGGACCAGGGTTTATTTACAGTTCTGTGACTGACCCTTCTTTGAATTTCCTTTGTCTGGCAACTACTCGTTGCTTTTCAGGTTGTTCTGTGGAAATGAGTTATTTCCACTTTATAGTGCAGTTCCTTACATTTGTCTTTAGGAGGAATGCACATGACCTTATGAGAGGTAGCAGGAATTTCTTAAAATATAGAAAATATTAATGCAAAATTAACGAGAGAAAAAAATCTGAACTTTTTTCCTACAATATTCAGAGTTGACTGTAAACTTTATTGCAGTGCTGCACCAAGTGCTTTATTTGGATACATTTTCAAGGTTGACTGACACATGCTACTAGAACTAAAAGGCAACACAGGGATTATCATTGAATTTAGTTAATTTATTTCCTATCTGGGACACAGCAATTAAATTAGTTGTGATGACAGGATGGCATGGTAAAACTGAGTGAATGGACTGTGGGCAGGATGTATTAAATCAGAGATTAAAGCTGGACTGGAACTGGACATTTTGCAAAATGTAGATTTTTGTAGGTGAGATCTTTATAAATATGACTTAACAGAGCTGTTTGTGGTAACTTTAAAAAATTGCTTCATTTTATGTGTGTGTGTCGCTGAGTTCTGCAACTGGGTTGCCATGGCAGTGAGAGGTGCTTGCACCACTTGGGTCCTAGTGGAGAAAAAGAAATCCTACAAGTGCAGATGGGGTCTGGAAGGGTTTTTCAGTTTGTTTTTCAGCTGACTGGGGCAGGGTGTTTGTACAGTCCCTTGTTTGCTCTCAGCAGAGGTTGTGGAGGAGAAGGCACTTCGCTGAAGTGGGTAGGAAGGGCCAGGTGGTGAGACTTGAGAGGGAGGGAGGGTTTGCCCTTTGGGTTGGCTTCTTCTGTGCTAGAAACCTGTGATCAAGGTCTAATTGTTTTTAATTAATAGTAACTTTTCCATGGATTTGTCTGTCACAGAGGTGTGGCATTGCTGTCCTGGCCAATAATAAACTTGTGTGCTTTGTACATGTAGCTCTGAGCTGATCTGGGCTGCTGCACGTTCCGTCACTGAGGCCTCAGGAAAGAGAAAGGAAGCGAGAGGAAGGAGGTTTCCTGTGGGGTGTGTTTGTGGTGTGTTGTCAGTTCAGTCCTGCTCTGAGGCCTCAGCCCCAGCTGAATGTTTCCATTTGTGATGTGGAGCACAAACCCCTTCCAAAATAAACACACATTTCCACCCTTAGGGGAAAGGTGTGTGGCTGCTGCTGGAGTCCAGAGCTAGGAAGTGCTCCCTCTCACAGCTCTTGCATCCACTGAAACAAATTCTTTCTGTTTAAACAATGATCCAGCCCTTTAAAGTCTTCTCTACATAACAGCTCCTTCAGTTTCTCTTTTTTTTTTCCTGCAACATTGTTTGCCTGAGTGTTTTTGTGAGGCTGGATCTTTTATAAATACCCTGTTGGCAACAATTCTAGGGAATGTGTGAGAGGAAGAAAGATTGGAGAGCTGATAAAGACCTGAAATGTTTCTCAATTACTTGAAAACAAATGAAAGTAGTCTTCCTGTTCAGCTGGAGAGAAGCACTGCAGAATTAGATGAGGTGGGAAATGAGCAGGTTTTTATTGCATATTGAAGTTGTTGTTCTTTTATGGTAATTTTTTTGAGAGCAGAACTATTGAGCACAGGCTATTAGTGTTTATTTTACATGGGTAAACTCTTGCCAGTTTATGTGCAGTTGATCAAGAAACTTTGTGTGTAAAGGCTTTTCTAATGAAAACATTCAGCTGTAATTGTGAGCTCTGTTCTGTGTGGTAAGGGGTCACTAGTGTGGGAATGGCTGTTATTTAATAACTACAGGGGCTTTAAGGGAGCTGTGCTCGTCATAAAAACTGTCAGGGTGTGTTTTGCTGCCTGCTTCTCTTCTGGCCAGCCTCCTGCAGGTTTATGATCAGTTATGATCAGCACAGGTGATCAGTTCCCTGCCTGCTTCACTCCCACCTCAGCTAAATGCATTTGTTTAAAGTTGATGTAAAATAGCTTCAGTGGTTTGTTACTCAAACATCCACCCTGGTAATTGAAAGGCAAAGTATCCATCCAGTCCTCCAGCATTATCTGCAATAAAGGTAAGTGCTAAATCTGCAAACAGAGAAGTAAAAACAGTTAAGTCTATATGCCACAGTTAGTCTAACGTAGAAAGTATTTTGGTAAATATTTTGATTAGAAATGTTGGCTGGAAAATATTTTTATCCCTTTACTGTGAAGCAGAGATGTTCAGTCTGTGCCTCTTGGACCTCCATGACCCTTGTAGGTCTGTCTGGCATGTTCATGGCCTGGGACCAGGAAGGGAGAGGTGGGCTTTCCAGGGGGAAAAAGGGAATTTCAGCTCCCTGCTGAGGGATGATGAAGCAGGATTGCAGGAGCTGGAGTGGCTGCAGTGATCCTGGGATTCAGCAGCCTGTGCAGCACTGCCCATCCTCTGCTGCAGTGGTGCAGTGGCTCCTGAGCTGAGCATCATTCCCTTCCATCTGGGGTCTGTTGTGGAGCTGTCCCCTCCCCCAGGCTGTCTGGGCTGTGTGCCTTGGGACTCCTCAGAGTGTGATGATTTAATATGCAGCTCGCAGAGTCAGGGAGGTTTGTCTGCAGGCTGGAGATTACTCTGCCAAGGTTTATGCTTCCATTCGTTTTATTTTGGGGGATTGAACAGAAAACATTTAACAGTGTGTGGTTGCTGGGTAAACCATTGTGGTGTCCCAAATGTTGGCATACTTCCTTCAGGTTATCTGTTATCCCACAAGCAGTGCTGTATATTTTACCTGGAGGAGCATGGTTCACTCTATTAGGAAGGAGAGTTAAAAGGAAAAAAAAGAATGAATGAAAATATCTGAGATCCCATCCCCTGCTCTGGCATTTCTAGTGGGATGCCAGGAGTAGCAGCATACCTGTTTCCAAAGCTGGGTTATTGTCATTTCCAAATCAGCCACGTAGATCATTGCATATTTTTAAATTGATTCTTTACTTACCCTGGCTGTTAGAATGTTCTCTGCCTGTGCTTGTGTGTGTGTATGTGAATCACCTCCATGTAACCTCCATTCTGCTCATACAGAAATATATTGATAATGTGCTCCTTCTGGCTGTGGTAGATGTTACTGATGCTTAGTGGTAGTTCCATGGGAAAGAAGGGAAAATGAAACTTAGAGAATTTCATCAGGATTTTAAGTAGAATTATGACGGTGTGTAACACAATCAGTCTTTTTTAAAAAGGGAAGTCTTGAGTTTTTCTGGTTCATGTCATATTATTGTAGGAACCAGCAGAGGCTTTTTCCAAAAGATTAGAAAAAGTGTTCCAGCCTACAAATCAGGTATGATTTACAACAGATTTACAACCTCTGACTCATTTGAGTATTTATAGCTTGTGCTTGAATATCTGCCTCTGTCATCTTGTTAGTTAAGTGCTGTGTTTGTACTGAACTGCTGCACATTGTAGTGACAAAATGTGCCATAAATCATCATTGCAGAAGGAGGGGGAGCACTGCAATAAGTTCTTCAATTAGATCTTAATATGCAGTCACTTGATAACTTAATGATAACCTGTGGCCATACGTTAAGGCTTTGTAACACAAAAATGTTTTCTTTTTGATAAACGCTATCATGGGGGTGTTTTGCTGTTATAAGTATCTTTAAACAAACATGAATTTCTTCATAAACCCCACTGAGATATCACTTATCTGATAGAGGAGTAATTACCATTTTACAGCCTGCACAGAGTAGAGGGTGGAGGTAATTTGTGGGTCCAGTACTGGGTGAAGAGGAGTAGGAAATGCAAAAAGATTGGAGCAGCCAGGAGGAGCAATTTGCATAGTCAAGGAGACAAAGCAAGATGGGAGAGCTGGAGTTAAATACTAGAAAAAACCCCCTTTGGTTTCCTACCTGCTTTTCTTTCAAATGGAGTGACTGTGACAGGCAGTAGTTCAGTGATATTTAATAGGACTTCTGCTCTCACAAGTGTAAGAAATATTATGAGTATCTTCAACATCACCATTGTAAGTGAAGGAGAAAAGGTAAACAGTAAATGTATGAATAATCTTTAGTAGACTTTATTTGGGTTTGTGGCTCTTTGTGTTTCTTGCTGGTTTGCAAGTCAAAGGTGCCCAAGGAGAGATTTGCTTTGGGAATTGGTGTGTTTTTGCAGGAGAGAGGGTTTGCCAGGGCTGGACACCCTGAGCCCTGCAAGCAAGCACTGACAGCTCTGAAGGTTTAAATCTTCTGTAGCTCCTGGGAAGCTGTTGATTCCCCAGCTTTCAAAAAAATGCACTTTTCAGACAGCAACACACCAAAGCAATTAGTACAGTTTTTTGGGAAAAACATTTATCTCTTAAAGAAAGACAAACAAACATGTAACTCTGGGGTTGTTTGAAAATATAAGAAGTAACCATGAAATATATTCTTCCTAATGGGCTCCAAGCCTGAGCTGGATTTTCAGGACAGCTGCCCCCTCTGAGGTGCTTTTGATGTCCTTGCCTGGAGTTGCTGCTGCTTTGCTCCCATGACAGAAAGGAGGTAGGAAACCAAAGGGGTTTTTTCCTAGTATTTAATAACTCCAGCTCCCATGAATCCAGTCCTGGTCAGTGCTTGCCTTGTCAGCTTTGCAGATTCCTCACCTGGGAATGGAAAAGTAGGTAAGGGGTAAGGGCTCAGGCAGATACTCCTAGTGCTCCTCAGGTAGTTTTTATTCTCCTTAGAGAAGGTCTGATGTAGTTTGCTGTTACGTGAATTTAGGCATGTGCTCATAATATAAGTACAAGCAGAATGTTGCTTTTTCTGTTTCCTCAGTTAGGAATGATATTGGTTTATTAGGTTGAGGATGGCAAGATCCTGACCTGTAAATATTTACTTCTAGAATTAAATAAAAATAGGAGCTTAACCAACAAGACACATTTGGTTAAACGCACTTTTCAAATGCTTGTAAGGGTTGATGCCCTGCTTGAAAGCAGCAGGACAACATGTGCATCATCAGATTCCTCTTTACACTGGCCATTGTCAAATGCATTTCTAGGACATTATCTCTCCAAGAACACCCTTTGAAGAGAGAGTAAGCACAGACTGGGTAACACCCGCTAGGCTTTTCTGCTCTAGACAATTGTCAGGGTGCCCCTTGGTGGGAAGTGCTCTCAGATAAATCCCAGTTTGCTTTCTCAGCAACAAAACTGCCAAAACAGTTGTTGACAACTGGATATTTTAGAAGATAAATTTTTAACCCAGCTGCACGATGATAATGGTGCTGGTTATGATCAAACTGCTTGCTGGGTTATGGGCATTTATCTGCCCACAGTGGGTGCTTTCCTCCCTGCTGCTGTTCTCCAGTGCAGTGTGTGGAGCATGTGGGCTGTGAAATGGTCAAACTGCTGCTCTTTTGGCATTGCAGCAGCTCAGGCTTTGGCAAATGCTCTATTCTTCTGTCAGTCTGCTTGTAAAATAACTATTTTCCAATTATAAAGAGAATGTTGTCTGATACTTTTCCTCCATCAGAGCATATATGCCCCAGTGTTTCCTTTGTAAGGTGCCGCTTTTGTATCTACTGACAGCAACAAACACTCATCCCACACCTCCTCCCCACCCAGCAGAGTCTGAGATTTGTTTCCTTGGAAGTGACTTCACAGCACAGATCACCTGTTAATCAGTGTGCCTCGTTGTCCCTTTACTTTCTGAACTAAAGTCTGTCCTTCACTTGTATTCTTCTTTTAAAGAAACGTGTCCACAAAGGCAGTTTCTTCTCTGTCTTGAGGCCTGGCTCATGCAGGTTTTCATGGAGAAGGCAGCTAACAGTTTCCCATGAAAAAAATGACCTATCAGCTTTGATTTATCTGCAGTGTGCTGACCACTTTCCATTATTAGATTATCATCTTGCTACCTGGAGGAGGCTTGTAAGGCATATAAATATAATGTTGATAAGATCTGCAAACTGTGAGCTGGAGGAGAGGTTCATCAGGAAATGTATTAGCTCACTTTGGTAATGATTGTTTTGAGATACAGGCCGGGTTTCTAAGGTTACCTGATCCCTTCCTTGGGAAGGATGAAATCCACTTTGAACTGTAATACTAGTACATGCTCCTGGAATAGTTACTGTACAAATGCTGGAGAGGGTTATCTTGGGAAAAGGAAGGGAATGAAAACGTGTTTTTGATTCTTTTACACTGTGTGTGAAGTGTTTGGCCTGAGGGACCTTGTGTTCTCTTGTTGACTATCTGGTGTTGACATTCCTCTCCTCTGAGAACCCTTGGATTCCCTGTGTTTTGCTAGGTTATTTTAATGCTTTTCCTGAGTTGTTAAAGGTGGTAGCCCATACTTTACAAATCCTACAGGACTGTTTAAAATGTCTGTTTAACCAGCTCACACTCTGGTAAGTGCTCCGAAGCTTCTGCTCAGGTGTGCATCGTGCACCTGATCCTTCAGGTTCTTCCTGAACTGGTTCAGGCAGTGCAGTGTGCATGAGCATCCAGAGAGGAGGTGACTTTCCCTGCAGGCATCCTGCCCTTGTGGGGTGGCAGCAGTGCCTCATGCTCAGCTCTCTTGTGGGACCTGTGTTTAAAGCACCACCAAATGCCTCCGGTGCTCCTCGGCTGCCCCGGGCTTGGCATCCTCTGTTATTATTGCTTGCCCAATGGGAGCAGCTGAACCTGGTGTGACTCAGGCTCCTGGTGGCCTCTTCCACTGCAGCAGAAGTTGTTCTCTGTTTTGTCATAGTCTCCTGAAGACCTGCCCTCCTGTTTCCAGGGTGCTCCTAATGTTTCAGGCATCATTTCTGATTTGGCTGCTGGAGCTTTTTTTCATCAGTTTTTGTGGAGCCAGTCAGACTTTTCACTTTTAGGAGGCCAGACAGGCTCTCATGAACTTCTGTTTTGAAGCACATGAGTTAGTGATCTGGAGAATTGATGATTCTTCAACTCTGTTAAAAATTCAAATGTCACTTTGAGGTCTTACTATCACAGGACTAGATATATCCCTTTGGATGAGCAAAAAGGGATGGTCTTAACCCTCTCCCCTCTCTCAGACAGGCCCAAAAGATGTTCTTGAAAGATGTTGGATTATTGTTGGGAAGGCATCTTCATATTCAGCCTGAAAAGTCATTCCTATAACTTAAGCCCCTTATTTGTGGGCTACTTGGCCCAGGAGAGCTGATCTTCCCTTCCACTGCAGAGGCCTTTTTGTATCTCCTGTTTTTTATTTATCAGCCCATCCAGTTTTCCCTTGTGCTAGTGTTTCTGGGCTGTTTTTCAAATTATAATAATTTATGTTTTTCTTCTTTAGAAGTCCTTCCAGTTAGTGCAGAATTATTTTTTAAATGCAGCGTCTGTGTGTCGTGGTTTAAGCCCAGGCAGGAACTGAGTCCCTCTCTCACTCCTCCCTGGCAGGGTGAGGAGACAATTGGAGCAGTAAAAGTGAGAAAACTCGTGGGTTGAAATAAAAATAGTTTAATAAGTAAAGCAAAAGTCACACACACAGGCAAAGCAAAACAGGGAGTTGATTCCCCAGTTCCCATGGCAGGCAGGTGTTCAGCCATCCCTGACAGCAGGGCTCCATCCCAGGGAACAGTGCCTGGGGAAGACAAACACCATCGCTCCAAACATCCCCACCTTTCTCCTTCTCCCCCAGCTTTATATGGTGATCATGACCCCATCTGGTGTGGAATATTCCCTGGGGCCAGCTGGGGTCAGCTGTCCTGGCTGTGTCCCCTCCCAGCTCCTTGTGTCCTCCTGGCTGGCAGCGTGGGCTGAGGAGCAGAGGAGGCCGTGGCTCTCCGTGAGCACTGCTCAGCAGTTCTGAAAACACCCTGGGTTATCAGCACAAATCCAAACCACAGCCCCACACCAGCTACTGTTAGAAAATTAACTCTGTCCCAGCCAAAACCAGCGCACTGTGATTGGAGAATTTTTAAGTAGCCTTTGAGTTAATCTGTGGACAGTAACCTGCTGCTGTTTACAAGTAAAACCAAAGGCTGATTTATCTTCTGTGCCTTTCAGGCTCACCCCATTGTGTAGCTCTGTAATCCAGGCTGTTCAGAGCAGTGCTAATTCTCTTTCACTTTTCTGTCCCTAAACCCAGCTTGCTATGAGAAATTCCCCAGTTTTAAATACCTTACTCTGTAAAGACCTCAATTTGATAATGTGCAGTTTCTTCTTCACTACCCATTTCTCCTGTTTAATCACTACCCATTTTCCCCCTGCAAGTAATCTCCTGAAGTCTACATTTAAATCTATTCTTTGCTTTGATTTCCCCAAAGTTTCCACTGCAGTTGTTTAGGCTTGATTGACAAACCATGGGAGCCCTTCCTGCAGGTGCTGGGGGTGTCAGGCTGTCCTGTCCTGCACTGGCAGTTCTTTCCTGCTGTACATGTGAGCACCTAGCATTTCCTTCCTCAACAGGAGAAGGTCTTCAGAGTGAAACAGGAAGAAAATAATGTGTTCAGTGCCACCTTTCTGACATGGGCCTCCATTGTAATTCATATCTTGCCACAGCTTCCATATCTTGCTGCCAGTTTCCAAAAGTAATAATTTAAATTTTTCTCTTTGTTGTATAGTTATCTCTAATCTTACCCAGTGATCACTGTGAGGAATCAAATGAGCTGTGAGTAATCAAATGAGAGGTCACCTTCAGCCTCCTCAGTTGTTCAGCTCTTCCTTTCCAGAAAAGACCTGTGGAAGACTTTGTGATTTGGTGCCTTATTGTGGCCACTAAGACTTCAAAAAAAAATCTAATTCTAACTTAAAATCTGTGGATAATAACTTAGATGTGTAGTAACATTGAACACTTAAATCCATAATCCCATTTTACTGATACCTGCAATGTAGGTAGGATGTTGAAGCTCATCTTGTTCTACCCCACAGGATTGTCACAGCCTTAAGTCACATTTGCTGGAGGTTCAGGGAATGTTTTAATCCCTGTTTACCATGTTCTTCAGTGGCAGTGCTGCCTTTCCTCTGGGTGTTGAGCTGAGCTGGTGCTCGAGCTGACATCATTGTCACCCTGTGGCCAGTGGCAGATGTGACAGCTCCTTGTGCTCCCTCTGCTGTCACCAGCTGCCTTCTCAGCACAAACACAGCTTCTTCCTGAAAACTAAATAATGGATACAACTGAATGATGTGGTTTGTAATTCTGGGAAGTCGTTATTGTTAAATAACTCCCGGTTTTACCCAGAGTGTCTCGGTGTGTTACAAGTTGAAGTCAGGGTCATGGGGACAGCACAAACACCATCAGCTGGCAAATTTAACTTTTTATTAACTTTTTATTTATTTTTCATTTTTTTATGAGCAACTGGGAGCATCTTAGATTTGCCTGCTAGCTGTCCATCCTCCAAAGTGCAAGAATCTACTTTAAAAAAACAAACTTAATAATGCATTGTTAGCTAGATCTGCAAAGCCATTAAAGGGCTGTTATTTTTGTACCCTGCCTAGGCAGACGGGGTGTTTTCCTCTTTCTTGGCAATTGGCTTTACTGCAATGACATTTTCACGTTTTCTGCAAAAACCAGAAAGGAAACTCTCTGGAAACTGGACACACTCACTGAAAGTGTGGAATTTACCCATAGTGTGAGAGGAGGAAAAGTCTTAGGATATCACTTATTCAACCAAGCTGTATTTCTTATTAAAATGCTGGTGTTACTTCTTTTAGCTAAGTCTAAGCCCATTTCTATGAAATAACTGTGTGTAATGCATGTGGAGTAATTAGGTATTCCTTCCTAGTGAGGGGAAGACATGTGTCTAAAATAAACTGAGCAGAATTTTTGAATTAAAATGAAGTAATAATATTAAGTTATTATTAGTAATCTTTATTAAAACATCTTTAATTTCTTTTAACATTCATGTAATAGAATCTGATTTACTGGGAGTGGCATTTAATTAATTTAATTCAATTTAGGGAGTTAACTCTATTACATATTAGTACAGAAAATTACCTCTGAACAGTCATTTCTCACTGGTGACATGCAATAAGTTAATTTAGCTGGGAGTTCGTTTGGGTGCATTGTGAGTTCTTGGTGAAAGTTGCTATGGTGACAGCCCGATCACCCAGGGCTGGCACTGGGACAACAACCCCGCTGGAAACGGGGGATGGATCCTCTGTGCCTCCCCTGGGCTTGTTCTCCCTGCTCAGTGTGGGTGCTGCAGTCTTGGGAAGAGCTTCCCTGTTCCCTGGGCACTGCTCACTGATGGGGTGTCCTGCAGAATGTGCTCAGCAAATGAACCTGCTCTGGGTTTTCCTTGGTTCCACCTTACCTGCAGGGAAATGATTGCTGAATCCCCGTCAGGTTCTAGTCTGCTTTTCTTCAAGAAGTTTTCCTGAAGGACCTGAACAGGAGAAGGTCTGTAAACTGCTGGAACTGCTTTCTTCACGTTTCTGAATAATTTAAATCCTGTTTTTCATCTGTGGCATTAATGCATGATGGCACTGGAGACATAAAAAATCTGTTCAGCTTAAACTGAATTAATGAAGAGTTTGCTGCAGATTTGGTGTTGAATCAGAAATGAAGAGTTTGCTTCACACTCTCCAGGTTTGACTGTCAGGTAGATGAACTCAAACTTCCAAACAAAAACCTTCCAGGAAAGAGGCCAGCATTGAGAAGCTCATTCAGAAAACCACTATTGCGTATGAAATGTCATGTTTACATTTAAAAGGAAGTATTAAAAAAGCTGAAATATAATTTTTAAGTTCGATGTATTTTCTTCTTCCCCTCACTGCAGATCTGTATGCAGACTTAAACACTGGTTTGTTTGTTTTATCTTTAGAGCATGACTTTAATTTAATTGGGTTTAGCTCTTCATTTTGGGCTTCAAGCTCTTCTCAGCTGCTCCTTTCTGAAGGCAGGAACGACATTTTCACGTCTTTCAAATGCTCAGAACTGCATCCAAAGAAGGATGTAGAACCCCAAACAGGTTTTTATCATAGAAAATCTGTGAAATTTTATTAGTACAGTCCCCTAAAGCAATGACGATGTCCCTGTGGGTTCTGTATGTTAAGGACCCACTTGCTCAAAGCAACGATTTTCAAAATAATATAGTGAAATATAAATAAACACATCTTCAATTATCCTAATAAGGACACAAGGCTTTAACATCTAAGGCCAGAATATTTCAGGTTTACCTTTCATTGAGTTGGCTCCATCCACAATTTCTCAGGGTGATGCTACCTGAAACTTGGAATAAATCCACACTGCCCAGGAGTGGGGGAAGCTGGTCTGTTGGCTCTGCTTCAGTTTTTCCTGCTGACTGATTTAGAATGATAGCTCAGATAACTCTACACTATCTTTAGAGCTGTAGTATAAACATATTAAGTCTTCTTTTGAGCTAGAATGTGAACTGGAAGGGTTCTGCCAAAATTACAGAGGCCTGTTAGTGGTTGCTCACAAAATCGTTGCTATTTTAGTGTCGCACATAAAATATTCATTTGGTGCCATAAATGTCCATGACAGGAGGGCCGAGGCTTTGTGTTTGCACAGGCCTTTAGTCAGTGTGACATGTGTGCCCAGTCCCAAGATTCCAGCAGCACAGGCAGTGTCAGGCAGCATTACACTTCCTATGTGAGCAGCAGCCCTGTCATCTGCAGGCAGTCACAGCGTGCTTCCATGGGTATGTCTGAAAGGAGTTAAATTCAGTGCAGCCTGCTCCTCCAAAACAGAAATGAAATACCTGGAGGAGCTGTATTTCTGGTTTCCAGGAGAAAAATGTGCCTGTGTGATGTGTCTGGGCTGTTGAGCCCAGGGTTTGTCCACACTCTCCAGGTCTGGGAGTCCCTGGACACTGATTTTGGGCACACAAAATCACACAGGCTGCCTGCACACCTGGCAGCTCAGAGATGTCCTGCACACATTGATCTCTCTCTCCATGTTGGGATATTGATCCATAAATACACACTGGCAATTTCCAGGCATTCCAGAAAACAGGCAGAGAGTCTTTACCTCCTTTCCACTCCAAGTGACAGAGTGGAAAAAGAGCTTGTACCTGCTGTAGCACGAGTGCTTAGTATTCCCAGTTGTTGTGGGTGTGATGCCAGCACTGCCCTGTGACACCCTGAACCTCCAGGAACATGCACCCTGCATGGACAGACTGTTGGTACAGCACATACTCCAAGTATGATGGAATCTGTGCACCCTGTGCCAGCTCTGAGTGATTGCTCTAGAGGCAACCCCAGAGAGAAATGGGGATGTGGGGTATCTTTACAGTACCCAACCACATCTGTATGACATTGGGGGCATTTACACTGGGATTCACTCTTCAAGCTCCACTGTAGATCTATCACTGTTCAAGGTGAAGGAAATGTCAGGCTCTTGTGTCCAGTAAATCAGTGGATACTGAGGCTATCCTCATTTGCAGTTTCTTAGGAATGTACTATTGGGAATTTGCATATTTATCTGTTTGTGTGCATGGTTTAATGATTGAATTTCTGCTGTAAAGAATATTTACTCCTCAGTATGTACCTGGAAGTGGTCTGTGGGAAGGAAGAACATGTATGGTGTGATGGCTGTGCCATTTGTAAATTTGTTTTTAAAAAAATCTTTTGCATATGAAAACTGTGTAAAACATTGTCTAATAAGATTAAATGCACACAGTCAGTTTAAAATTGAAGGATTCACTTCTTGGGTCTGCCCAGACTTTTTCTGTGGCTCTGTATGAAGTTATTTAATCTGTTATTATATGCTTGAATTTTCCCAATGGTGCTTGTGGTGATGATAGTGTTGGTTTTGTTTAATTTAAGCTGTTTCCTGTCTTATTCACTCTTTTATTATGTAGTTCCTGCAGGGGGTACCTTGCCTGGAGCAACACTGAGGAGTGTTTGTAGTGTGAGATGGGGGTGAAGGGGGGAGCACATGCCCATGGCTGGCTCCTGACATCCTTTGCTGTGTTCCTGAATGGTTGGGATTGTGTTTGTGGTGCTCTCATGTCCTGTTGGTGAGATAAAACTTACTGTGTTTCCCTAGTGAGTCTTTGTACAATTAGCTGGTGGAGTTCAGATGTTCCTAAATACTCTGGGAAGGAATACAAGATGTGATTTCTCTGTGAAGGGTTCTGAACACTCTACAGGAAAGTCTTATAAAGCCTGAAAATATTCTGCCAGCATTTCTAACCATTTGGTGAGAATCCCTCTCTAAATTCTGAGCTGCCTTCTCACTTAAATTTTACAGTAGTAATTTCCTGCACCAGTTAATTTGTCTCAGCAATGACTCTTATCTCCCTCCTGTCCTTTTCAGACAGTTGTTAATGCTGTTGTTTCTTAACGTTATTAATATGAGTGATTAAAAACTTCTAATAGTTTCATTATTTTCCTTTAGAATAGCCAAGATCTCTTTCTAAGGCCAGTGTATTGCCCTGCTCTGGAGGTGGGAATCTGAATTCCAAGTTAAATGTGTGATGATGTGTTAAAGGAAATGCGCCTGTGCTGAGATGTCAGAGGCTTCAGGACAGAGAGTAGCCTCTGGTTAGGTGAATTCATTTATTTATTTATCTGTTGCTTTCCAAGGGGTGGCATTTGGGCAGGTCTGTGTGCAGAGAGATGTACGTGGTTAATACCCGTGCTCATGTTCCCGTTGGAGAACTCTTGCTTGAAAGGAAACAGATGAATTGTTAAGTCTTGAAAGTTGCCATCTGTTATCAGTTCACGTCCTGCAGGAATGCAGCTCTGTGACTTTTAACTGTTCCATTACCCACAGACCTGGTTTCTAGCTTGGGCTGCTGAGTTTGAGGCCTGATGTGTACAGTCCAATTTCTGCTCATCAATTAGCTGATGGCAAACCCCATGTGTGTGCACTCAGAGCTTTCAATAAACATGAGAGAGTTTGGCTTGCAGTGGGAGAGCATCATATTTGCTTTGGATTATCAATCTATTGTTGATGACAACCTATCAACCTAATTAGCTGTACCATTTTTAATGCCACAGCTAATTAATCGTGAATTTAAAATTAAAATTATAATCAGTGCTAACATGGAGGAGAGCAGTGAGGAAAATATTAAAGCTGTTAAAAGTGTAAGTATTCTTCACAAGATTGCTGCATGTGAAACCAGCCTGAATAATGTAGAATAGAACTGAAAAAAACTTAAAAATATATGTTGAGTCACCCAAAACAGGTTTTGTATCTTTCTGTCAAAAGAAGTATTTGTCACCCTCTCTGCTGACAGATCTGAAAGAACAAAATGTAGATGCTGCTCCAGAAAGGGAAACAAAATCTCGTGTCAGAGCTCTGAAGTACTCAAGAATCTATGTTTTTGTTAGGAACTTCTCCAGCTCTTGAGAAAAAAAGTTCAGTTTGTGAATAGAGTTGGGCTCTGACCCTTTGCTGCACAGAAGTTCTGCCTCAGGGTGGGCTGTGCTGGGCTGAGCTGGCACAGACCATTCACATCCCTGGTGAAGGGATAAAATGTCGCTCAGGATTGATACAAATTCAAATTTACATTAATCAAGAACAAAAGAGAGAGGTTCTGCAAGTGGGGCTGGTGAAGAAAGGCCACATCTGAAACTTATTTAAAAACTAGCAGAAGCTGGGGGGAGTGCTGTGACTATCAACCTGAGAGAAAAAGGATTTCTTTGTCGTGGCTGAGGGAAGTGGGAGAACTGAGTAAGATGGATTTGGAGCTCTGTTTTACATGTAGAGTGGTAGAAAACGTGCTCTAAAGGTTCTTGAGAGGTCATTTATTCCATCCTCTTGCCCTGAGACAAGATCACCAAACCTATATCATGTCTGCAGATAATCCTTCATCATCCTTATTGTTGGAATTGTAAGTCTAAATCTCCCTGACTGCTATTTAAACCCAGCAAGTCTTGTCTTATTCACTGTGGGGTGGAAAAATTATTTTACCCTCTTTCTTTGTATTTTTTTTTAATTTGTGTACCCAGTGTTTTGTAGACTGACTATTCCCTTACCTCTGTCTGCTGAGGTAGTTCCTGTTTCCAGATTCCCACTTCCTTTGTGCCCTTTTCAGGTGGTCCAGCTCCCTCTGGAAGAGATGCCCAGCTGTAGGTACAGACAGGGTTTTGTGATGCTGGGCTGCAGTAGATGGGCTGCTGGGTGTTTATCCCATTCCATTGCTTGTCTTTTTACAATCTTCTTGATGATCTTTTCCTCCTCCTTGGTTTGTGATCTGCTAAAACACTGCTTCTTTTTCTGCAGAACTGCTGTGGGGCGAGTTGTTTGCTGTTCTGCATTTAATTCCTCCTGCCTAATGACGTGGCTTTCCTTATTGAATTGTAGTGGTTCTGTCACATCTCTTCTCCAGTTCCTCAGTGCCGAGCTCTGATCCTGTCACACAGCGATCTGACCAACCCCATCTTCCTTCTCCCACCTTGGTGTCATTTGCAGATTTAATAAGGATATTCTCCAGTCCATCATCCAGCTGTTAACGAAATATTGAACAGCGTAGGCTCAGATCAAGTCCCCGTGGAATCTCTTCTGAAACATATTCTGTTTTGACAGCAAGCCATTGATTCTCCCAGAGAACATTTCAACCAATTTTACATTTTGCTCACATTTCCCCACTTTGCTTATGACAATATCAAGTAAGAATGTCATTTCAGCAGCCATTACATAGTTAAGACACATCGAGTGAGCTTTTGCTGGTGGGACATGGGTGGGAAGTGTGAGCAAACAGACAGAACGTGTTTGAACTGAGGTGAGTGACTGGCTCTTGAGGGGAGGGAGGAACAAAGGAGTGTCTGGGTAGGAGCCAGGGGTCAGCTGGATTTGTGGATACATTGCTTTAGAGTCAAAGTGGAGGTGGGGAATGAAGTCCTCAATGCTTCTCTATTTCGTACCTTTGCATAAAGCCAGCAGTTCAGAAAGAAAGACCTTCTGTTGTTGAGAAATCCTAATAACTGATTTAGGAGCTTCCTGTTAATTCCTACTCTGACTTGCAGTTGCCTGGCAAAGAAAGAAAAATAAAATCAAGTGTAGAAGGTACAAGTTGGTAGAAGTGACAACTCTGTTAGGGGAAGTGGGTTACAGATGAGATTTTAGAATTGGGGTGGTGAAAGATGAAGGAAATGTTGTAAAAGACAAGAAAGTGGGGAGGAAATGTCTGGAAGAGGAAGCAGAAGATGCTGGACCATGGTCAGCTGCAAGGGGGAAAAATTAAGTTAAATCTGGAAGAGACTTTATTTGTTCTGAGTATTAGATAAATTATATCATCAGGACTTGGCCCAAAGTCAAGGCATTTCTTTCAATAAATGGTGACAAAGTTCTAAAGCCACAATAACACATGTATTTTTCCTTTTATCACTCAGTGTGGGCTGTGATGTCAAACAGCAGCTTCTGGTTACATTATTAAAGCCATTATAAATTTTGGGATTATCTTGGCATTAGACTGCAGGTTTTTTTCCCCCAGAAGTTCATTATTTTGGGGGAAGGGATGATCAAGGTGGAAAATTGGGCATTTTATGTGTAAAAACATTAGAAGTGGGTTTTATGCAATGGTTCTGAGCACCTTTGCTGTTGCCAGCAGATGTCACTGTGGATAGCAAATCCCAGCACTTGGGAGACAAAGGAGGTAATTTGCTAAATGAAAATTCAGCCTTTGAAAGTAGATTTGCAAGGGGGGGGGGCAAGAATTTTTTCCTGCAAAAGACTTCTGTGAGCAAATAAAAATGGGTTTCTCACTAATGAGGACTTGTGCTTTTGCCCACTCTAATGCTGTGTTTTGTGGCTGTCTGCACCCGACTTGGGTAAGTTCCTGGCGTGCTGTGTGACCTCGAAGGGGGTGTCTGTGGGCTTGTGCTCCTCAGCTTTATTTGGAAAGCCTTCAGTGTTTGGAGGGAGCTTTAACCAGCAGTGGATGTGCTGCAGTGTGTGTGTGTGTGCTGCGAACTGGCCGTGGAGGAAGTGGCTTCATTAAGGTTGATTTGGAGGGGGGAGCAAGATGAGGAAAAAAATTGCCCATATGATTGGCTGGGAGAATAGCTCTGAATTATGGGATCCATCTGTTTCCTGTAATGAATTCATAAACCCATCAAACAATGACCTGAACGAATTGCTGAAGGAAAAAAATAATACACTGGCATGATATGTTTAACGCAGTGAGGCATTGGCATTGTATAATCAAAAATTCTCCTCACATCCAGCACTTTGTAATGGAGCTGCTGTGTTTAATAGAAGCTGTAAATAAATCCTGTCACAGTAGCAGCCAAGAATGCATTTCTGGGTTTAACTGTTTCTCTTCTGGAATGTCTGGTCCTCGAAGGCTTTAGAAATGCAAGTTTTATAGAGCTGGAGTGGGGGATTCTGAAATACAGAGAAATGTTAATGAGGTGAATGAAAGGAAAAAGCTGCCATAAATCAGTATTATGTGGCTTAACCAGTTTCTTTCATTTATGCATGTTCTTTCCTTATGTCATAGAAATGTACTTAAAAGCTATTGTTGTAATTGAAATCTGTTAGACTGATCCTATTCATTATATTAATAAAATCCACCTACAATTGCTCGTAACACTTTTTTATGCAGTTGGGATTCCCGAGATTGTAATCATCAAAAAGCATATGGAGTAATTATTGGATTTGTTTGGGTAAAATTGGATTAAGAAGTTTAGATACCATTAAGTACTGATAATTATTACAAGCAAGCTCATTGTTTAGTGTATGTACGGCTCGGAATGGAGAGTAAGCAGATACCCATCACAAACATCTTAAGAGCAAGAAATCGCACGGCTTTCATTTTACGCCTTTAATTGTATTTTTGCAAGAGGCTTTCCACTTAAATGTTTTTGCTTTAGCTCTTTAATCACGTGCTGGTTATGAAAATCACCGGGTGTTAAATCCTTTCCCCGGCATGATTTCAACAACATTTATGGCACCCGGGCAAATTCAGCCATAAAAGCTGTGTTTTAATTCCTGGCTCTGCAGCAGCTGCCCGCGTGCCACGAGCGGATTCCTTGCAGGTGGAAGGGTGGACAGGCTGCTCCCGGGGGCTGCCAGGGCTCTCCGTGGGTCGGCCCTTGGGAGAGGCTCCTGCTGCTCTGCCTTTGTGGTGGGGAGAGCCCTTTGTACCCCGAGTGCTCTGCCAGGGGCACCCACGGTGGTGGCAGGGCGGGGGGTGCCTCAGGGGTTTGTAGAGGTTCATTTATTGCCGAGGCCACGCGGCAGTTCATAACTGGGACATCCGGGGCAGGCGCTTGGAACATTTGGTATTTCTCACAGTGCACGTCAAGTGAAAATTGCCCGTTAAACGTTGCTGAGGATGGCTTTTAGAACACAGTGGTATTGTCTTTGTAATATATATTCTCTAAGTGTTGTTGCTGTGTTTGAAGTGTAAATTCCAGCCTGGTATGAAGCTGGAATTTAGGGCTCAAGCCCGTTCGGCGTTATGTTGTTCACTCTTCTTGCTTTATTCCCTGTCATTGGTGTAATTAAACAGTTCTTTTCCAGCTACCATGATTTGTAGACATAGTATTCGTGCAAGAGCTTCCATTTAAGTACTCTTTAAAGAGATTTTGATGTACAAAATAAAAATTACTTGCAGTGTTGATTAGAGAAAAAACAGTAGCATGAATATGCAGAAATATTTGAATTCTAAAGTACGGTGATATTTTGATTTTCTTTGTTCTTTTCTCTCATCTGTGATTCAGATATGTGGATGGAACATTGTCTGTAACACTGGGAAAATGGATTTCTCTGGCTTCATCTTTTTGATGAAACACCTTTGTTAGTTTACATTAAAGTGAAAAGTATTGCCTATCTATGACTTGCATTAGTGATTTTTTAAAAATAAATATATCTATATGCACACCTTTGGAAGCATCAGATGTGCTCTCTCTATATATACACAATAATGAGAATATAATGCTTTTTAAAAAGCTGCCTGTCATGCTCTCTAAAATACGTTTCCAATTAATTAATATTCCTTATGAAAATCTTGGGGCCAGACAAATCCCAGCTCTGCTGGCATTGTGCCAGTGAGTGGCTTCCATTCTCTTGTCCTTTTTCCTCCTCTTCCCTGGCATTCCCTCTCATCTGCTGTCACCAGGGGGTGTGTGCCTGCTCTGTCAGCCGAGCTGGAGAACCTCCCTGGCTGCCCTGGTGGGTTATTTTTGGTTGATCAGCCTGTGTCTGCGGTGCTTGGGGTGAACCTTGTGGTAAATGACTTTGCAGAAATCCTGAGTCCCTCAGATCTCACTGTTTGTAAATGTTTGCATCTCTGTGGTGGTAGTGGTAGTAGATGTAGATGCTTACATTGCTGTAACACTAGTAGCAGAAGCAATAGGAGCTAAAATAAATCCATTACAATGAAGTCAGACTTATTTTCTGTCATGTGAATGGCAGATCTATTTGTATTGTGGAAACAGAATAGTGTGCACGTACATGTTGAATATGCAGATTTGGTATTTGAAAATAATTATTCTGCATTCCACAACACTTGCTATCTACCTTTTAGATTTCAAAGTAAGGATAAACTGTTTGTTTCCAAAGGTGATTGTGTATTTTGAAAAGCTAAGGAAGGTTTATTCTCTGCTCTTCAGGTTTTAGTGGTACTTCAAATTTTTTAATACACATTTTTGTTCAGACAGAATCACAGGTGAAATTATTTAGGTTTCCAAAACAAATATCTTGGAATGCTGATGGTTCTGTCAGACTTTCTGGCATGTTTTTGCTTGGTCAAGTCCCTGCTTGCTTTGAACCCACCCTTGGTGCTGTTCACTGCTGCAGTTGTAGAAGTTGTTCAGTTTTCTAGGTGTGTCAGAGCCTGGAGAGAGGCTGAATGTGGGTTTATATGTCTGTGACAGAGTTCAAGCAACATTTGAACAGCGTTCTTGGGCACAAGGTGTGACTCCTGGGGAGGGTCCTGTGCTGGGCCAGCACTTGGGTGATGATTCTTGTGTGTCCCTTCCCACTCAGCATATTCTGTGACTGTGAACGAGCTGGAATTTTGCACTTGCTGGTGATGAGCTGGAGCAGTGCTTGGTTCTGTTCATCCCAGAAGCTCAAAAAGTTTCTCTGGGTGACCTAAGAGCTCTGTTAGCTGCTGCCAGGTGAGCTGAGCCAGAGCTGCCATCCTCCACTCCCTCCTGCCTGTCCCAAAGGGACCTGGCACTGCTGGTCACTGCTGCCAGGTGTGCAGGCACATTCCAGGGTGGCCTGGCTGCCTCATTCATTGCAGGCTGGGCTAGTGTGGGGGATATCACATCTATGCCTGGAGGGCACATGCTGGTGACTGGGCATGTCCTAAGAGTTTGATGCAAAGGTTTGGATAAAGACCACAAGAAACCCAAAGTTTGTGTGAGTGCTGAATAAGTTGGTGGATCAGGTCTTTTAGCTTGTTTATTTGGGAGCTTGTTAGAAGCCTGAAAATGTTTGTTTTCATGACTGCAGACCCTGGGATTTGATGTTAATATTGGCAAGGTCACCCCCCAAACTGCTGAGCTAAAAAGGTAGTGGGGGCTCAAGGTGGGTGCAGCAGGGTGCCACACACTTTAAATAAGCGTTCTATTCAATACTGAATTGTGAAAGCTTTCTTTCCTCCTTCCTGTTGTAAACCATACAGATGATTTGTTTCAGTAGGGCATAAAAGCTTCCAGCACCATCACAGAAAGTAAAACTACACAAAAAGTAACACACTCTGCCAACTTCTCGGTGGCTGCAAAACATCTGTTTACCAGTTACAGTAAAAAAAAAAAACAAAACAAAAAAAAAACTAAAAAAAAAACCCCAGATAGCTTTTCAGATCCTAAAGCAATGACTACTATTTTCTTTTCCCCTAGTGCCAGAACCTATTAAGACCAGTTTAAGCCAGCCCCAACCTGCCGGTACCGGTACCAGTACTTCCACCAGCACTCTCAGCAACAGCAGCAATGGCAAGCGCGCGCCCGCGGCCGGGCAGCAGCCCGCGGCGTCCCGATACCTGCCCCGAGAGGTGCCTCCCCGCTTCCGCCAGCAGGAACAGAAGCAGCTCCTAAAGCGGGGGCAGCCACTNGTTTTTTTGGGTTTTTGTGGGGTTTTTTTTTTGGTTGGTTTTTTTGGGTTTTTTTTTGGTTTTTTTGGGTTTTTTTAGTTTTTTTCCCTTGTGTTTCTTTGGTAGCTATAATGGCTCTTCAGGAAGTGTAGATATTTAGTGATGATTCTTGCAGAAGCATCAGTAATTTGGGTATTTACAAGTTATAGCTATCATTCTGATAATTTTAATGCTTCTTGCATTTTGCATGTTTGTAAATAAGGAATAGGAACTTCTTACATTCTGTTGTGACATTTTTATACCTTTGCTTGCTTATGTTCTCAATTATTATTTTCAGCTTAGGGAAGAAATACTTTGGGAAAAGTAGTTGAGTGTCTTAGGCCTTTCTACCACTTCATTCTGTCCTTTGCAGAACTCACAGAATGGTTTGAGTTGGAAGGGGCATGAGGGAACATATATTACCTGCCATGGGCAGGAACACCTTCCACTGTCCCAGGCTGCTCCAAGCCCTGTCCAGCTTGGCCTTGGGCACTGCCAGGGATCCAGAACAGCCACAGCTGCTCTGGGCACCCTGTGCCAGGGCCTGCCCACCCTCACAGGGAAGGATTTAATCCCAATATCCCATTTAATGCTGCCCTGTGCCAGTGAGGAGCCATTCCCCCTTGTCCTGTCACTCCAAGCCCTTGTCCCAACTCCCTCTCCAGCTCTCCTGGAGCTCTTCTAGGCACTGGAAGGGGCTCTGAGGTTTTCCTGGAGCCTTCTCTTCTCCAGGTGAGCACCCCCAGCTCTCCCAGCCTGGCCAGAGCAGAGGGGCTCCAGCCCTGGGAGCACCTCCATGGCCTCCTGGATTCTCTCCTGCTGGACTCTGTCCTGCTCTCCATTCTGATGTTGGAGCCCTGGAGCTGGACACAGCACTGGAGGTGGGGCTCTGAGACAGACACACAGGCCTTCCTTTGGCTGTTGGAAATTGGATGGTGAGGAATTAGTCTCTTAGCTAACTTCATTTTCCTGAAGCTGCTGATGGGAAATAAGCAGCTCTTTTCTTACTTGCCCTTCTGTGCTAGAGATGGTTTGAGCTTTGCTGTGGAAATGAGCTCAGTGGTGCACATCCCCTTTTCCATCTCTGCTTTGTGTGGATGTCAGGCAAAGCAGGGACTGTTCTGGCATACAGTTATCCATGGCTTTAAAAAGTGATCTGGACTAAATCATAAAGGAGTGGTTTGATATCTTGAATTTTAGTCATTTCTGTGTGATCTCAAGTGCTGCTCATTATCGCTCATTAGCACTGTCAAACATCACAAAATTTGGATTTGAGCTGTCTGCAATTTTTCCCTTTGGGCATTAGCAAATCTTTCACTATTTTTGCTGCTGAGCAGAACTACAACAGAGAAAATTCTTTGGTGTTGTCCTTAGAAGTTTTAGTTAGATAAGAGAATAATCTCTCTCTGAAATTAGAGCTTCTGTGGTTATCGAAATACATTTGAAAATATCACTCATCTACTCCCCAGAAACTCAAAGCTGAACATACAAATGAAACAATTGATTATTTATTAAAATGGTTCTTTTTTAGGGAGGGAAGAGGTTCTACTTCTGTATTCTCAAGTATTTGGCTTTAGTGAGATGGAAAGTAATCATTTCCCAGCCATTCTCTAACTTTTCCAACAGCAGTCTTCCTTGCAAATCCCAGTTTATCAGGGACAGTCCTGACATTCTTGGCTTCTTCTGGATTGGGAAATGTTGAACTGTCAGACTAACGTTCTGTGTCAGAGACGTGTTTATTATTTTATTTTCAGAACTCTGGCACCATAGAAATCATAGCATATCTCACAAGGACCACCCAGTGCATCTCCTGCCCTGCACAGACCCCCAGCAATCCCACCCTGGGCAGCCCTGGCAGCCCTGTCCAAGCTCTCCTGGAGCTCTGGCAGCCTCGGGGCTGTGCCCATTCCCTGGGGAGCCTGGGCAGTGCCAGCACCCTCTGGGGGAGCAACCTTTCCCTGATACCCAACCCAAACCTCCCCTGGCACAGCTCCAGCCGTTCCCTCAGGTCCTGGGGAGCAGAGACTGGAGCTGCCCCTCTCATCTTTATTTATGTGGGACACACAGAGCAGCCAGCTGAAGTGGCTCAGGAGTTTTCTTGCAGGCATCGTTGTAGATATATCTGAAGCATTTGTGTTTGAGTTTAATGAAACAAAGGCCACTGTAAATCATAACATAACTCATAAAAGAACTTTGCTTGTAAGAGCGTAGTACGAGCTGTCTGACTTTGATCTTGCCAGATGCATTTCTACCTTGAGGCTTTATTTTTTTCCCAATTCCTATTTTAACTTGCTGTATGTGTAGTATATCAGCCTGTCTGGCGACCCTCAGCAGATGTTTTACACTGTTGAATTAGTTTGGGGGGTTTTATTTTTTTACTTCTTTTACATTACCATTGGAAAAATTCAGAGGACAGTAAAAGTTAGTAGAAATGAGAGGAAAAGAAACAATGCAGCAGCTTTTCAGCTTCATTTTATATTATTGCCCCAAACAATAACCCAGATCAAACTCTTAGCAAAATGTTACTTAGCATCATAATCATGGAATGGTTTGGGCTGAAGTAACCTTGAAGCTCATCTCATTCTACCGCCCCTGCATGGGCTGGGACACCTTCCACCAGACCAGGTTGCTCCAAGCCCCATCCAGCTTGGCTCCAGTGTCTCACCACATTTAAAGTGGAGAATTTCTTCCTAGTATTTAATCTAAATCTACCCTTCTTCAGCTTACAGCCATTCCCTGTGTCCTGTCTCTCCATCCCTTGTCCCAAGTCCCCCTCCAGCTCTCCTGGAGCCCCTTCAGGCCCTGCAAGAGGCTCTGAGCTCTCCCTGGAGCCTTCTCTTCCCCAGGCTGGGCATTCCCATCTCTCCCAGCCTCTGGCTCCAGAGCAGGGGGGCTTCAGCCCTTGGAGCATTTCCATGGCCTCCTGGCCTTGCTACCCTCTGAGTAAATAATTTCTTCCTCACTTCAAATCTAAACCTGAAGTTTTAATTACTCAGCAGCAGTTTGTCCATAGAGTCACCAAAAAAAAAAAAAATTAAAAAAAAAAAAGAAAGTTGCTCTTTACTGTAAAGTCAAAACAAAAGGTTTCAAAGGCGCCACAAGATCTGCACACTGAACAGACCCCTTGGAACAAGATCTTAAGTCGAATCTTGGCTACCTTTTTGTCTATCTTGGCTACCTTTTTGTCTGCTGACACGGGGTGGTGTTTTGAGATTTCAGTGATGGCCTTTTCCACACAGGAGCTTGCTGAATTCTGGAGCTCACGTAGTTCTTTCCAGCAGGTGGAGCATCAGCTCATTTACTGACTGTAGGCACAGGAGGAAAAAAATAAATGTCCAGCTTGGCTTGTAACAACAGCAGCTCTGTGCCTGGCTGCCCTGGGAGGCCAAGGGAGGAGTATCTCTCTCCTGAGAGACCTTTGTGGCCATGAATTGCACATATTCACAGTCTTGCTCAGTCTCTCATACAGGCTTTTGTTTTCATCTTGTCGAGCATAAAGAGCAAAGAAGTAGGAAGAGTACCCAGGGAAGGCCAAAGCCTTTTCCTCTCAGCTGTTGGAATTTGAGTGACTGTTGTATTTAGAAAAAAACAGGGAATTCTATATCCTGTAAACATAAGAATTTTCCCAGAAATCTTACTCAAACTGGTATGTTTTTAGGAAATAGGAAGAGTTTTAAAGAGGAGGATTCTTACTAGGAAATACTTTATTGAAAGGCTTTTTGCCATCCTCCTCTTAGCATCAGTAGGAACCATTTTCCTTTAAATGTCTCTGCCTCCCTGGGTATTCATTTACTAACAAGTGTTTGCAGGTAAAAGTTCTCTGGGGAAATGATGGGAAGGAACAAAAAAATCAAACTTGGCCAGCAGAGTTGATGTTGTAGGTACCTGAGCCACATGTGAAGAGGAATTTTGTGTGCCTGAACACCTGCACTGTGGGAGAGGGATCCCTGCAGGGGCATTATTGGGCATCCTCAAGGTGTAAAGGCAGCTGTGCCCAGGGCTCCCTCACTGCCCTGCCCTGCCCAGAGCCCCTCAGGCCTGGGCTGGCTTCTTCAGCTCATCATGAACCACAGCAACACCTTTTATGGACGATCTGGTGTGATCAAAGAGTCGGGATTGCCCTGCATGAGCATCTTGTATCCAGAAGATGCTTGATGTGAGTTCATGTCTGTAGCATTTCTTCTTACAGCATCACATCCCTTCAGAGTGAACTGGTAATTATGCGTCCATGCTCCTTGCAGGCCTTATTTATAACTACCTGGGTACAAGGAATACTGATAGAGTCATTGCCAGCCTCTCCACTCTAAGAATCACACTATTTTATCTCTTTATTGTCTTATCAGCAGCCCCTGTTATCTGCTGCCTTGGCCTATCCAAAACACTTATCAGAACTTAACTGCGATGTCATGAATTAAAAAGGATGTTCTGCCAATGTAAGGCAAGTGGGAATTAATGGCCACTAATATATTCTTTGTCAGGTTTATCACCTAGAAATATCAGTGAAGTGGATGAGAGTGGGGATTTTTTGTTTCACTCTTAAGGTAATCTCTAAAACATTAACCAGACAAACTGTTACGAAATTAAAACATTTCAAACCGTATAAAATATTTTAGAAATCTTACCCCTTGAAAACAGTCTTTTATTCATTGTTAACTATTATGGAACTATTTTCTGAAGTGCTTTAGTGGTTATTTGTCTGGAATGTCTGTCTTGAGCTACAGAGTTTGTTCTTGACCTGCCCCCTCTTTAATCCTTTCCAGGATTACACTGAAGGAAAGCTGTATCTCTAATTTATGAGCAGTATTCTGTTATCTAGTCTAGTTTGTTATTTTTACTTAAAGATGGGACTCTTTATCTTTTCCCTCCCCACTTGTCATTTAACTCCACTAAACAGGTGAGTAGTTAACTTCCCTCATTAAGGTGTGAGGCAGTTTCCCATTAATTGAATTATTGGAAGGATCCTTTGTCACGTGATCTAAAAGAATTAGGATAATTTCTGGAAGCTGCCATGGGAGATTAAAAATAACAAGTAATAGAGATTTCTTAGTTTCTTTACAAATGATGAATTTTATATAGGAGTCTCCAGGCAACCAGTGTGTGTGATGATTATTAGAACAGAGATCAAAAGGAGTAATCAGTTCTCCTCCAAGATGCCTTTGACTTTCCTGAAATTCAGCAATGTGAAACCACCATCTGTCAACTCAGAAACAACCTACCACGTTCTGCAGGAGCCAGGGTGGAACCTGGGCCCATCTTTTTGTTGGCAAGTAGAGTATTTTGCACAACAGATCCATATTATCTGTTTCCAAAGTCCAGAAAGAAATGAGAGCAAGTAACTCCTGCAGTAATCAGAATGAGTAAACACACCAGCATTGTGGGAACTCGAGTTACACTCTTAATTTGTTCTAGCTGTTGTTTGTTGTGAAGTGAGAATTTGACAGCAGTTACAAACAGAGATTTGTTTTTCGCGTGTGGGCTGATGCCAGATTTTGTGCTGAACTTCATTCTTCTTTTCTCTGGAGCTGGAAGGTTTATTTTTGCATTGGAAGGTTTCTTTAGCTGCAGTTGAGAGATTCATGACATGGTGTGGTGGGCACCTTGAAGTGGACAGCTGGCAATCACTGAGTGCTCTTCTGTGACAGGGTAACAATCTCTTTGTACTAACTTTGGGGTTGATAATTTTAGGTGGCAAGATTAAAAGACGCTGGTTGTTGTTAAAACCATGTCTGACAATACTCATTCCAAACATCCAATCCTTTAACTGCAATTACTTCAGAATCCCCTCAGACTGGGCAATTTTATATGGTTGCAAAGTCAAATTTGTGGAGAAGTTTTAGGGGAGAGATTATCTTGCCTTCTAAAGCCAGTCAGTAGAGTTGGAAAACATTGATAAGCTTTGACACACAGTTGTTTCATCAGATCCAGCAAAGTAATAGAGACCTTTCTGCTAAAGTCATGCTTGAAGAATTCAGCTTGAGCACTTCAGCTCATTGTGATTTGTGATGGCTGTAGGTAAGGCATGCACATGCCAAAGCCATTCTGAAATATATTAATAAAGTTGAATTTCAGAATTCTGAAATAAGATTTAACTTGATCTCCTGGAGGCATTGCAAACAGGCTGAGCTTTGACAAACAAAGCACATGTGAAAAGTGCTGTTATGGAAATGATTTGCTGAACTTCACCTCTTTGGGCCCATATTCTGCAATTCCATTAGCAGCATATCTTTGCTGGCAAAACATTACTATGTTTTTGCTTTTAGTTGGAAAGTTACACAATTAAAACCAGAAACTTTTAAAAATGGATTTATTCTGGATCTCCTAGAGCAGAGTCTTAATATGTAATAGTTAAAACACTAAAAGCTTTAAAGTAGAATTTACATAATATTTGTTTATTGTGTTTACACGCTTCCTATGTATATAATTTCACACTTTATATAGAAAATACACTTTAAAAAGTGTTCTCCATAATACCTGGGTGATGTGCTTTATGGTGTCATGGCTGTTGATCTCAAATGAAGAAAGCAGCGTGGAAACACAGGAATTGGCTCTTCAGGCTGCTTCAGTGGAAGGTGACTGTATATGACAAACACACAATTCCATCCTGCCAAGAAACTCCTGACAGCTTCAATCCTTACACACCTGTGTGGAGATCAATCCACTGTAGAGCTCATCACTGTACACACATTTCTGTAACGTGGCTGTGGAAAAGTTTTCCTACTACTGGGGTCAAAACGTGGGAAAAATTACCAGAATTGGCTTGGTTACATTTTTTGCCACTAGTCCCACTCAATCAGTGCTGTAAGGGGATGTTCAGGTGTAAGAGGTTATTGTGTTTCTGTCTTATGTTGTTTCTCAGGGCTTTGTTTAGCATCTGGTAGCACTTGATGTGTAGCCTGTGGCCCTGGAAATCAGGCAGTGTTCCCAAAGGTCACAGGTGCTTCAGACAAAAGGAAGTTAAAACATCACACAAGGCCATAAATGTAGCAAATAACACAGAGAATGGATCTAACCCATGGTTCTGTCTCCTGGATGATGAACATTTTCTGAATTGCAGTGACAGGAAGTTGTGGGAAGTGAGTCCCACCTAGTTTGGAGTTTTCTCTCCTATCAAACTTTTCAAAAACTCCTTACAGTGCTTTGAATAGAATGAAGTAGCAGTCTCTGTGTAGCAGGCATTAGGAATGAGAAATTATGGTAAAAACTCATCAGTAAACTAATCTTTGGAACGAATTTTTCTGTATTGTGGATGTTATCTGACATCAGGCAGCAGAGCATGAAAAATAAACCTGCTGCTTCAAATCTCTTTGACAGTGATTAGAATTTTGCACAGGGAGAAAGAAAAACAGAAATCTGTGGAAGGATAAATAACTGAGGTGCTTTTGTAGTTTTGCTGTCCTCACTTTCAAAGAGTGGGGCTGTGCAAAAACTTGATGGCTCAAAGGTGGCTGCTTTTGCTACAGGAGGTGCAGAGCTGCATCTCTTCTCCAGCCTCACTGTGGTGCAGGGACAGCCCAGGTGTCTGTGAGGAAAGAAAGGCCAGGAAACAGCCTGGCAAGGTGGTCAAATGTGCAGGTGGCAGTTTTCTGACAAAATATGGGAAGAGACCAAGTAGCAGAACCTGTCCTGATGGTGGAGGAGTAAAAGGTAGAAAGTGACTAAGGTCAAAGTGGCCAGGGAATAGGTGGGAGTTTAGTCCTTGGGAAGAGGCGAAAGTCCCAGATACACACTTAAGGTCTTGTGAAAATTATAGGAAAGCTGAATTTGTACAGCTCAGGAATCTTATATAATGCTACTAGAAAGAAATTTGTAAATTAGAGAGAGAGAGAGAGAGCGCAACAGAATAGAATCGAATCGAATCGAATCATAAAATTAGAAAGACATTTGGAGCAGTTTTGCGGGGAAAAAAGCCCCAAAGAAGAAAAAGCTAACTCTTTCATAAATGAATCAGTAGTAAAAGCAAGGTCAGTGGGACAGACAGAACTACTGATGGATGGCATCAGGAACACTTTAAATACCTTTCACCTTCATCTGTAAACTTAGAACTAAAGCTACAGTGAGTTAGAGCACTTCAGGAAATAGAGTTTCCAGTTGTCTGGAAATGATGGCATTCATAGTAGACTAAGCAGAGGATGGATTGGAGCAATATGGTCACTTCAAGAGTATGGAAACTACAAAAGAGGAAAAAAGCCAAGCAATGTTAAGAGGTGAGAAAGTTAGAACTGGGGAAGTGTAAATCAGTCAGAGTAACTGTTAGAATAATCCTAGGGGGGGAAAACCCCAAAGCAGCCATTTCTGTGCATGTTGTACTTTTCAGGAGAGAAATGCAGAGTCACTGAGGTTTGTGGAGAGCAGCTTATGCCAAAGGGGATAGTTAAACAACAGCCTTCAATAAATATTTGATTGAGACCAACTGGAGAAGAGTGGTAGGCAACAGAAAGGCAAAATTACAGTATGGAATAGTGGTGACACAACTGTGTAGTTGGATAAGAAATAAAGAAATAGGAAAGTTTCTTTATTTTGGCCAAGCAGCTCTGTACCCACATACAGGTGTGTCGTTTCACACTGCAAAAGGGGATCTGGTCACAGGGTGAACTTGAGTAATGTGTTAAAAAGAGAACAGTCACTGAGGGGTAGAGGCAGCGCTGCTTCCTGCAGGACATGTGGGATGAGGCCTCTGAACATTCCAGCTGGAGGTCCTGTGCTTCAGAAAGAAACACTTGCAAGAAACAGAGAAATGCAACAGGAATGGGTGGAGATCTTGGAGGAAAGCCTTGCCAAGAATCAGAAGGAATCAGCGCTGCTGAGTGAAAGGAAGATTGGAATTATAAATGCTGAGATACCTAAATGGCAGCTGCAGGGAAGGAAATGATACCTTCTGTGTGCCTGTGATGGATCAGATAAGAAATTATGGGCTTAAATTTCAACAAGGAAGATGGAGGGTGAACATTAGGAAAATCGTGCCGGTATGAAAGCTGTCTTGAGAAGTGAGATAGAGCACTTGGGAATGTGCAGGCTCCATTGCTGGAGGCCTTCCTTGCTGGGTTGGAATAATTTCACCTCGTGTGTGTCAGGAATAGTTCCTTAGACCAGGTGAGTGGGCTGCATCACCTCTTAAATCTCCATTTTTAGTCTTCAGGTATTAATAATTATGAATTTCAAATTTATGAGACGCATTCCCCATCAAAGTTTTGTCCAAGATAGGAAAGGAACGGATGTACTCTGCCAGCACAGTTGGTTGGAAGCTGCACTTGATTTTGCTCCCAAGCTTTTTAGTGGGCTCTGAGTCATTTCTTGGGGTTCTTTACCTTTCTGTGTACCCTGAGTGGTAGAAAAAGTCCCCTTCAATAGGTGCCCTATATAAGTACTTGCCTTCATAAATTGAAGTTGATTATAGGAAGTTTGTGTTATTTATAGGAAAAATTCAAGGAGCCAAGTTTTGATGTATCATTTTAACTAATGGAAATTTCAATCATGTATAGTTAGTTTTAAAGGAATATAATGTACCACAATAGTTCCAATTAAAACTGTTCTTGCAAAATTGTCTCTTAAGCCTAGTTCCTGGGTGCATTTGAAATAATTTTCTGAATAGAAACAAAACCAAACAGGTTTGATTTCCATTTATCTGCTGTTTCTGAAATGAGGTTGAACCCGACTGGTATTCAGAGACTATTGCAGAGAAGCAGAGAATAAATGTCTTCAGGAGGAAACCAACTATTTTCAGGAGTCCTTCAGCAGAGCAGTTCTTGAGCCAAGAATAGCAGCAGCAATTGTGCCTCGGTGGTGGAGTGGCAGCGACCCTGAGAGTGTGGCCAAAGCTTTAAAGAGCCCTCGGCGTGAGATCCAGCACAGAGGGGCAGCAGCGCTCCATGAGCCCCTGGCAGGAGCTGAAACAGCAAAGTTGAAACGTGCCCCATTTACCACGTCATTAATATGTATTTGGGGCAGGTAGGAGGGGAAATAATCGTAAAGGAGTGTATTAGACGTGCTGGAAGTTTGTGCGAATTAGCCTTCGAGATTTGCGTGCGGGCGCTGATAAAAGCCCTCTACGTGCAATCTCGGACTTTATGACAATCTTTAGGCCCTAAAAACGTAAAGCTGACCCCATTCTGCTCACTCTGAGTGTTCCTGTGCCTCGGAGGGCGCCGAGGCTCCCGGCCCAGGGTGTTCCAAGATGGTCGGTCCCGCTGTGCAGGCGCGGCCAGCGCCCGCTGCTGCCGCATTGTTCGGGCAGCTCTTCCCTGCCTCTGTAAACAACTGCGCTGCTGATTAATGCGCTCGCGTTTGCCACTTAGAGCTGGTTTAGATAGAGGCAGGGAAGTCATTAAGGGCTTGGCAGCAGTCCAGGGTACATCTGGGACTTGGGAGCTGCCGCTGGGGCAGGGGAGGAGGGCAGCGGGCGGGAGCTGGGGCAGGGGAGAGGACGCCTGGCACAGGAAGGAGCCGGGGCAGGGAGAAGGATGAGGCAGGAGCTGGCAGTGGAGCAGGGAGGAGGGCAGTGGGCAGGAGATGGGGCTGGGAGAGGGAGGAGGACACTGGGCAAGAGATGGGGCTGGGCAGGAGGAAGGAAGAGCGCTGGGGACGAGCTGAGGCAGGAGGAAAGAGGAGGATGCCAGGCAGGAGCTGGGGCAGGAGGAAGGAGGAGGACTCCAGACAGGAGGCAGGAGCTGGGGCAGGCGTTCGGCAGCGCCCGCGTCTTCTCTTGGCTGACTTTCAAAAGCGGCAGAAAAGCAGCTACGGGCACTAATTGTAGCTGGGTCCTGAAGTGAAAATGTTTTGTGACAGTTGAAAGAATTTAAAGAGGAAGGAAGATCGGTTTAGTGTCAGCTGCAATTAGATAATCAAAGCTTAAAAATCCTGCTCTGTTGATACCTTCACCTAGAGCCGGGGAGCGCAGCTCGGGGAAGGGGGAGGAGGGCTGTGCGTGGAAAGGGCATTTCCATAGCCAGTGCAGCCGAGGCCCGGCCGGGCTCGCAGGTTGTCTGGGCGCGCGCTCGCACAGAGAGATTTTCTTGGCAGCTCTACAGGATGAGGCTTACACTGTACACAGCCGACATATTGAAGCCGGGAGCCCTGGAGAACGTAGAGGCAGGAGTAGAAACAGCTCTGCACACAATGTAGCGTCTCCTAGGATGGTTGGGCGGCTCCTCTCTTCAGGTATTTTATTACCCATCAGCCCTTTTTAGAGCCAAAAAAAGAGAGAAAGTAACCCTAACCCTGAGAAAATAGCATCTGCTTCTGTTAAATCAATTTATTACATAACATTTCAGCGAGAGAGCAGCAGCACAGCGTCCTGAGCTTTTGGCTGCGTTTCAGGTTTGATAAAATGGCGTCTTCGCAGCAAGCTGCTTGTAAAGATATGTTGCACTGAGCAGAAAAATGCAATGATTTGGTGTTTTCTAGTGCTGCTTTTGTGTCGGAGAGGTAGCATTTAGTGGAATCTCTACTAATAATGAAAAATCTTGTTTATTTTTGCTTGTTAATGCATTTGAAAGCTTTCAGCATCAGAGGGAAGGAACTACGTTTGAATGTCGTAGTGCAGAAAATGAAAAGGGGATAACAGGCTTTCCCCCGTGTGGGCTTAGCTATGGTTTAGTTTTAAAATAAATAAAAGCTGCTTTATTCAATGCTTCCATCTCTTTTCTGCTTTTCCACGTTATGTGTGCTCTGCAAGATTTCAGCTTCCTCAATCCATGAGACTTGTTGTGAATGAGCTTTGTAGGGGCTTCAGATAGATAACCAGTTTTCAAATTTGTCTCTATGCAGCAGGTAACCTGAAATGTTAGCACTACAGTGCCCATATTCTCTGCTTTATTATATTTTGTGCTTCTGAATAGACTCTTATGTCAAGTTTTCTTTATGAAATTAGGCTACATTTTATTTAGCACTTAAAATGTTCCTGGCGATTCCTGTTTAATTTAGATTTGGAAAAACTCATTTATAGTATTTTAAAGATCTGCTCACGTTGAATTGAAAATTATATTATGAGGGGGGGAGAGAAAGCAATTTGCCCTTTTTTTTCTCATATTCTGACTCAGGATCACTAACCCTTGTGTGCCAAAGAAAATCCCCAGTGGGACTGTCAGTGGCCCTTGGGATTTTTCTGTGTTCTGCAAGTCAGAGCAGGGAGCACCGTCTGTCATCTGTCCTTTGGGCAGCACAGGGCGAGCCAGGGGGTCTGGTTGTTGTTACGTGACGAACGTGGACTGAAAAATAAAACGAGTAATAAGAGAGGAGTCACTGTTAGGTCTGATTTAAAGTGGGGCGAGCCCAATTTATTAATAATGTTCCATTAAAAGTATCCCAGGCTTTGCCATTTTGTACCCTGTCTGCACTTTGGTTCCAAAGTCAGCTGAATGTTGTGGTGTAGTTGGGGAGACAGGGTTTTACTGCACAGCATTTGAACTAATTACTGCAGTGGAAGCTATGAAGATACAGTTACTTTTAACTCAGCTGAATAAAAAAAAATTAAATGTGATTGTAAATGAGATTTTCAGAGGAGAAGGGAAGTTTGGGGTCAGTTGCTTGTGCAGGCAAAGTATTTTGCTTTTCTAAGAAATGCATGCAACAGCTTCTCCCATTTCACTCTACTTCTATTTTGCATTTGTAATCTATGTAAACACTAAACTGATTTTGCAACTAATTATTCATTACCCAACACAGCCAAAAATGTTTTCTGTTTTTAATAAGTGCTGAATTGAAGCTGGTCAAGTATGTTGGGTACAGTACGTAATAACACCAGCAATCTCCTCCTACCCTATTAAGGATATTATTTAAAAAAAAAACCAGCAACCCAAAACAAAACAACCCCCTCATGCTATTGGTTATGCTGATCAGAGCTGTACATTTTTCAGGTCATGTGTATGGTTGCTGTTGGACAGAAGTTCTGTGCTTGTTAAAAACAAATTTAAGCCATTATCCTCAAATTAATATTTCCCTCCTGATGGCTGAAGAAATGTTGTTGATCAGGGGAAAGATATTTTATAAAAGATGCATAATTAAGATTTTGAAACACAAAGTATTAATTTAAAAGTTGTTTTCACTTTGTGGTGTCCCAGCACTAGGATTTGCTAACACGGAATACCTGTGGTTCCTGTTTCTTGTGCCTTGTTTACAGTCTTTGCTCAGCTTACAGAGGAGGGATAAAAATGCTTCTGGTGGACTCAATGCTTTTATTTCACATCTTTGCATAAATAAAGAGGAACCGATTCTTAAGGATTTTTAAAATGGGTTTCCCATTTCAGTCTTAACTTTGAAAAGAAAATATTGGGAGTTTCTGTGAAGAATTAGTTTCCTAGAAAGTTGGAAGAAATCTGCATTTTCAAAAAATACCCACCCCAAACAAACAGAAGAGTTCTCTAGATTTAATCCTTTAAAATATTTTGCATTCATTATTTTTCCCAAATGTTTAAGGTCTTTACAGATTAAATAAGACTGTGCTACTCATTATTTATTCCATAGCAGCAAGCCCCTTTTACTTAAAAGAAAATGGAAAAATGCCTTTTTGTTATTTGCTTCTAGAGACAAGAATATAAAACTTACTCTCTTCAAGATCTGTATTCAAACTCTCGGTTTGTCTGACAGCAAAGCCCCAGTTTTTGCAGGTTTTTGTTCATTTTTTGATTTTTTTTTTCCATTCTCTTCATCTGTCCTTTTCCTTAGGATCTTTATGGCAGCAGCCTTTGGTGTTGGAGCTGATTGTTCCAGTGAGGTTACCGCATGGTTTTTTCTCTGATTTTTGAATCCATGACTTGAGGATCCCGCTGCCTGCGGAGCAGGGAAGGCACAGCACAGGGACCTGCTCCTCCAGAGGGGGATCACTGATTTCACATCCCCTACACGGAATTACTGTAATCCCTCCCAAAGTCAGCACTTTCAGAGGAGCCCGTGGTGGTTGTCTGAACCTCAGGAAGAGCATCTGTGCCAATGGGATGGGAAAGGGAGCGCCTGGGTTTGCAAAGCCCTGGGAAGCCCAGGGGTTGGAGCTGTGTGTTCCTGGTGGGATCCTGCCTGGAGTAGCTGTGCTTGGCCAAGGCCAGGCACTTGGCCATTTTCTACTCTTAATATGGACATCTCTTGAGTTTTATAGTTCTTCTCCATCATGATTTTCTTTTCTTCTTGGTTTTCTCTTACTGCTCCTCAAGATCTGGTCTCTTATTTAACAAATTCTTCTGCTCCCTACTCTCAGCAATCATTCTAAGCTATTTTGTCATCTTCAGTCCCACCCCTTCCCTTTATTCTGCCTCCGACGTGCTCTCAAATTTGAGCACTGCTTTAACCCCCATCTTTGGGGGAGAGGAGAAAGGAGCTGATTAAACAAGCAGCTCCCTTTCATCTTGTCAGCCGTGGTGCTGTTCCTGTGGGTATGGAGCCGTCCTGGGCGCTCTCCTGATCTCCTTCTGCAGCCTGCCCTGCTGGGGCTCTGCTGGGGCAGCCCTGTCACTCTCCCAGCACCCACACACGGAGCTGAGCTCTGGCTTTGACAAGACCTTTCACTGAACAATGTGCTTCCAGCCACTTTCAAATCCTTCTGTCGAGGCTCAAACGCAGCCCTGAGTCGCACCACCCACAGGGTTGAAAAAAAATCTCGTGTAACTCCTCTTATCTGATTTCTTGGTTGCCTCAACTTCTTATCTTCTGGCCTGGCCTGCTGCTGCTTTTTTCCCTTTGTTCATTCCTACTCTGCTAAGAATGTTCCTCGGCTCATTTCTCTGACCCCGCTGACCCTTTTTTCAGTCCTTTCACAGCCTGCCTTCCCCTTCCATGTCTTATCTGGGATTCTGGTCTCTGTTTAACACCTGTGTAGCAAATGTAGATCATCAGGTAAATGTTCAACGGGGTTCCTCAGCTCTGTGCTGCAGCAGTGGCTGTATCCAGGAATAATAGGATGCTTTCTTCCTTTCCCCAGCTATTGAATGTAGAGGAAGGAATCCAGGTAAATCCAAGTGGTTCTGTTCATTCCTTCAGATTTGTCATGCACTTGTCAATTATTATGGAAGAAATTCTTCCCTGTGGGGATGGTGAGGAGGCACAGGGTGCCCAGAGAAGCTGTGGCTGTCCCTGGATCCCTGGCAGTGTCCAAGGCCAGGCTGGACAGGGCTTGGAGTAACCTGGGATAGTGGAAGGTGTCCCTGCCCATGGTGAGGGGTAGAATGAGGTGATTTTTAGGGTCCCTTCAAACCCAAGCAATTCTGTTTTCTCTGATTATTTATGTCTTTCTGTGACAGGTCTTTCCTTGGTGTCATGAGGAGATAGGTGATGAACTAAGTTTTCCTTTCCTTTCTCTAAAATTCTTTCATCTGCTTCAATTAATTTAAATTAAAAAAAGAAAAAAGCAGTCGGAGTTGGTTTAGCATGTATTTCTTCGTCTTGCAAAATCTTCATAAGGCAACCAAATAATCACCTTAAAAAACTACAGGTGAAATGTGTGAACAAAACTTTGTCAGAGAGAGCTTTTTCTAATCTTAGGAGTAATTTCTGCAATATCAGAGCACCTCTAATTACAGGAGCTAATCACACCAATGCGTTTGTGATTTAAATTAATTCATATTAGGGATCCATTGTTAACAACTTGTTTGGGAGATTTGTTGCATCCACCTTCCCCACAAAAAATACTCATTTTATTCACAAATCACAAACAGTAGAAGCCATGTTTCAGCAGATTTAAAGCAAGTAAAAATAATTGACATCCAAAATTTTTCACTTCCATATGTGCAAGCAGTTACGAGGAGCAATTCTGCAGATTGTTTCCCAAACAGATCTCTTGGATCAGACTGAAATACTTGTTATGAAATTCCTATCAAAAGAAAGTAAGAGAAATAATCTTCTACAGAGCAATTGGGATGGAAAGTAAATACAAAACCTTCACCAGGGCTTGAATTCTTAACATGAGACATGTTGTGCCTTCCAGTTTATTGTCATACCGTGGCGAGCAAGCAGGTGCTCAAGAGCTTTTGGTTAATTTTTTGTGTTAGTGTCTGTGTTTGAGGATGTGACAGTGCTGAAAAGGCACAGCATCACTTTTCATTGGCTTGGGGACACGGGGGATTGTGTGTACAAAGGCAAAATGATGTTGAAACCACAAATAAAGCCTGTGAGAGGTAAGTTTCCTGACAAAACTGTCAGTTATTTAGAGATGCCCAAGTTAAGTTCTCTGCTAAAATATACATCAGTGGTCTTTATAATTGGCACCTTACAATAAAGGTTGCTGTTTGTGTTTGTTTATTTCCAGGAGGGGTTGCAAACCTAAATGCAGTATGAATTTAGTTTGTTGTGATGTGGGTGTGTATGTAATATCTCAGGGCAGGCAGACATTTTACGTTCTTTTATTGGATGCTCTTTCTTTGTGTTTCACTGAAGAATGAGAATTGAGTCAAAATAAATGGTAAGAGTCTGCTAGATACTCTTCTGTGTTTTTTCCAAATTTGCTTTTTGGCTTTTCACGTAGATTAGTATATTTGCTCTCCTTATTTATTGCCTGCTTATTATTTTTACTGGTACACTGGGGGCTACAAAACACTTGTTCTGTTCTAAAATGAAATTGTTTAGTTATTTTAATTGAGAGTCTTGCCAGATTAAAAAAAACCCAAACCCTCAAACAAATTAATATGAGCATCATGCTCCATTGTAGTGAGGAAAATTGCTGTATTATGTTACAGAATGTACTCTTAAGTTTTAGCAGAATGTAGTGTTGTAACTAGTGATGTAAAACAGTGCTTAATAGAGGGCTTTTGCAGTGCTTGAACAGTGGACTCATTTTTAACCTTGGATCCTTTCAGATCTCAGCCACAGTGGATTGGGAGACCATTATGAGAATTCCCACTGGGGACAGCAGCCCGCTTTCAGGAGTGAAGGCAACTGCAGCTGGGATAAAGTGATAATAGACAGGACTGACAAGGAAGCGTGGCCTTCCATTACCGGAGCTGAGACTGAGTCTGCCTCAGAATGTACTACAGACACTGACTCTGCCTCCAACTGTGGCTCAGAGAACAGTAGCATGGCTACAGGGAGTGCCCAAGGCAACTTCACTGGACATACAAAGAAAACTAATGGCAATAATGGCGCCAACGGAGCACTCGTCCAAAGCACTTCTAACCAGAGTGCCCTTGGAGCTGGTGGAGCAAACGGCAACGGCGGCTCGGCCAGGGTGTGGGGGGTGGCTGCGGGCTCCAGCTCTGGCCTAGCTCACTGCTCTGCCAGTGGTGGGGATGGAAAGATGGACAACATGATGGGAGACGGTAGAAGTCAGAACTGCTGGGGTGCTTCCAACTCGAATGCTGGCATGAATCTTAACCTTAACCCTAATGCCAATCCAGCTGCCTGGCCTGTACTCGGACATGAAGGAACTGTGGGAGCAGGCAACCCTTCCAGTATTTGCAGTCCAGTCAGTGCCATAGGTCAGAACATGGGCAACCAGAATGGGAACCCAACAGGCACCTTAGGTGCTTGGGGAAACTTGCTGCCGCAAGAGAGCACAGAACCACAAACGTCCACTTCTCAGAATGTGTCTTTCAGCGTACAACCTCAGAACCTTAACACTGATGGACCAAATAACACTAACCCCATGAACTCTTCACCAAACCCTATCAATGCAATGCAGACAAATGGACTGCCGAACTGGGGGATGGCCGTGGGCATGGGGGCCATCATCCCGCCCCACCTGCAAGGCCTTCCTGGTGCTAACGGAACAGCGGTTTCTCAAGTCAGCGGGGGCAGTGGTGAAGGAATGGGCAGTTCAGTATGGGGGATGTCCCCAGGTAATCCTGCCACAGGAAACAGCAATTCTGGGTTCAGTCAGGGGAATGGAGACACTGTGAACTCAGCATTAAGTGCTAAACAAAACGGATCCAGCAGTGCTGTGCAAAAGGAAGGAAACGGAGCGAGCGCCTGGGACTCGGGGCCTCCCTCTGGCCCCGGGGTCCTGGCTTGGGGCAGGGGCGGTGGCGGGGTTGGCGGTGTGCATTCTGGAGCCTGGGGCCACCCCAACCGCAGCGCCAGCAACGGTGTCAACGGGGAGTGGGGCAAGCCCCCGAACCAGCATTCCAATAGCGACATCAACGGGAAAGGATCAACAGGGTGGGATAGCTCGAGCGTTACCAGTCCGAATCCTGCCATGCAGCAGGGCAATGAACAAATGAACTCTTGGGCCAAAGCTGCAGCATCTGGCACCACGGCTAGTGAAGGAAGCAATGACAGCGGTGGGAGTCAAAATGAAGGCAGTGCTGGGAGGGAGGGCGCTGGAGAGGGCAGGAGGAGAGACAAAGGGATGATAGACCAAGGGCAAGTTCAGTTGCCAAGAAATGACCTTGACCCCAGGGTCCTGTCCAATACGGGGTGGGGACAGACCCCTGTGAAGCAAAACACTGCCTGGGAATTTGAAGAGTCCCCAAGGTCTGAACGGAAGAATGACAATGGAACTGAGGCCTGGGGTTGTGCAGCTACTCAATCTTCAAACTCAGGGGGGAAGAACGATGGGTCCATCATGAACAGTACAAATACCTCTTCAGTATCTGGGTGGGTCAACTCTCCACCGGCAGCTGTTCCAACAAATACAGGTTGGGGAGACAATAACAACAAAGCACCAAATGGCCCAGGGGGGTGGGGAGAGTCAGCAAGCTCTACTACTGTTAATAATGCTGCTGCTGCCAAAAGCGGCCACGCGTGGAGTGGGACCGCAAATCAGGAGGACAAATCACCTACCTGGGGTGAACCTCAGAAACCCAAATCTCAAAACTGGGGAGATGGACAGAAATCAAATTCGAGCTGGACTTCGGGAGGTGGAGACTGGACAGATTCATCATCTGTTCCTGGACACTTGGGTGATGGGAAGAAGAATGGATCTGGATGGGATTCTGATAATAGGTCGGGGTCTGGCTGGAATGATTCCACAAAGTCTGGGACCAGTGGGTGGGGGAATGGCACAAACAGCAAGGCTAATACAGGTACAAGTTGGGGGGAATCTTTAAAGCCAGGCCCCCAACAAAACTGGGCTAATAAACCCCAGGACAACAATGTGAGTAACTGGGGAGGAGCTGCTTCTGTAAAACAGACGGGGTCGGGGTGGGTTGGTGGGCCAGTGCCAGCCAAACAAAAAGAGAACTGTGAGGCAACTGGCTGGGAAGAACCATCGCCACCGTCCATTCGCCGCAAGATGGAAATCGATGATGGTACCTCAGCTTGGGGCGACCCAAATTACAACAACAACAAGACTGTAAACATGTGGGATAGAAATAATCCTATAATTCAGAGCAGTACCACAACCAACACCACCACCACTAGCACCATTATCAACACCAACATGGTTGAACCTCAGCCGTCGCACCAGTCAAGTGCCCAGCCGAACCGGTCCCCGCTGCTTGGCCCAGGTATGACAACAGTTTTGTGAAATACTTCATTAAAAAGGTTTATGAGATGATTTATACCAGTAGCAGTTGCTAAATGCTGTCTGTCCTGTCGCTGTGTTGGGTAGAAATCCTGTATTTATGTCCAGAGCAGGTTTATTCCTTTACTCTGAAGCAGTACTGTCGTGAGGACAGAATCCATGGAACCTGACACAAATTTCCATAATCCAAATGAATGTAAGGAAAGCTTGAAACGATATTTGGTCAGTAGTGTGGTAGGTTCTTACATTGCAGATCCATATTTATTTTAACATCTCTTCTACAGTTACTTACCACCTTTTAATTCAGCCTTTGAGAGGCTGGGGGGTTTTGGCAAACCTTTCTTCTGTCATTTGTCTGCTGTCCCCCCCTGCACAGGCTCAGTGTGTTTAGACACTGCATCTGTTTCTTTTCTGCAAAATATCTCTTGGCAACAGATGTTTGTTAACAATTGCATTAATTTAGGCTGCTGCTGTTTCTCTGTCCAGTTTGTTGTCTTTCATGAAGAGATGTTTCTCTTCTCAGGGGTCAGGCATGGGCAGCACCCTGGATTTTGTGTGGTTCTCGAAAAACAGGACTGGTTCAAGATGTTGATAATCATGGCTGAAGTTAGGTTATGCTAACTTCAGCTGTGTTTCAGAGAAAAGGTTTTAGGCATTTAGGAATTTTTCTAATCAAAAGGCAAACTGCTGTTGTAGACAAGCAGCAAGGAATAAAAATGCATAAAAAATGGGAGAAATGCTTAAAAGAGAGGTATTTAAAGAAAAGTTACACTAGCAACCCATATCTATATCATGACCACAGACCTCTCCAAAATAAATTTAATCATGCATTACTCTTTCAAATTCTCCATCTGAGTTTTGTTTCCACGTTTTTGTTTCATTGTGGTCATGGTACTGAGTTTTTACCCACATTTTTCTCCAAATGGGGTTTGTTCTCTCATTCCCATCCTTTTTCTCTTTGATGTTTGGAATGATTCAAATTTGCTTTAATATCTGTGTAAAAATAGTCTAACATTCCTCACTGTGGTCAAATATTTTAACAATAGAGGGTACCTATTTTAATAAAATAACATGGTCCAGAAAGGAGAAATCTTAAAATGGCTTTGTACTTGGTCAGCCCAACATCTGTGACTAGCTTATTTAATCCATATTTAAAACTTTTCCCATGAAACAAGAGTTCAGACTCCTGAACTGTAATGGAAGTATCGTGAAAGTGGATTTTTGCTTGGGTTTGGGTGAGGTTCTGGTTTTTGTTAAGGTGATTTCGGGAAGATTACATTGGTGCTTGTAAAACTGTTCATACACACACAGCAATGCATTGTTAATATTACTCAAATAATTAACACCTTATAGAGGAAAACTTTGATTTTGAAAATGGAATTGAAAAGCTGATGTTAATCTGCAGTGATTCCTTTGGAGAATGGACACCAGCAAAGGAAGGGTTCCTTTGAGGCAATATGTTTACATATTCTGAAAGCTGCCTATGAACACATGACCAACCTGCTCAAACTGTCTCCTGACCAGGTTAAAGTGAGTGTTGGGCTTCTTGAAAAATGTGAGCTAGAAAGTTTCTAAGATATTTCAGAATAAGCAAATCTTATCTTAAATCTTTTCTTCCCTCTTTTTTTTTAAGTTTCCAAGATAAGCAAAGCCAGCTCTCAGAATATACTTGTCAGCATGCAAGGAAGTATGAAATGAGTAAAAGTGAAGAAAATTTAAAATATGGTTCTGATATTGAAATTTAGATCAAGTTGTAGCAGGCATAAATTGAGTCTTATTTTATGTATTTTTGCTCCATACACTTAATACAGTACAAGTATAAAGGCCAAACATGGAAATATTTTGGAGGATTTTTGTCTAAATGGAAGCAAGGAGCAGTCAGTCCCTTGTGTCTTGAGCTCTGTTTACTTGTGACTGTGCCAGAGAGGGACCATTCCTGTGCTTATCTCACACACAGAGCAGCAGAGAAATTCCAAGTGATCCCAGTGACTTCCCTTCAGAGAGCAGGGGGCCCCGTTTTCCCAGTGCAGGCAGCACATGGCAGCTGCACAGCAACATCCTCGTGCTCTGGGTGGAAATGTACACAGACCTGAAACATCTACAAATCATCTCCCATCTGGGACAGCCAAAACATGGGAAGCAAGTAGTGAGTGTCTTCCCTCCCACGCAGACAGAGCGCTGCACTTTGGAGTTGTGCTGTTTAACTCTTTTTCCTCCTCCAGCTCCCTCTCCTCTTGGCTGTGCATTTCCAGCCTCTGCAGTGATGGAGACAAAGAATCCTGTAACCAGGAGGCTACTGCAGTCCACAACCAAAGTTCATCCAGCAGCAGCTCCTTTCCATGCAAAGCAGGATTGTGTCATTAGAGCCTGTGCTGTAGGGCACAGTTAAGTGCTCATCTAAAATCCCACAACTCTTGAACTTCCTAGTTACCGTGGGCATTTTGTCACCTGTGTGGGTCATGCCAGTCACATTCAGGGAATGTAATGACTAAGGAATCATGGATTCCATTCCTGTAGAAGCAGGGAGGAGTGGTGCAGATGGAAGCTGTCACAGTCACACATCTTGCAAGCAGAAAAGTGGATTTTAATTTTGCTGCACAGCACTAGTTACGGGTTTACAAAGCATTAACAGTCCCTTTTAGGATTGAGGTTTATGCTTTATTAGTTTGGAAATAGAGGCCAAGTTACAGTCTTGTTATTCGAGTTGTCACCCATCCCCAGAAGTTCTCCAGATCCTTTGAAGGCAGAACTTAAAAGCCGTTGATGGGAAGCAGATGTTGGTAAACACTTGATGAAAATGAAGAATGCTCTAAGGAGTTTCATTTTCCATTGGAAAAGAAGGGGGGGAAAAAGAAGGGAAAAGGGATAGATAATGTGATGGATACAGTCTTTTCTGTGTCTATCCTTTCTTGTTCTCAAGGCAGTGGTGAATTACTCAGAAAGATGAACAGAAGCTGGTGGGTTTGAGTTAGATTGGAGTTTAATCTAAATTACTTGTGCATAATTCTTCCCAGCACTTCTAACTCCTGCAGCTTTGATATGAGGGGAATAAGAAGTGAGAAAAGGTTTTGCAAACAGAAATGATTAAAAGAGATTCTTGGATCCCAAACAGCATCAGATCCTCCCTCCAAGTGCTGAGGAGTGGAATTGATGCTTTCCTGTTCTCAATACATCAGGAGAGCCTGGCAGGGTTCCAGCATCCTCCAGCTGAGGAAAGAAACAACAGAAGATAACACAGGCTTCCCTGTGGAGATTGTAGGTCACAAATTAAGGTCTTTGTGGTTACTAGAGAGCGAGAAGCTTAAGTTTTAACGACCTGAACTGGGTCTAAGTTCTGAAAGCTCCAAACGTCTCTGTTCCTTTTATAATCCTGTGCCACTAAGCAGCACACACACAGTGTTTTGTGTTTTTCTTGCTTTGTACTTCCATCAGAATGGATTTGAAAGCAGCTCAGCTTTGGGCTCCTTCAGGTGTTCATGTGAAAACCTGAAACCCCCTGGTGGGTGCTCAGCCCATGAGCAGCCAGGTTTCAGGGGGCAGCCAAGTGGTGCTGAGAGAGCTGCCCTCGATTTTCACACAAGGGTGATGTCACTGCTGAAACCCAGATTAGAGCCTTCTGAATGCTCAGTGATGAACTGGAATCCCTTTCAGAAAACGAGGATTTGAAAGGTAAAGGGTTGTAGGTGGCTCTTAAATGTATATATAAAACCCAGAATACCTAGGGTGTAATTAGTAAACAACCTCTTTTCTGCCTAATATCTTCTTTTTTTAATCTATATAAGGTTCTAGTATTTTGGTTTGCCTGTATTGTGCTCATGTGCTCTGGTATTTATCACGGACCAACAACTTGAAGGAAAACAATTTCTGCCATCCAAATAGCTATAGGGTTATTTTGAGGGAAAACAACTGCATCCTGCCACAGCTTAGTTAACATTTCACTTTCCCTTGAGGATTTCCTGTTGGCTGTGGCCCAATGTTAATTATGTTTTTATTTCTATAAAACAAAGCTCTGCCAATGTGTCCGTGTTTATTACTCACTGTGATCTTTTCATTTCTTGCAATTCTAACAGTGTTTAAAAACTTCAGTACTAAAACTTCACTTTCTTGCCAAAGAAGGCTTTTAATGGAGCACGTTCTGTTGTGAAACAACCTTCATGCAGGTCTGGGTGGGTTTTAAGGAGCTTTTTAGCAAGAGAGCATAAAACTGTATTATTTTCATTAAAAAATAGGAAGTTTTGTCCAAGCCAAACTTTTGAAAACGTTTGGCAGGTTCAGCTTTTGAGACCACTCAAAGGTCTTGGTTTGCCTTCCCAACAACTGTGGAGAGTTTTGCATCATTCATTCAAAAATATAACTTTATTCACCGTGAAACTTCCTAAAAGAGAATCATTTGGAGTCATAGAAAAATAGCACAGAGACAGTAGCATTGGGACAGAAATATTTACACAGAGGGGAAAACAGGTTTGCAGTTGAGAAGTGCTCCAGAATTTGCAGACAGGGTAATTTTTGCAGTGCACAGGTTATTTCTCCAGCAGCCTTCAGCTTTTATTTACTAATTTCCTGCACTTAATTTTATCTGTTAAGATAGTTTGGAAAACTTTTTTTTAAATTTATTTTGTTTGGTTTTATGTACTTGTATTATTTTCTGTTAGTAAAGGCTTCTTCCCCTGTTATTTGTAATCCCATATTACTTCCTGCTCAGTGCATTTAAAAGCACTTAAAATAATTTGTACATTACACATCTGTGGCCTTTAGTGGAAGTTGTTAAATGAATTTATAAGAGCAACAGAGGAACCACATTTTTTTGAGGTTTTTATTCTATAACATAGCACAAGTTGGCTTTTTAATATATGCATTGTGTTTTAAGGATGATTTCATAAATTGAATTAGGTCGTTTCCAGTAGAGGTTGCATGAAGTCAGGGAGATGTCAGTACTCTGCACTGTCCCTGTTTGCAGTCTGGAAAGATGTTTTGTTTTCTGTTTCATTTGCCTGCAGTTAATCTTTTTCAGCTGCCAATATGATTAAATACACGCAGTTGTCTGCCAGTTGCCTCCTGAGTAGTGAGGCAGAAATTCAAATAAAGCCTCCCTTCAATAAAGTTGGCTAGAAGATACAAGCAGGAGCCTTGAAGCAAACATTTCAGGTGCAACACCAAGGAAGCTGTCATGTTAAGTACAGGTTCATTTAGGTACATCTGTGGATCTGCCAGTTTATCTTCTTTACACACCTTAAAATAACCAGAAATGTAAAGTACACTGATCGAGCCTAAACCACTGCACTTTTGTTTCAAATGGAAATCACTTGAATGAAGCAGTGACATTTTGGGTTGTTTCAGGAGCTCGTTTTAAATTCAGTGCCTCTTGCTGGTAGAGAAGGAGTTTTATGAATCTGCAACATGCCAGTGGAGAGTTTGGCCCTGGGTTTGCAGGAGTGTCTGAGAGAGCTGCAGTGGCTGTAAGGAATAGAGCCTAAAGAAAATATGTCATGCAGGAACACGGGAGCCATGCACAGCTCTGGGCCCACCTATTTGATTGTTTTCTCTGCCAGGCAATGCTTGAGTTGTTGTTGGCAATGGATGTTGCTGCAATTTCTGGTAACAGGAATTCTGTGGAACTCAGTGAGTTCTGCAAGGACTTGTTGCTCAGTTAAACACTATTGTTTGGTTATTCCAAAGTATTTCAAGGTACTGTTAGACACTCCCTTGCCATTGCCTACCTATTCTGGGTGTCAATTTTTGGAGAAAACGTTGTTCCTGCTCTTTGAAACCTTTCCAGAGTATTTTTACAGATACCATTGTGGAGCGAAAAAAGGAAATAGTGCTGTGGCAAAGCAGCATCTGGTCATTCACTTACAAAATGCTCATCTTAATAACATTTATCTTCAATGAAAAGAGAACAAGTTCCTGATTTAGCAGCCTAATTACCAGTGGAAGTTGTAAGCAGCCTGAGTTCTACAATATTTGTTGAGATCTCAGCTGTCATGTAATGGGATGTAATTTATTTTACAACTGTAGAAAAATAGGTTAGTGTCAGTTGTCTGTAAGAATTCTGTGTTCTTGCTTGTTGTGCCTCTCTTTCTGCATGTTTACAAAGTACCTTGAACTCCATCTGTGATCCAAGTCCTCTCTCCAGAAAATCTCTGCTAACGATGGTTCTGAATGCAGTTTGCCCTTTTGCTGTGTTGGTCAGTGCTGCTCTGTAGGCTCAGGAGCCCTGTGGCTGTTCCTGCCACGTTCAGCTGCAGGGCTAAAATCGTGTCAGATGGATTTAAGCGCATTACATTCGAGCCAAGCCAGACTAAGGCTGTTTCTTGGGAGTAGCTTACGTCTTCCAGTGAGTTAATGTAATACTCTGTACGAAAACAATGGCTTCTACCTGCCATTCCCCATGGTTTGATTAATGAATCCTAATTGCAGTCTTGATTACTTCCCCTTAAAGTAATATTTATTATAATGTAGAGGGTCAGTGATTGAGGGATAGGTAGGTAACCATGAGCTGTAATAAAAGCTGTAAGGAATACATTCAGCACAGATAATCTTCAGTCGAAGTGGGGACAATCAAACAGCACCTTACTGCCAGGGCATGAGAAAAGAGATTTTATAGTTTGTAAACAGTGAAAAGGAATTAAAATAGGTTAAAATCTTGCAGTGAAGCAAGGCCCAACTCAGACTGGGGTCCTGGTCTCTGGAATACTGGTCTGGGCAGGTGGGAGCAGCTGCTCCTTGGGACCAGTGTGGTGCTCACTTGGCAGCCTGGTTGCTTCTGGCTGTGGAGAAAACCCCTCTTTCTGTGTTGGCATAAGTATTGAATCAAGAAAAAACTCTTCAGACCAGATTTAAGGGATTTTTTTTAAACATACTTAACTACAATCACTGTATGTGCTTACTGGTTCAGGCTCTTTCCAGGGAAACTCTTGAGTAAAAAGTTTTCTGGAATAATTGGATGAAAAAACCTTTCCTCTCATCACTGTTCTCCTTGCCTTGCTCCAGCAGGCTGGGGAGAGATGCCTGCTGTCCACACCAAGAGCGAAGCTTCCTGGGGGGAGCCCTCCTCCCCTTCTGCTGCAGTTGATAATGGCACTTCGGCGTGGGGGAAGCCCCCCAGCAGTGGGACTGGGTGGGGAGAGAATCCTGCCGAGCCAGCAGGGACCTATGGAAGAACAAACACTCCAGCTGCTGCCCCAGCACTGTGCAAACCAGGTACACACACACACACACACAGGGGTGCCACTGTCCTGGCAGGGGAGGGGGGTTTGCTTCTGCCACTTCTGCTTCTCTGTGCATTTCAGGCACAGGCTGCCTTCATGGTTTCATTCTCAAAACTGCGTTAGCTGTTAATCCAAATGCCCAGTTAGTTCAAAAATAGGAATGTGGTGCATCCACCTGTAGATTTAAAGGAGTAGTTTTGTGTCTTTGGAGAGCAGCATAGCAGAGGTGCAGGAAACTGTGAAACTGCAGAAGGACGTGACTAGGACTTAAATCCTTGGTGTTTAAAAGAAACCTGAATTGGGATGAGAAGCAGTGGAGAACAGCCAGGATAGAATTGATTCTGGTAGGAAAAGCAGCACCTGAGAGCCACTAATCATAACAACCTCATGTGGGGTTAAACTGAGTGAGTGGGTGTTCTCTTCAGCCATTAAAACTGTTGCCAGGTTCAGGAACATCCTGAACCATTTCCTGCTTCGTGATTCCTAGCTCATGCTATTTGATAAATATCCTCCATCTCTGGATGTCCTGAGGGCCACAGTGATTGCTTTAGACTCATCTTTTGGCTGTTGAGATTGCCTGGAGTTTCATTCCTGCAAAATACCATAGTGAGACGTAGTTAAAAGTCCCAGAAAACATAAAAGAAGGACTGAGAGCTCTTAAGATGAGTAATCCCAGCTTTAAACAGAGTAAAGAGAATAAAATGGACTGAGGTGACACACCTCGTCACTGAATATGAAGCGTTCCCTGCAGCCCACGAGCTCCTTTCAGATTCCATTCTTCAAGATGGGAATGAGTTTCTGAGCATTTATGCTTTGAAATTTGGTTTGTTCATGGAAGAATGTGGTAGGTAAAATGGTGAGATTCACTGAAAAAAAATAGCACTTAACAAGTGTGTGCTCATACTTTGTTCCTTGTTCCTTGAACAGTGGAGTGGCCATGACCACAGATGTGGTTCTGGGAAGAGCAGGACTTGCAGTTGCTGGATGTTTTCTTCTCTGAGTACTTAGAGAACTTTCTTTTTTCTTGCTAGCTTCAAAGAAGGCATTCTTATCATTTTAATGCCAATTAAGCTATTTGATGAACCTCTTCATCTCTTGAAAATACTCTTATTAACACATTGGATGTGGCACAAAAGGCTATTTCTGTAAAATTTGCAGGAAACCGAATAAGATTTTTTTTTTTCTCCCACTTTCCCTCCAGCTTCAAAATCTATGCAAGAAGGCTGGGGCAGTGGTGGGGATGAAGTGAATCTCAGTACTAGTCAGTGGGAAGATGAAGAAGGAGATATGTGGAATAATACTGCTTCACAAGAGAGCAGCTCCTCCTGTAATTCCTGGGGGAACGCCCCGAAGAAAGGACTTCAAAAGGTAAGACAAAAATAAGGACACTCTCCAGAGAGTGGAATTAGCATAACGATTGCAGAATAAGTTGTCACAAATTTGCTGGTGCATTACACCTGAAATTAAACCTCTGACACCTGAACACAAGCACAGCCTGCCACTACAGTGGTTCAAGTACAGCCTACCTTGTTTCCAGGGGAAAATGGGAGATCTTTGAATGTAGGCATGTCAGATGCTTCGGGAGTTTTGTTGTTGTTGCCTTTGTTTTCTCTAAGTTTTATAAGCTTCCATGTATTCTATAGAAATGATAATGTATTAACAGAAAGAGGAGAAGGTGTTAAGGGGGCTTTCAGACACTTCCCATGGTGGTGGGAAGGCAAACAGTAGTTTCTGATGGAGATCTTTAACAAAAAAAGCTGTTTTCTATTTGTGAGGACGGTATGTGTGTGTGTGTGAGAACAAAGCGAACTTGTGTTAATGCTGCACTCAACCAAGAACATAGACAATTGTGTGAGGAAATTTTCCACTGCACAGTCTTTATTTCAGGACAAGGCCAGGCTGTAACTTAAAGGAAATGGGAATGCATTTAGCCACTTTGTTTGTTATTCCATTAGCCAACAGTTAGGCCGGTGATTTGATCAAGTATGGTTGTTTCTTGTACTGTCCGCAGCCCAAAACAAATCCGCGCTTGTCCCTTGGTACTTTCTGGAGAACTGAAAGGAAGAGACTTCTTAAGGATTTTGTGATAGAAAAGCTGCACAGAGATCTTTTAAAGGTGTTTATCTAGACGCTCTTGTTTGTTTTTAAGAAAATACACTGAGTAACATTCTTAACTTCAAGGTTGCAAACTTGTTTTTGGGAATGTTTTTCAGGAAGTGTTGTACTATTTCAGCTTTATTTCATTATATTTTTCTGCCAAGGATTAAAATGAAATACGTAAATTCAAAGGTGGCTTTAATTCAGTGGCCAGCAAATCAAATACTAAATAGTACACTGAACACCTATTCAGCTGAGATAAAATTTTACACTTTTGGGGGAAGAGAATCGTAGTCGCGTTGCTCGGAGGGTTCTTCAATACTTTCTGAATTAATGTACTAATACATCTTTCAGTAGCATGTGTTATTAATAAAAACCACTTACCATTTCTTTTATGTACATCTCACTGCAATGAACGTGGCAACCAGCCCATTAATGGAATCTCCCATTTATTTACTAAGGGCATGAAGACATCTAGCAAGCAGGATGAGGCCTGGATCATGAACCGTCTGATAAAACAGCTCACAGACATGGGCTTCCCTGTGAGTAGTGCTCAGCCAGCACACTGTGCCTTAGCTTTTAGCTTGTACTTCTGACTGTGGCTGTTTCAGACTGTAGCTACACCAAGATCTTCAGTCTCCAGGCTGGGAAGTAGGTCTGACCTGCATTTAAACACCTACTGTGATTTCAGAAATCTGCTGTAAACCTATAGAATGCTCTGAGATCAACCGGGGATATCCTTTCCATGAGGACATTTAGAGTATTTTGAAGTTCATAGTTATATAACAGGCATAACTTTGAACTGCAGTAATAATCCCCTCCTATTCCTCTTTTTTTATTAAGCAGGTGAAATGAGAGTATAGCTGGGTTGTTTCTTAGAGAAAGTCATTTCATTGTGATATTTGAGTTGTTGATGGAAAACAGGAAGACGTTTAAACAGAACAGTGTGTTTCACCTTGTAGAGCCGGTACTTCCTTGACAAACTGAAATACCTGAATTGTGAGAATTGCTGAAAGCAGAAAAAACCACACACAGACATTATTTAGGCTGCTGAACGAACATTAAACCCAGTACTTATGAGATGTGTCTGTTTTTTCAGGTTACTTTGAAATCATATGAATGTGATTACTTTGCCTCTTAACATAATTCCTGTTTTTGACAGAGAGAGCCAGCGGAAGAGGCCTTGAAGAGCAACAGTATGAATCTCGATCAGGCCATGAGTAAGTATCTCTGTAAGTAACTTTTTTGTCTTTAAAACAACACAGGAACCCTGCATGAATCTGAGCATTTGATTCTATTCAAACCAGTTGGATAACATTTATTTTCTTGCCTTGCTTTTGTAAGCAAAACGTATTTCTCTGAACTACTGTTGACAGCTTTACTCTCCGTGCCTCACCTTTTCCAATATATTCCCCCTTCCTGTGCAGGTGCTCTGCTGGAAAAGAAGGTGGAAATGGACAAGCGTGGAATGGGAGTGACCGACTATAATGGAATGGTCACCAAACCCCTTGGCTGCCGCCCACCACCAATCTCCAAAGAGTCTTCCATGGACCGCCCCACCTTCCTCGACAAGGTAAGCTCAGCAACAGCAACGTGGTGCACAAGTCAGAGTGTGCACTGTGTAGAAACACTCATGGTTCTCACTGTCTGCTTAGAAAGCGTGGAAAGAGGTGTGATAGCTGTGGCTTTATTCCTTTTCTCGTCTTTTTTCAATCTTGTGGGGAATTCAGTCTTTTTGGAAAGGATCAGTGATTGGATTCTCATGTAGAAGTAAAGAGTGATCACCCCCAGTTTTATACTTGAAAACTTCCTAAGGAATCAGTAACACAGTGGAACTAGAACTGGAAAAAAAACCAAAAAGATTAAGCGCAGGAATCTTGTTGCTCTGTGAGAGTCCAGTCAGTGACCCTTGCCCAAATTCACAATCAGGCAGAACCCAGGGCCAAAATCTTCCAAGAATTAGGTTCTTAATTTCTCTTCTTTTAGTTTTGAACTTCTTAGTAATTTCAGTGAAAGTTCAATACCTAAATAGGAGAGGGGAGCTCGGGTATTTTTGTTAAGTCTCAGAGCAGACAGCCATAGTCATAAATAGCTCCTTCAATGAGCTTCCCTTTCTGTGGTCACATATGACAAATTTTCCATCACTATTTAATGACTGAGGAAAAGGCTCCAGAAGTTCGTGGTGTCCAGGATTCAAAGTGACTAAAGAAAAGATTATATGGAAAAGTGCAGCCAGATCTTCAGTGGGAAATGAGATTTACAGCCTTGACAGAAAGTCCTGCAGAAACTTACCAGATCACCTAAGAATCCCCCTGAAAATTATCGATAAGTAAAGAAGAATCTCAGATGTCATTCTGTATTTCCCAGGTTATTTAAAGGTTTGCACAGATGAATGGTGGAGGATTCTGAACACAGAAATCAGTGTTTTTGACAAACTCTGCTGAAACCAATTAATTTCATATGAGCTGTGTACAGAGTGTGAGGCAGTAATGATATCCACTCATATAAAGTTCATTCTTAGCCGTGGCAGACTTTAATGAATGTGTTAATTGAAGGTCACAAAAGATGCAGGCATGCCAGTTAGCCTTTCCTTTTGTTGGATAACAATATCTTCAGCAGTAAAATTCTTGCCAGAGAGAGAGGTGCATTATGTGCAGCATGATGCATAATTCTGGAAACATATGTTAAACACAACTATTGAGAAGGGAGTAGTAAAATCATTAATATTCATACAGCAAGTAAAATCTATCAGTCTAGGCATAATCTGTCACAGTGACTTGGCTCTAACAAAGGAAATAATCCCACACTGTATTTGTTAGCTATCACAGTGTTGAGCAACTTGCTAAGTGAATTAAATAAATATAGTTTCTACTCTGAGAACACAGAGTTTTTTCCCCCCCTAAGAAATTCTTTCCAGATATACAGCTCATGCTAGTAGAGCAACTCCTCCAAAACCTTTTTGCCCTTCGAGGGCATGTTTCAGAGCATGAGTCTGGAGCTGTCTTGTTTCTGCTTAGGTCATCCTCGGTGAGGAACAAGCTCTCCACACAGCTGGACAGAGCACTCCAGCCAACATTCCTCATTTTACTTACTGCTTTAACAAGTCATCATCCTTTTGTTGTCTTGGTGTGTCTTCAGTAAGTTCTGCAAGGTTCCTTTTCATGAAGTTGTAGTTTGGGTTGGTGTGCTCATAGTTACCACTGTCTCAGATCACCTGCATTGACACTCCATCATTTTTCTCTAAACAGTTAAAGCCAGCACTTACTATTTTTCTAACTTTATACCTTTGAGGAGGGAAAATTTCCAACCCTGACATTTGCTTCTGGACCTACTGAGCTCCCTCCTCTCTCTGGATCAGGAGTGGTCTGTGCAATTCAACATCACCTTTGAGTGTTTGCTTTCTCTGTTTGCTGCAGGTGCACTTTATTCCATGTCACACCAAGTCAATCTTCAGCACTAGGGGCTTTGTTAATTTATTATTTCTCAGGGTGTTATCTTGACCTGTAGCACCATAAAAGGACAAGGGAGAAAATCCAGTGGCCTTGAGGGAATAAAGCCCTGATATGTGATCTCTCACACTTGGTGGCAGGTGTGCTGTGCTTAGGTGTCAGGTTTGCCTGAAGATGTTACCTGCTGTCTTCTGGAGCCATCAGATTTGTAAGAAAAACATGTCAGATTTTCCTGGAAGCATCCTTAAAATACCAGAAATAAGCCTAGAGAAGGGATCTTTTTTTCAAGTGTAGAGTTTGGCTTGAGACTCTGAAATTCTCACCTTGCAAATGAAGTCTCCTTTTCCCTACCCTCATGATCAGTGACCAGCTCCTCTTCTCTACTACTGCAAAATCCAGTTCTACAAGCCTTGATGCCTCTTAGCTGCAATCCTGTTCTTCCAAAAATCTTCTGACTAGACCCTTTTTCCTTGTTTCTGATTTGAGCATAGTGTTTATTGGGTTTTTCAGCCTCATCCTTCACATTCTGAGCTCAGTAATCTCTGGGGACTGTGGTTGGTTTCTGTCTTTGGGACAACAAGTAGGATCTTGTATTAATGAGGAGAAACTTTTTTTAGATGTCACAATTAGATAATGATCACTAGGGGTTTTAGGTCATCTTTTAAATTCTTCTTTCCTGCATCTCTGCCACCTGTGATCCAGTGACTGAAACCATTTTCATCACCCCTTGTGTGATGAGTACTTCTTTGAGTATTGCATTTCCTTCAGGTTGCTTTTGCCTAATTCCTGTTTGATTTGAAGATAATTTTTTTAGATGAGATTTTATTACTTTAACTTCTTCTTTTAGGAAAGAATTTTTTTTTCAAATCTTTCTTTTAAAGAAGTCAGTGTGTATTTTCTGCCAACTACTTCTGTAACTGACTTTATATAAAGACCTCTGGCAGATTTATCAGCCTCTCATCTGTCTGTTGAGACATTTTGATTCATGAAGTGACAGTTGTTGGCAGGTGACAGCAAAAGTGTCCAGGCATCCTCTGCTAAATTGTCCATATCTCATAGGGCTAAAAACCTTTGAGTAATTCTGCTTGCATTCTGTCACATTTGGTATGTGAAACCATTGTGAGAGATTTCCCAAAATCCTAAAAAACACCAGTGTGGTGCTTTCTGTTAGATAACTGTAGTAGGAAACACTGCTACCAGTAGGATTTTATTGTTGTGTCAAGTCCCTTCAAAAAAGTTCAAAGCCGTGCTGGATTGAGCATTAATGTGATGATTCAATTTTTAATTGAGTAGCCTGAGGAAGAAGCATAACATAAATTTGTAAGAAAATCACTGAAGAGGAAAGGTTAGGTAGAAATGATTATTCTTCAGGAAACAATTATTACATAAAGGATCCTGAGAAATAATGGGTCAGAAACCACTGTGAGCAGTAAAATTGTCCTCTAGTCTGGCTTGAAAATGGCTAAAGGGTGCTTTAATTTGACCAACTGAAATACTTCATGTTCATAAATGAATTGATTTTCGTTCAGTTATAGAGCACAGATGTGTGCAGCACAATGCAACAAGTTCAAATTAAATAAAATAGAACCAGGTGAATATGAACAAAGTGTTACAAACCTACACAAAGCCATCTGCTGCAATTCAGCCAAGGAACACACTTGTGAAGGAGTCTGGAACTGAAATGCCAGAGTCTCCAGTGTGGCTTGTCCTCCACTGTCCTTGGCACTGCCTGTTTCCAAATTGAGAAAAAATAATGTCAGTAAGGCAAGACTTGAATAAATTTGGGGGGCAGGGAGGGTCTTTCATGGTCAGTGGGTCTGTTCATGTAGGGAGCAATGGCATCTGAAGGGGACAGCAAGCACCAAGCTTGAAATTATTTTACTTTGAAGGGGGAAGGGTAGAATTGTAAACATATGTCTGTGATCTAAAGAGAAATCCTTGAACCTGTTACTGTCATGCAAGCTGCAGTTGTTTGTGGAGTGTGACTGATGTCCAGTAGAATGTAAAATATTTCGAGCTGAAAGGCCTTGGGGATATCATTAGAAAATGTCAGTGTCCCCCTCAGGGTAGTCAGATAGGATGTCAAGTGTCACTTTGCCTGATCGTAAAGAAACTTTTCCTTTGCATCAAAGGAGAGCTGTAGAAAACGCATTTTTCAGGATTAACTTAAAACATAGAATTCACTGAGCATGCTTGCTGCATTAGGTCATCTGTTTGGGTATGTGGTTAGCAGACTGGGCTGCTTTTTGAACAAAGGAGCTTCACCACTATCTCACAGTCTTTTTGGGCTTTGAATTTATTGTTTGAAATAACCCAGCTCCTCACCTCCTTAAAAAGCCTTCCCTTGCAATGAACATACTGCCTGAAAAGCAGCAGCCCAGCACATTGCAAATTAAAGCTTTTTCTCTGTGCCTGTTTTTTTGGAGCCCTACTTTGTACACAGTGTTTTTTGATCATGCTTACCTCAGGCTTCCCAGACATCAAAGCACAGTTTGAGATAGAGCTCAGAGCCCCCCTGAAACACGAGCAGAGATCTACCTGTTTGATTGGGGGTTCTCTAATTTATTTTATTTTCTGCCTTGCTGTTTGCTCCCCATGGGGGCTGCCTCCTGTGCATGGGATCCATGCTCAGCCGTGGTTCCTCACAGCCCAGTTAGCAGAGGGGGCTCCTCCTGCCTTGCTAAAATCTGCCTCCTCCTGGGGATGTTCAGGAAGGCTGCCCAGCCCATATTGTCATTACTGGGTTTGATGGTTTGTGTTTGTTGGCTGCCTCGCAGTGTAATGTTTCAGAGTGGGGTATTAATAACTCAGCGCTCTGTGAATATTGAAAGAGGCTCATGTGTCTCAGTTAGGGAAGGGGATTAATGCAAAAATGCTTTTTTAAGAGCAGAGCTATGATGTGGAACCAAATCCAGACTGGTGTCAAATAAGCTGATGTGGCCTTTCCCAAGTTTTGGGTTTCTTGAAGCTCTGGTTTATGTCTGTGCTCCGCTGCTGGAGTTTTCCAGACAGACAGAGGGCTTCCCTGAAATGTGCTGGGCCTCTCCCCCTTCCACCTTTCAGTCTGGTGGAGAAGAAAGGAGAAAACCTAAGTGGGAAGGAGACAATGGCCACATGATAGCTCTGCAATCAGCTGCTAAAATCCTTCCTTTCCTCTGTCGAGGTGGGGGTGAGGGTGATTGTGCATTTGGGGATGAAGTGCAACACAGTTACAAAAAACAATACCTTAATCCTGTTTCTCTCTTTCTTCTCCCTTCACTCCATGCTTTCCATTCCCTGTTACTCATCCCTTTTTTTTTTAATACATCTCTTTTTATTCATCCATGCCCTTTTCTGTCTCCATGGGACACTGTTTTGTGCGCTGTGGGCTCCTGGCACCGCACACAGCTCACCCTCTCTTTCTCCAATCAGGATGGCGGCCTAGTGGAAGAGCCCACTACTTCACCATTTTTGCCTTCACCAAGCCTGAAGCTCCCCCTTTCAAACAGTGCACTCCCTAATCAGACCCTGGGCGGGATTGCCTCAGGGCTGGGCATGCAAAACTTGAATTCTTCTAGACAGGTAAGGCTGTTGGGGAGATCCCGAGGGGAATTTCGGCTCTCTTGGAGTAGCTGCTAGTGCCTGTCAGCCTCTTCCCCAGGAAAAAAGAGTTTAAACTGGAAGTGCAGCAGCTTTGTTCGTGTGAAATATCAGAGGAGGAGCTACCTGCTGTGTAAACATTTCACCTTACAGGACATAAAAGAACTGCTTAGTTGTAATTAGCCTGCTGGTGACACATATCCCTCCAGAGGAGACTGTAGTGTTGTGGATTTATACCCCTGAACCCTGGTGTGGCTCTGCCTTCAGGGATGGGAAATCTCTTTTTTTGAGGCATTGCTAATTGTCACAGACTGTAAGACAGTGAGATTGCTCTAATTCATCTTTCCTGGCTGGTATAATCATTCTGTGATGTGATGGGGGCTTTTATAGTCCTGCTCCAAGTGTCAAGGCATATCACAGTTTTAACAGGTGTCAAAAAAGAAACTGGGCTTCCATCACCTGGGTCAGGTAGAGCATCAAGTTAAGGGGGTGTTTTGGCCCCTGGGTAGAACAGGCTGAGAGGGAAAGAAAAGGAGAGGAGGTGAGGGGAGAAACTGATAACCACCTTGAGACTGAGAAGCCATAAGCTGATTATGACAAGGTTATTTTTGCCATCAGACTGAAGCCCCAGCAAAGATAAGAAATAAGAACACAGAAAAACCGTCATTCTGTTGTGGCTATTTATTATGTATATTCTTTTAAAGTCAGTTTTCTTAAGGCAATACTTGTCCAGCACTCACAGCCCATTAAGCACATCTTCCCAAAGCAGTCTCCACTAATAGCATGTCCATTATCAGTAGCTTTGTAAAATGACTAAGTAAAAAAACTGCTTAGCCAGCTGGAGGATGGGGTTATTGGGAGTTTAATGCTTCCATTCTTCTGTCCCTTGCTATACAAATACAAACATTTTTAGCAAGTACTTTTGATTGTTCATCTTGTGACCCCTCAGGGTTCTGCATCCTTATAAAAGCCATCTTCAACTTCAGCTGCATTTTGTTCAGGCATCTGTGCAAAGTTTTGGGAGTTTCTGATGTTGGGTACGCGGCAATCTTTGCGCTGCCCGTTTCTAAACCTGGTTTTCAGCACAGCTTGTATGTGCTGTCTCTTAACTCGTGCCTGCAATAATCAGCAAGAGTAAAGCCTGCACAGACAAGTAACACCCAGGTTCTGTGCTGAGTGGTGTCATTAAGTGCCTGTGTCACTGTTGTCCTGCTGCAGATACCGAGTGGCAATCTGGGTATGTTTGGCAATAGCGGAGCAGCACAAGCCAGGACCATGCAACAGCCGCAGCAACCGCCAGTGCAACCTCTTAATTCATCCCAGCCTAGTCTTCGTGCTCAAGTGCCTCAGTTTCTATCCCCTCAGGTCAGACAACACCTCACTCATACCTTTTCCCTTTCCCTGGAACTCTTCCCATGTGCTCTGTCATGCTCCTGAGGTTTCACAGCTGCTGCTGCCTGGCTGTGTCTGTGTTATTTGTTTCCTGGGCAGGAAGATGTGACATGGCTGAGGTGTTCTCACATGCATGTCACATAATTACTTCTGAGAGCACGTTCTCGTGCTCCTTTTTGCACAGTGGTGTTTCTGAGGAGTTTGTTCTCATCTCTTTTTTTATAATTGAACACTTGAGTACAGTTATTATGATTGTATTAGAGCCTCTTGCTAATTTTTTTGATAGTTCATGGTATTACTTCTGGTGCTAGTAACACTTTCCAGCTTATGTGACTCTTATTAATGGTTCACACGGTTGCCACTGTTGAAAGTAAATGTACAACGTTTAACACTCTTCTCTTCTTTAGGTTCAAGCACAGCTTTTGCAGTTTGCAGCAAAAAACATTGGTCTCAGCCCTGCACAGTTAACCTCGCCAATTAATAATCCTCAGCATATGACGATGTTGAACCAGCTCTATCAGCTGCAGCTGGTAAGTTAAAAGACGTGGCAGATAAGCTCTAAATCAGAATTGAAGGCATGAAGATAAACTAGGAGAATGATTAAATTTTTAAATGACATGACAGATCTTCAAAACAATCAGCTGCTGATTTCTTTGATAAAGTTTCTTTTTAGAGAGACATAATGATTTTTTTTGCCTTGGGCTTTATAAATAGTCATTTGTGGAATAATTATCCTTTACAGCTGATCAGTGGAACTAAAAGTCAGTTGTCTTCCCACTGGTATGAATAACACAATGTGTTCTCAGACAGCACTGGCCTGTATGTTGCATGTCAGTGGAAAGATTAAGCTGGACACATGTGTCACAACATAACCAGAGAAATCTTGGCAGTGCTGGTCACCTGGGTTACCTACAGAACTTCTTCATTTGCCTCACTGAAAAATAAAGTGTAGGGTGAAGTTCCTTTAATTAATGGAGTGTATACTAAGCAGGTCACGTGATAAGAACTACTGACTTCTGTGTACTTTTGCTGTGTTTGCAAATTTATATCTCTATTTTTAAATGCATATGAAAATAGTTAATTGAATTTTAAGAATATTTTAGAAAGAGATACTGTGAACTCACTGTTGGCCAGGGTTGAACATATGACAGACTAGTTCAGTTGCTGTCACTGTGCTAGTCAAACTTACTTATTAGTGACAGTGTTTGATACTTTTACTCATTTCTGATTATTTTCTCTAGTATTGAGGAGCACAGCATTATTCTCATTATAATTGGACAGTACCCAACTACTTGAAAAACACCTGTACAGAATTCTTTTGGATTTTGAATTCATGTGTTTCAGAGAAACTTACCATGTAAAAAAAATTTCCTGCTGAGTCAGCTACTTGAAAATTGTGGATTTTTTTCAGGAATAAAGCAGCACAAGTGACTTAACTACAAAGTGTTGGCAGAACTCAAAATGGCCAAACCAAAAATAACAATTGGTATTTATACTGTTTGTATAATACTATGAACTTCTGTTTTAATTTTTGCTTTGTGTTACAGTTATTTCAGAAAAAAAAGTGGGTTCCTGTCTTTAATGACCACTTTTTTCCATGTGGACTTACTACTTTTTTTTCTTTTTTTTTTTTTTTTTTTATGAAAATGAACATGGGACTTAAATACCGTAAAACACATTTGTGACAGGATTATTCCTGTTGCTTCGTGGAGCGTTTTCAGAACATTGCAGAGTGTGTTTTTCTCTGTGTTGTGGTGCAGCAGAGCAGCTGAAGGGAGCTGTGTCTGACCTGTCCCTGTCCCCACAGGCGTACCAACGTTTACAAATCCAGCAGCAGATGTTACAGGCTCAGCGTAACGTTTCCGGACCCATGAGACAACAGGAGCAGCAAGTAGGTGTCCCTGCCAGCTCCAGCTCTGCTTTAGGGTTTGGTTTCAGTAGCTTGGAGAGGCTCAGTGACATTACACCAAAGCAGCTAAAGCATCCTTAAATGAGGAATGCAGTGCGTGGTTTGAGTGCTGGACAGGAAAGGTGCTGAGTGATGAAGCTGATCCACAGCCTTGCTGGAGGGAAGCTCTTCAGCCCTTCATGCAGCCAGTTTGTATTTGTAAGGAGATGCAGCGTGTTATTTCGCTGTAGAGAAAAGCAAAGAAATGCAGTGTTTTTGTGGATTAACCACTGACAGTTGTTTGTTGGCTCTCTCCCTGCAGGTTGCACGTACAATCAATAACATGCAGCAGCAGATCCAGCAGCACCAGCGCCAGCTGGCCCAGGCACTGCTTATGAAGCAGCAGCCTCCCCCTCCACATCTGTCTTTGCACCCCTCTGCAGGCAAATCAGCCATGGATAGCTTTTCACCCCATCCCCAGGCTCCCGGCCTTCCTGACCTGCAGACCAAAGAGCAACAGTCTTCACCGAACACCTTTGCTCCTTACCCTCTTGGTGAGTGTCCTCCTGCAGCAGGGGCACACAGGGAGTCCATCTCCTTCATTCACACCTCAGTGTTTTGCTCCACAGTGTAACAAATACAGATTTTTTTTATATATATATATATAAAATAGCACTAAAATGACAAAACAACATCGTGCCTATGTGGTAGCTGTATCTGCTCACCTGTGTTCTGCCTACAGATATCAGAACAGAAGATTTGCCTGATTGACTTCTTATATATGTTGCTATTTATGAACTAAATATAAATTAGCAGCATCATGTTGTAAAATACATAAATGTCATATTGATAAACAGGAGTATCAGCTGGAAAAAAGTTCTGCAAGGTTCATCTTTCTGCTGTAATCAGCACTGGTGAGGCATCAGTTTTGGTCAAGGTATTTCTAGAAATACCTGGATCAGTTTGAAGGAATGCAGGAACATTGTGGTGGAGGTGATTAAACATTTCAAAAACACAACTGTTAAAGAAAAAATGAAATCCCCTGCTCAGTAGTTTAAAGAGAAGATTTAAGAGACATGTAAGAATCTTAAAAAATGTAAAGGAGATGTAGGAAGACATTTTCTTGCATTTCCAAATGCAAGAGGTAATAAACTTGAGTTGCATAAAAGGAGATCTAGTTGGACATTAAGGATCACTTGGATTAAGCAGAGTAGAGTACTGGAATAAATTATCTAGGAAGTTCCTGAAATCTTCATCCACCAGCATTTTGTGCTAGGTTAGACATAGATCTGAAAAATATGATTGAAATCAAAATAATTGATTGGGCCTGGATATAGAGTGAACAGAGCAACCTCAGACCTGTTTGCTGTGTGATTGTTTGGTGTATGCTACAGACTTCCTTTTTGACATAAAGGAATTAATTTAATCTCTTTGTGACTCTCTTTGTGCTGGGTACAATAGTATTGCCAAGCTTTATCTGCCAGGCAGCAGTTAAGAAGGTAATTCTGACTGCTGTGGTGAGCTGTTGTGTCTGGGAGCATCAGAAGGCAAAAAGATTTGTGAATTAAAGGCCTAAGTCTGAGAGGTTCTTATATCATCTCAGCTTTCTGTGATCTGCTAACATTCAGGATTATATATCAAAAAAGACCCAGATTCATGTCACAGAAACATGTCAAAATTATTCCCTATATAATAGTCCGAGTGATTTTGTTCTGTGTATACAAAATAGAAGCCCAGTTAGCTGCTGTTCATCAGCACAGGTTCTGCACTGTTTGTCTCACCTTTAACTGGTTCCTTTCTGGGGGGATTGTTAGCAAAATGAAGTGGCAGACATTGTGGGGGGGTGTTGGGGAGACATTAGGAATATTTTGCCTTAGCCATGGAATGATGCCAACTGGTTTAAACACAACATTCCACTGCATTCTTCCAAGACAAGTGAAGAGACTGTAAGTGGAAACACTGACAGCTTTAAAATATGATCCCTGCATCTTGGTTCCCCCCCTTTTTAGCAAGGTTTTAGCTTTTTCTGAATTCATGGGAGTTCTTTTGGTGTTCCCTAAAAGCAAAAGCTCTTGAAAATGTGCGTTGAAAATACCACACATGCATACAGATATCTGAAAATCAATGTTGAGTAATTCCTGCAGCTGGATTTCAAACACAGCTTTTCAATCCCTCAGTGTATGATGGATATCTAAGGATCTCTTTCCCCCCGCAGCTGGACTGAACCCGAACATGAATGTAAATAACATGGACATTACTGGTGGTTTGTCAGTGAAGGACACTTCTCAGTCCCAGTCTCGCCTTCCTCAGTGGACACACCCCAACTCAATGGATAATCTGTCTAGTGCTGCTTCTTCGCTTGACCAGAACTCCAGCAAGCACGGTAATGTCCCCTGGCACCCCCTGCCAGCCTGGCTTTGGGTGATTCCAGCCACAGGGCAGTTGGAATTATTCCTCTCCTGTTCCTTTTTTGTGGGAGTGCTCACAAATGGTTGGTACCGAGCACCTCCGAGCCCGTGAGATTCTGTAAATGATTTCTGCAGTGAAGGGCTTGCAGCTCTCCACTCCCTGCATGCAGTGTAGGAATGTTTTGGGGTTTTTTTCATTTGTTGAATTTTGTTGCTGGGATCATGGAGTTCAAGTGAAACAAGCCTTTAGTGTTGGCAAAACAAGTCCCACAATCTTTCCCTTATTCCAGACCTGCATACCTACAATCCAAAAAAACTTTACATTGGCTTTCTCCCACAGTTTTTCCAGTATCATCAACCTAGTTAGGAAGAAAGGTATGATAGATTACGTAGTTACTCAGCCTAGAGTTAGGGACACAAACTTCGTACTTTTCCAGAAGTAATTGCTAAACTCTTTGAAGACCTTTATCTCTAACTCCTTCAGTATCCTGAGCCAGTTGTTCCTTTATTTCCTGTACCAAGTTTATTCTCCTAGAACATGGGGCTCTGTTAACTTTATCATATCCTGGATTTTATTATGAGCAGCATGAATTATTTCTTCTACAGCAGTTTTTTATTCTGCAAGTAGCTACACTGCTGATGCCAAATGGTTGTTTGATAGTTTGTAGGAACATGAGAACAGCCATTTCAAATCATCCATCCTGTCAGCACTGCATGCCTAGGGAAGGATGAGATGAGGGATATTCCTTGGTATGCTGTCTCAGCAAGTTCCTATTTACCATCAGTGTGATGATTTGAATTACTTAGTCTTTTTTGGCAGGAATTTAATGCAGAATTCTTCAACTTGAGTGTCTAGATTGTACCAGCAGTGTGTCTCTCAGCTGTAATCCCTGCTAAGGCTTCAGATGCCGTTAAGCTTGGCTTGCTGTGATTGCATTTTAGTTTTCTTTTTATCTTTGTAATACAGAAAAGAAAAAAAAAATAATAATAATAACAAAATATATCCTGATGAAATTCCATCCCCACAATGCCCATTTCACTCCTGGCAGGTGCTATCCCTGGAGGTTTGAGTATTGGTCCTCCGGGAAAGTCCTCCCTCGATGACTCCTACGGCCGCTATGATCTGATCCAGAACAGTGAGTCTCCTGCCAGCCCACCTGTAGCTGTTCCTCACAGCTGGTCACGTGCCAAATCCGATAGTGATAAGATTTCCAATGGCTCCAGCATAAACTGGCCACCAGGTAACACAATCCAGAGCCTTGGTGTTGGACTGATGTCCCTAAAATGTGTTGTTGGGTGGGTTTGTTGAGTCCTTCTGATGCGCAGGAGCTTTGGAGGATGATGACTTCACACACGTCCCTTTTTATCGTGTTTGAAACAGAGTTTCACCCAGGAGTGCCGTGGAAAGGACTGCAGAATATTGATCCTGAAAATGACCCCGATGTTACTCCTGGCAGTGTTCCAACTGGGCCTACCATAAACACCACGATACAGGATGTGAATCGCTATCTGCTCAAGAGTGGAGGTAAACACACAAATTGCTTCCACATCTGTGCATACTTTCCTTTCCCTTCCAAAGAAGGGTTGACCTCATTTGTTACGATAAAACATTTTTTTTTTTGCATGTGCTCCTAATCTAATAATGCTTCTGCTCGGAATTGTCACTGACTATGCAGAAATAACTGTTTTAAAAGAAGGGATTAAGAAGTTTCTTGTTTTCCATGGGAATGTAAATATTTTTATATTGGAAAAGGCTGTGAGATGTAATTTAAACTTCTGTGGTCACTGGAAGTTTTTCTAACCTGTATCTCATACGGTTTTGATGAAGATTTTGCTCTCCACACTGCCCACCCTCCTCCATACACTTCGTGAAATTCTCAGAAGACTCAATACAAAAGTTCCACAGTTGTTGCTGAGACAGCAGAGTTCTGCTACACTAATTAATTGGAGCTTTGTTAGAAGATCAACAAGCAAAATAAAATAGAAATGCTTTATCTCCAAAACCATAAAAGAAAAAAATTGGGAACTGACTACTAAACTAGTATTTCCCAGTGCTATTTCCATTCTATTTGTGTTGGCAGTGCTTACTTCAGAATAAGAAGGGAATTCTCTAAAACAAGAAAGCCTTGTGACTGTGCTACTTGTTAGCTACTTGTGCTGGAAGTTGATCAAGGGAAAGGTGGCTTGGTTAATTGTGATCTGAGTGCCAAACCAGCCAAGCTACCTGCACTCTGTCAGAGCACTGCAGTTGGCACAGGAATAGCATCAGCAAGGCTGTCCAGAAGGACCTGTCAGGAGTAAAAATGTGAGGTTTGTTTTAACAGTTACATCTGGTGATACCAGCAGATTGTAAACCAGGGCTATCCTTGAAGTGGGGGTCCAGCTCTGGGCTTGTTACCTCAGGCAAGGGATGTGAAACATGAGGGAAAGGAATCCAGAGTGTTGATTGCCTGCAGTGGTTTTGGTTGTCTCTTAGCTGGAAGAAGCCTTTCTTTCAGCTGAAACATGAAGTATTTGGGTAATGAACAAGGTTGAATTGACATCTGATGACTCCAAAGTGCTTCCAAGGGGACGGGCAGGTTTGAAGTTATAAAAAGAAAAGCTGTAAGATGTAATCCAGTGACACTTCAGATACAGTGCATCCCAGAAGTACTGCTCAGGCCAGGAGCCTAAACCTGCAGAGCTGTACCTGTAAAATCAGATGATATCCACTACAGGTCTTGCTGCTTTAGAGAAGGAACTTCAGCTCTGTTGGTGCATAATCTGCCTGTGGAATGAAGAAATAACTCCTCTCCTTAGAGAGGGTCAGCAGAGATGGTCTTTGCAGAAGTAAACAGGCCCTACAGAGGTCAGACCTTCTGAAAAGCAGGGCCTGTGAGGGTCAGTGTGTGCTTCTTTTCCTCATTAGCTTTTTAGCTTGGTAATAATAGAATTTTAATAAAAACTTCAGTTGCAGAATCTGTTTCTTTATGCTTGTATAACTGCAGCCTGAAGCACAGAGCTTGTGCTGACAGAGCCGCTCCCCAGTAGAGGGTCAGGCTGTGGGGTGTGCTGTCCTTGCCCTGTGCACTTAAACAAGGCAAAACTTAAGCATTTGGGTCAATTTTTGCTTTGGCCTGTTTGCTAATGAAGCTTTGGAGGGTCAGCTTCTGTGAGCTGAGGGTTGTAGCCATGAGGAACCAGGACCATTTTCAGCTCTGTGGGCTTTGAATCTGCTATAATTCCATAGTTCCTGCCTGGGGAATAGATTATTTCCAGACAGGGCCTGATGCAGAGTTCTGTTGCTTGAAACTGATGTCTGTATTGGTGTCCCCTGGAGCACAGGGAGTCTGGTTAAGGTAAAGTTTGGTTGGTTGCTGTTCCAGTTAAAAACAAAGCCTGTGTTTTTTATTGAGCTGTGAGGGATGAGATTGTCCTTTTACTTCCTCTCTTCTATCTCAACACAGTGCTCTTTGCTACAGAGCTCACCTATTTCTATTAGTCAGTTAAAGATGTTTCAGTATCACAGCCCATCTCTGTGTGTCAGGAATGATAAGTCACCCAGGATACACACTTGATTTTGTTGGTGGCTAGAGAGAATACTTTCAGCTCTCCTGGTCTTTGTAATGAAGATTTTTGATTTTATGTTCAGTTTCTTTCATTTGCTGCCAGTAAGGAAATTGTACATATGCTTAGATAGCTGCTCAGATTATAAATGATTAACTGGGGTGGTTTTGTGCTATTTCATTTATGTTATCAGTTTGAGAAAAGATTGCTGAAATATATCTTTGCTTTTACTGAAAGTCTGCAAAAATTTAAAGACACCTGTGGGCATTAGGATGTAGGGGAAGTGTTTACCTTGAGTAATTTGGACAGATCACCCGTGGTAAGAGGATATTTTATCATACACATCTCTGCTCATCTACAGTTGCCATTGCCTAAGTCAGCTGGCAGAGGACCTTTATAAATTAAACCTGTTCCTCTGACACTAAACGCTTTAACACTGTTTTTTGAGTCACGTATTTTAAAAGAAATGCAGAATTTCCCTTCTGCACTACAGTTGTTCCTGTGCCAGCTTTCTTCTCTCTCCTTCTAAAGACTTGTGCCTCACTTTTTCACGCTTCCAGTAACATTTCATTCCTAGACTAATTAAGGAGAATGCCTTGCATGGTTGGTATTTGCACACAATAGATTTGCTTATGTCACACCAAACATCATTGTGCCCATCTTTCTTAGTTGCTTCTCTGCTGGTTCTGCAGGGTCATCCCCAACATCATCTCAGAATGCCACGCTGCCTTCATCGAGTGCCTGGCCGCTTAGTGCCTCCGGCTACAGTAGCTCTTTCAGCAGCATTGCATCTGCACCTAGCATTGCAGGTACGGCCTTTCTGCTTCCACAGCTTCTGCATTCCCAGGAAAAGGCCCTAGGGAGTGCCCTCCCGGTGCTGCCAGGAGTGCTGCCCCAGGCAGAAGTGTGTTTGCAGCCCTGTGCCAGGTGGCAGCTCTCCTGTCAGCTCTGCGCCTGGGATTGTGCTGAAAAATGGATTTATTCCACTTGGTGTCACTTGATGCTGGCATCGAGATTTTGGGGGAGGAACACTGTCCAGGGCCTCAGCAGGAACAGACCCTTCCAGGAAGAGCTGATGTGAAATTTGTGATGTTAAAGAACTCACTGTTAAAAGTGAAACATCTTCAGCAGTACCTCCAAGGGGTACTTCTTGCATGGCTCTGGGAGGTTTGGGGCTCTTCAGTGTCTTTTAATAGGCAAGCCAAAGCCTGATGCTCCCCTATATGGCTGAGCTTGTAAGTGAGCTAAACAATTACCCCATTTTCTTTACTGAGCTCTGCATTATGGAGCTTCTTTTTGCAAAACGTGGAAACTTTGCTTGCAAACTAGCTACCTAATTATGCAGTTTGTCCCTTTGTAAAATTGTGTTGGGCTGTATAGATGGATTAGATAAGAAAATGCTGAACCACTAAAATCCCTCCACTTCTCTGAAGGTGCAGCCTCTGGGTCAGGCTGCAGAATACAAAACAAAAAGAGCTTGTTGGGGATATTTTCCTCCAGTGAAAGGGAAAGAAAGGAGTGGCTTGCTTTTCTTTATCTGCCATGCATTTCTGCTTTATTTGCTGCCTTTTTATTTTTTTTGGTTTTTGCAGTGTCATCTAATGTTTGTGTCACCTCCATGAGAAGTAGTGACATAGCAACATCTGGCCTGTGGTGTTCTGTGCCTGTATTTTGTGCCCCATCACAGGCTGGGCTGCTCTGAGCTCTCAAACTCAGACTTGCTCCTCTCCTCTCACCATTTTGCACTCATTAATGTCTTCATTGTCGTTGTCAAATTATTTTCGTTGCTGCAATTTGCCAGAAGATGGGAGAGTGGTTGCCCTTTCACTTAAATTGTTATGATTCAATATGAAATAATTGAGTTAAACGATTTAGATAAATGGAGGCAATTTGGAGATTGTGTGTGTATGTAACTGAGTCTGTGATTTTGCAACTGGTAAATTTGGCTTTGGGACTCATAAAATTACTCAGTGCCTGCCTCATGTCTTAAAGCACTGATCCAGTATAAACTTAAATCTGCCAGTTCCAGTTTTACGAAAATTCACAAGATCTTTGCGTGTTGGACTTTATCAGACCAAATATTTTCTTGTTCTCTGCAATCAGCATTAAAGCATTAGAGCAGCACAGTGACAGCATCATTTGCTGGGGCAGAAGGTGCAGGATTGTGTCCCTTTCAGTCCATTCCAGCCCTACATGTGCTGCCAGTGTTGGTAACAGCAGAACTGTGCTGTGACAGGGAAATTGGGCTCTAATTGCACAGCACATGTTGGTATCAGGAGGAAAAGGCAGGGATGTGTAAGTCTGAAGGTCAGTAAAGATTTGTTTTGTCATCCATTATTTAAATCAATTCAGACTGCCCCTCTGAATGCTATACTGGGTCTGCTGTTCTTGGGTTTGTGTTATTTTATAAAATTTTGAATTGGCAGGAGCAGCAGTAAGAGTTTGAAAACTGATCAGGGAAAGAACAAGCAACAGCAGAAAGTTATAAGTACTGACAGGTTGTGGTGTGGCCTGATCTTCTGAAGACCCAGTTTTTCTCAAAGATACTTGGAAGAAAGAGTACAGGTTACTTCAAATATTCAGAAATGAAGTTTTTGTTGGTCTTTGATCTTTAGAATTTTAACAATGCAACAGCAGAACATGGGTATATATACTGAATTCTTTATATTAGGTAAAATGAGTTGTGCAAGAAAGAGTGTTTAAGTCCTATTAAACCTTTGAGAGAGACAATCTTGAAGTGTTTCATTATAATTTTGGTGAAATCAGATTTCAAATACATCCATTTTCTGGGCTTTTTTTTTCCCTTGTATCACCTTTTACAAGAAAACCAAACAACAGATTTTCACTAGGGAACTTGTGTGTAGCAGGTAGTGTGAAGTTCACTAAACACAGAAGTGCTGCAAGGTGTAAACAGTGGTTTAAGTAGGTTCAAAGAATGCAGGATTCACAGCACTGGATGCTACAGAAAGTTGTTCTTTTCCTGCAGAAAGCTGGGAGGACGTGGCCCATGATACCCATCAGTGAAGAACACCCAAATGTACTGTTTTTCTGTTGCAGGTAAACTGTCAGACATCAAGTCCACGTGGTCCTCTGGCCCGATCTCTCACACCCAAGCCTCTCTGTCCCACGAACTCTGGAAGGTCCCCAGAAACACTACAGCTCCAACGAGACCTCCTCCAGGCTTAACCAACACCAAGCCATCCTCCACGTGGGGTGCCAGTCCCCTGGGCTGGACCAGCTCTTACTCCTCTGGTACTCACAGCTCTCTCTTCTGCCTTCTTTTTAGCACTGTTTGCTGCTGCTGTGTGTGTGAGGCTCCAGAAACCAGAGCTTCGACACAGCTGGAGTGGTTCTGTTCTGAGGATGCATCTCCTGTCTCTTTATTTCACTTGGGATAAGTTGTAAATTAAGCATCTTTCAGCTGGTCATGTTAGAGATTTTACATAGGAATTGCCCAGTTTGTTTAACTCCCAGCTAGGATTTCTTTTCCCTAGTTCCTTAATTTCTAAAAATGTCTTTCAAACATGTGTCCTGTTCTGTGGTGTGATCTAAGACTTCAAGAGGAGCCCATGGAATTTAATATGGAACACATGGATGGGCAGCATTCAGGACCTGATGGCATTGCAGGGCCCTCAGGGAATGTATTTTTTCATGCAGACCCCTTTTTTATCTGCCTTTGTTTGCTTTAATACAAATATGAGAAGCCGTGGATGTGGCTGTATATGTATCTATATTTAGATATCTCTGTCTATAGAAACATATAGATATATATGCAGGTATTACTCCTATTTTATAAAGCTGTTTTAATAATCTGCTTACACTAAGTTGAGAATTAATGTACTTCCCTCTTCCTGCCATTTATTTTGGATGTTTCTTCACCAAACCCCCACCTGGAAGGGCAGATGAAGCTGCTCCCTGGATTCTCTCAGGAGCACCCACAGGATCCACTGTGATTCTCAAATACCACTCATAAATATCAAGCCTGTTACTGTAAACCACCAAGCTGTAAAAGCAGCAGGCTGAGGTTGTTAGAGCAGGTTTTGTTGGTTATGTCCTTGTATCTTCAATCAGGACATTGTCAGTGCAGAAATACCTGTTTTGAATAAGTCATACACATTAATCTGTCGTTGGCAAGAGAGCAGAGTGCTGCAGTGCTATAAAAATCTTCATTAGCAAGCAGCAATCTGAGCTTGGACATCAGAACTGCTTTTAAAACGTGTCCTCCAGATTAACTCTCATGCATCCAGTTTGTTGCAGTGCCATACCTGCATCTGTTAGTTCCCTAATAGTTACTGTGGGAGTATGAAAAATGCCACAGATCTTTGAAATGTAACAAGAGCAGCTTTTCACTCAGCAACCTTTCCTTCCAAGGGAGGCAGTAAATCAAGATGTGAGGGAATTGCTGTAGGATTTGTTTTCAGCAGCACTGAGGCTTTGTTAGTGTGTTGTGATTCCAGATAAATTTGCCTGTAAGGTGCTCTCCGGAGACTGTGATCAAATGTTTTGCTGTGGAATTTGTGTTGCAGGTTCTGCATGGAGTACTGACAGCTCAGGGAGAACAAGCAGCTGGCTGGTTCTTAGGAACCTCACCCCCCAGGTAACTGGAATTGTACAAAACTGGGCAGGAAAAGACACTGGAGTTTAAGAGATTATGAGAACAACATTTAGCAGCCTTGGACATTTGATTCATTTGAAAGAAGAATAATTATTCTGCATTTGTTACAAGTATCTGTCTTCTGCAGGGAATTTGTTAAGTTTTCAAAGTGCTGTCAAATCAAGTATGAACTTTCAAGCCTGTAATTAGTCATTCACTGGACACCATTTGTGTGTGTGTGTAAGTTTGGAGGTGAATGATGTTGTAAAGCACATACAGAGATGTAAAATCTGATTTTCCTATGGGTTTTTTGGGTTCTTCTCATATGTCTGTCACATCCTCTACTTGTCCTTCATGGTGTCATTCCAAAGGAAAAACATAAGCCACAACGCCTTAGATGCAGACATCCAAATTAATCTTGGGGAAAATTTCATTACAACTATGAAGTGTGTTTTCCCTTTTACTTTTTTCTGGATTTCTATGGATGTCTAATGATAAATATAATTGGTATAACCTAAATCGGGAAAATCTGTGCACTGGACTGTGGGGAATTCTTAAAAAGACAAGATGTCTCCCTCAATGCAGAGAGCAACAAGTGTGTAATTAATACTTCTCTTTTCCTTTCACTTGTACTCACTCTTCAGCTTTTAAACCCTTGTTAATGAAGCATTTAAGGTAAGATCACAGTAGCACAGGTAACCTTTGCTGCCCTTGCCTCCTCCCAGATCGATGGTTCCACCCTGCGGACACTGTGTTTGCAGCACGGCCCTCTCATCACATTCCACTTGAACCTGACCCAAGGGAATGCTGTGGTCCGATACAGTTCCAAGGAGGAAGCAGCCAAGGCCCAGAAGTCTCTGCACATGTACGTTTCTGCTGCCTCTTGCTTGTGTTACAAAGCCACTTCTAGCTCAGAAGATATTTTCTTAGGCATAACTGATAACTGGTTACTTCAGTCTTGATTTTCAGGATTACCTAATGAGAGAGAAAAAAAAAGTTTTCTGGGGGTAGATACTGAGTAAGAGGACATTACAAAACTTTATTCGGTGTAAATAATATCCTCAGTTAGGACTTGGCAGCTGTAAGGCCACAAAGAATTTGTAAGATGTGATAAGGATTCCAAACGGAAGCTCAGGGAGAGCACAGGACAATGTTTTAGCTTTAGAGAGAAACAGAGAGGGTAAAACAATGCTAAATAAGGAATGTGTTCATGGTGGTCACCTTTTTTTAAAGGAGTTATGAGAGAAGTTTATGACAACAAAATCTGCTTTTTAGGAGTTTTAAAATCCAAGGGACTAATTGGCATAGAGGCTGGAGAATTGGAGTGGTAAAATCAGTGCCATTGGGAAGAATGAAGAATACAGAAAGTGATGTTTCAGGAGAATTACTTGGGTATTTAGAGTAGGAAAGCAATTCCCTTTATCAACAGGTTATAGCATGAGCATAGTGAAAGTACTGAGGCGGTGGGAGCATCACTTGGCTGGAGAGCTTCTGTGTTTACTCCTGAAGAGAATTGAGGCTCCAGTATGTGTCAGTTAGAGGAGGTGGTCTCCACATGTGAGGATTTGGGTGTTTGTTGGTGTAGCAAGGTGGATAGAAAACAGGACAGAGCAGGCTTGGTTGAGGAGACACGGGTTGCTCAAAGTGAGTGGATGTGGTAGAAATTTTCACCTCTATTTCAGCTTGGGGAAAGATCACAGAATTGCTTGGGTTGGGAGGGACCTTAAAGCTCATCCAGTCTCGCCCCTGTGCCATGGGCAGGGACAGCCTCCCCTATCCCAGGCTGCTTCAAGCCCCATCCAGCCTGGCCTTGGACACTTCCAGGGATCCAGGGGCAGCCACAGCTGCTCTGGGCACCCTTTGCCAGGGCCTTCCCACCCTCACAGTGGAGAGTATTTTCCTCATATCCTGTGTAACCCTGCTCTCTGTCAGTGTGAAGCCATTCCCCTTTGTCCATAGTCTCTCTGCACGTTCCCTGGGGGCTCCTTCAGGCGCCGGAACCCTGCAGCCGTGTCAGGCTGAACGACAACCCCAAATTCCCTCAGCCTTTCCCTCCAGAACACCCACCCAAAGCCCCTTTTTACCCACCCACGTGCCTCACATCTCCCTCACGCCCTCAGGTGCGTCCTGGGCAACACCACCATCCTGGCGGAGTTTGCTGGTGAGGAAGAAGTGAACCGTTTCCTGGCGCAGGGGCAGGCGCTGCCGCCCACCTCCAGCTGGCAGTCCAACACTGGGTCCACCCCCAGCCGCC
>VYXD01010403.1:946-21052 GCA_013397195.1 Hylia prasina
CTCGGGCAGCTCGGCGCCGCACCGCGCCCCGCGGAGCGTCCCCACCCCGCTGCCCATCACCCCCCTAGTCCCACCGTCGCCTGCAGGCAGGGACCGCCAGACAAAGGCCCTCGCAGGTAGGCACGAGATGAGCGTTTTCCTTCGTTTCTTACGTAACAAACGACAACAACATCATAAAGGGGGAAAAAAAATCGTCATTGCCCAATTCTGAAATTCTTTTCCCAAGTCACTTCGGCGTCGCAGTGGCTGTATGTTTTGTACTCTGGGGCCAGCTTGTGCTGTGTCCTCGATGAGAACATAGCTTGAAAGTTGCTGACGATAACTTGCCTTTCAAGATGAGGTGATAATTATTTTTTTATTATTTTTTTTTCTTTTAATTTTTGGTTAGTAAAACGGTTCTCCAATAGGTGAAACCAACATCACTGTGCTTCTGACCAGAAACCTCCCAGCTGAGTACCCCAGCCACAGGCTTTTATGTTCGTTGTACCTGCTGCTGTAGCAGCAAAGTATTTTAAAAATGTAATATTCTTGGTAACTGCATAAACTTTTCTGCTGCTTGATTGTTGGGGCCAAGTACAGCCTTGACAGTGAGGCTCGTTTGGAGTTGCTGTTGTGTTAAAAACAACTCTTTTTTTGTTGTTGTTCTTGTAACTTGAATGATTGCACTTAGTTTCGTTATGTTTGCTCCAGGGTGTATGTAACCTACTTTGAGTTATCTTTGCCCTCCTCAGTAATTCATTAAATCCAGAGTCTAGTTTGAAATATTGCTATGTGCATTGCTTTTATGGTCCTTATTCAATTAAAATGTTGATGGGAAACTCTAATGAATAAGGATTTGGCGTTTTGGCCCAAAAATCTGATTTAAATCAACAAGCTCAAGGACTACTGAACAAGGATCGTTAACAGCATTGGCGCTAGCAGTTATTGTTACAGAAGTTCTCACATTACAGATGTCTTCGACTGTTAAAATGCTAACACGCTTTAGAATATCCTGCCTCCACTTTCATTTACTTTATATTTTTAACTCATGCTCCAAAGGGCTTTTAATTAGCTTTTAAAATATCCAGCTTCCTGAATTTGCATCCAAAGCCTCACGTTTCTGCTGTTTTGATGGGGGTTGTTTTGCATTTCGTTTTGAGGTTTGGGGAGGGGGTTTTTTGTTTGTTTTTGTTTTTAAGAAATTGATGTGAAGGTGTCAAAAAGCTAAGAGTCTTCCCATGGGCAGTATGAACTTACATGACCTCCACACAGCTTATCTCGTCTTAAGAAGCAACAGTATTTGCCTTGCTTTGGATGAAATTTATAGAGCATACGGACATTCTTTCTGTTGCAATAGTCAAAATAGAGTCTGAGAAAGATGTCAGTGCCATGCTGCTTTTTTCCAATCCTTTATCTAAAATAAAACTCTTAAATGGAATAAACCTTTAACTCATTTTAAATTGACTTATTTTAACAAATAGTTATGCAAACTACGCTTATGCAATAGTTTTTTTCCAGACGGCAATCTTGCTGCTGTTATAACATCACTGTGATGCAATAATGTGAACAATAAAATCCTCTGTTTGAGTCTTATTACACACTGTTAAGCAATGTATCTGACTCATCAGCTTAATTGACTCTTCTAGGTGACCTTGCCATGATCATTACAGCCAGTTATGAGATATAAATGTGCTTAGGCTATGTAATAGAAAAAAATGCAAATAGACAGCCAATTCCTGCAGTCCATTCTAAAAGAAGATGACAATTGATTTCCGTGTTAGTATTTTACAGTATTAAAGCATTACATTACAGTATTTGAAAATTTTTTTTTACTAGCTACTACATAATGTAACCATCTAATATCAATGGTAAGCATGACTGTCAAAAACCAGATTGTGTAAATAAGGGAGTACTTGGTCTTGACTGAAAATGTGGCAGAAGCAATGTTATTTAAAAAATTGTACTATAAGGTAGATCTGAAATAAATCTAAAGCCACCTTAGATACCCTATGCTTTTTCCTAATTCACTTGTTGAATTGGTCCATGTCCAAAGTAGCGTACTACGAAATTGAATTTCGTGACAGATATTAAATATATATTCTATTTGAAGAAATGCCTTATTTAAGACACAGCTTTTTTCCCTTTCTTGAGTTGCTCCACCTTGGTGTAATTTTCAGTCTGTCCTGCAGTATTTGAATAATTAACCAGTTTTTGCTACAGAGGTGTCTGCACAACAGCTGACAGTATAGATGTCAATGCTGCAAGACTTCTCTTTACAAGTGGAATGCAACCCAACAAAGAAAATAATGCTTAGCATGGGCAGTGGTCTGGACCATCTCACAAAATTGGAGCTCTAAAGATTGCTGTTTCTCTGCTCTGTCTGCCATGAGTGGTAGATAACAACATTTTACAGCCAGTGTTTATTTTATATGTTTACTTCAGTTGTTACATAACAAGATGCATGTTTTGAGCATCAGCTGGGATTAATTGACATAATTCTGCTGCCTTTAAATAGAGCCATATAAATTTAGGTCAGCTGAAGGTCTGGTTCATGGTTGGCATTTTAAGAACACAGTTCAATAATAGAAAGCTACTTGTTGTCAGAATAATTAATATTTGATTTTGTTGGCTTNAAATGGAATTAAATATTTACCTAAGATATATTTATTTCCTTCCCAGTTTTAAATTTTTTCCTGATTCTATCAGTAATATTCTTAGATTTTGTTTTTCACCATTTGAACCAGAGCAATAAACAGCTTGTTTTGGGAAAAATGAACAGATCTGGCAGAATCATACTGTCTTCATAAGGAAATGAAAGAAAATGTGGGGCAAATTTGCGCTTATTAAGCTTGACTGACTTTTTCTGAACAACAGCTACCCTTAACGTATGTTTTGTGCTCTTCAAATAGAATTTTTATTTCTGTAATTTACCTTTTGTAAGCAGGCTGTACTTTAATGAGTTAATTTGTAGTTCTTAAGATAAACAGTAACTTAAGTAATTTTTCTAACAATGAACGCCTTTTGTAAAAATTACATATGACATCAGCTTTCTGGGTACAACGTGGAGTTGGGTAATAGGCATTTGCAATAGCATTTCATGTTCCATGACAATCTTACTCATTTTTCTCTTAAATTTGATTGAACAGTGTCATAATAAATGATTTCTGATGTGCCTGATGGAATATATTTTGTGGACATGTTCCATTTTTTTCTTTCAATAACACGATCAACATTTTAGCAAAAGTGGGTCATCTTGTACAAAGTTATCATCATCAGTGTTCCACTGACCTAATTACACATTGGTCCTGAAACAGTAAGCATTTAAGCACAACATGAAGTTGTAGGAAAAGGAAACTGTGTACAGGATCAATAATTCTGCACTGCTTCATGCTGTTGTAACATATTCATGGTCCTTACGCACATTACATGTAACAACAGAAATTGGTGGCAATATTTGTATTGTAAATGTTTATCCCCTTTGACTGCGGATAACCTGTCCATCGTAGCAGAAAATGCAGTCACCTAGGTTTTTTCAAAAAGTTTTTACTTCATTTGTTCTGTGTTGTCTAGGCCCTCTGGCCCACAAATCTGTCCCAGGGACATGATTTTTTCAGTGTAGCCAGCATTAAAGCTTTTCTTCAACAAGAACATAAACTCACAAACTGTTGTAGGTAAAGGGCAAGAATTATGTTGAAGGATTTCAGTGGAGATTGGAAATACTCTCTGTTGGAGAGGATTTCTGAATTATGGTAGATGATGATAATGATAGGTACAGAATTTAATGGCATAATTTTTGTCTGTGGAAAGCAGTAGAGGTAGAGTATCACCAAAAATTTTCAGCATTGTTTAGACTCCCTAAACAATGGAGGCTGCGCGTGCACCACCTGGGCTTAAACTCAGCTTCCTGTCCCACGTGCGCAATGAGACTGGCATTTTTTCTGTACCTCATAAAAGTACTGAGGTAGGTAGCAACTGTTTTTAGAATACTTTGAAGATGAAGTGCAAAATATATCTTTCAGTTTTCCAAAATTTGGAGTGCAAACTGGTGACTTTCAAATTTCAAATTAATGAACAGTTTCTATAGCGGCTCATCTGGTATGTAGACAGATCTTCAAAATTAATAAATTGGGGCAGAATGTTAGCAGTAATAAAATAATTGGCACCTATGCAAAACATGGACAACAGCAACTAAAAGTAAGTGGAGACGTTAATATGAGTGCAGTTGTTTTTCTAGAGTGTGCCATATAGTGGTGGTGATGATAGAGGCATGTTTTTTTCAGAACAAGAAGCTATACGTAGCTGTTATTTTCTTCCATTTTTTAAGGACTGATATATATTCTTTTGTAGACACAATGATAGAAAACTGAACTGTTTGAGCATCCAATGCTAGAAATGGGATTTCATTTCATTTGATAGAATCACTATCAAAATGCTAGAGCTGTAGGATTAATCAGTCGTTTTATCCTAGATTATGTTTGAAAAATTATGCTTGGAGATAGCACAAAATATTTTGCTAAGTATAAATGAAAACTTGCTATGGGGAAGCTTAGGTACATGAGGAGAGGTACATACATTCTCTAAACCAGAAATTACTTATGTAATTAAATTACACAGAAGAGAGCAAGATTGTGGCCCTGTCCTCCAGATTTTGAGACCTTTCAATTATTACAGTGTGAATACATAAATCCCCAGGATCAGATCTTGAAAGTGCCACATGGTCACTTCAGTATGTTTTGAAGTCCCATGGATAAATTAATTTTTTGTGATTTCCACATACATAATTTTTGATTCAATAGCATGAGTCCAATACAACGGGCTCATTAATACTTGGATCTGGGATTGTATTCTGCTTCTGTTGAAGCCAATGGCAAAACTGCTGTGGGAGCAAGACTGGCTCTGTAATTAAGTTAATAGGGTCGAGTGTTATTACATTGTAGAATTGGCACTCAATGCCATTAACATCAACCAACCAAATGTTGGTTTTATAACACTTTATGAGGGAGTGATAAAGCAATTGAAAAATTAATCATAAGGGAAAATATTGGAATTTGAAATGTAGTCAGAGGAATCATTACAGTTCATTAATTTATGTGTAAATACTCATGTTTTCCAATAGAATTATAAAATGCAAGCGAAGTGAAGTGAAATGGCTGGTTCCATTGAAGGCATGTTGTCATTATCATCAGATGGAATTTAATTTGTTTACAGGCTTAGCACTGGGCTGATCCACATGGAGGAGTATTACTATACAAAGGTTTTTGACTCCTGTTTGTAAAGCCACAGTTTCACTTACCATAATAAAAGTGCTCAAGAAATATAGGAAGAGTTAGTTAAAGATCTTTTGTTGTTTTGTTAATTCACAAAAGTGACGGCATTAGGTCTAACTGGATAAATAGCAAACCCATATAAGTATGCCAGTGGGTTACGTGTCTGTCTTGACAGCTTTACTGATGGACTCTGGCAGAGAGCAAAGTTGAATATTGCATGCAAAAACACGGTCATTTTGATACATGCTTAATATTTGCGGTAGATTGCATGCTACTTACGTTCTGTCTGTTTGTGCCAGGAACAATGTGTACGGGAGGGAGATTGGCCAAAACAGGAGTTAACAGTGCTACAGTGAGCAGATTGGGCCATTCCAGTGTACAATCTGCAGATGTCCCATAGAATAAGGGACGTGAACTCTGCAGCTGGTTGGGCTGAGTGCAGCTCAGTGCCAGTGTTAGGCTTGCAGGTGGTTACTCAACATGCAGTCGAGGTTTTATCCATCAACATGGTCATATTGATGAACTATGTCATTAGTCTACATTAATTTAGGAAAAAACAACCCACAATCCAAAACCTTTTTTGGTAATTATTATTACCATTATTAGTATTTTTCCTAGACCACAGTGTTGGACAAACACTGAAGTGGAATAGCTTTGAGTTGGAGACCATACAGATAAACACAATCTGAATCCTTATCTTGACACATTCTTGTTCAAGACTAAACATTGCTTTTATATCACATGGAAATATAAAATGGGAATATTATAGGGTGGAAAAAAGTATTTAATCTGTGTAGGTATGGTTTTGTTCTAAAATACCCAATGATTCTATAATTACTTCCTTGCTGTTGCTAATGTGTAGATGTTCTAGTCTATATGGCATCCATATATAGATATAATAATATATAATGATGACATATGCATATTACTGTGTGTTTTCTGGGAGAACAAATGTTTGTGTTTGAGTGTAGCTCTCCAGTATTGTTAAATTCAGTAAGAGCTGTGAACTGGTAAGGACGTGAAACTTCACGGAAGTTGTTTTGAAGTCTTTTTGCTTAGGTGAGAGTTGGCTGAGATACATGTGAAGAGACAAGTGGTGATTTCATAGGTATTCGGTATGTGATACAATTTCCTGCTGCGTGCCATGGAAGGTGTCTGCTACTGGTACAGGTGAATACAGTGATTGTAGTGGATCAAGACAATTATGGATCAGTAACTGTGTACTCCCAGTTCTACAGGATAACGAAATAAAATCCCAGTATTCTATCAGTGTAAAATGATGCTACAGAGACTGAAAATTCTACAAATGTGACAGAAGGTCAAGTGGCCTTGTCTTCTCTTTTTTGTTGTTGTTTTAAAGTTTTAGCAATGATATGTTAAGTGTTGAGTTGCAGGTATATACATATTCATTAAATCATTGATTTCCTGTATCAGTGGAATGGACAAAATGTCTATACACCTACTTCAGCAAATCAAACTGTACTGAAAATTTGGAGAAACAGATGTTGCTTTATTTTGCTGTTCATTTTGGTTTTAAACTTGATCCAGCTCCTTCAATCTTGACAGAAAGCTCCCTTTTGACTCCACTTAGAATTTTGGATCAGGGTCTAACTGTAACTGTGTATTAGAGGTACATTTCTTCTTTTCAAACATGACAATTTGTGGTACTGCTTTTGCACTAAAATATTAGATGCTGTCTGCGGTGTGGCTGGCGTCTGACTCTATTTTTCATTCGGGCTGTATTATCAAAGACAAATCGTTACATATCAATCAATAATTAACCATGGATTTTAGGAAATTCTACTTAGTTGTTCTATTAAATGTGTTAATTTTTTCATGATAGAAGAATTGGCATGGTTTGGTGAAACAGAACCCAGCTTGAAACCTTAGTCTTTATGACCCTGCGTAATTGTTACTACATCACTCATTCCAGTTTGCCTTCTAGAAAAGTCAAGAGAGACTGGCAGACTACAATTCATTAATTCTTTTATAACTTTCTTAACTGATAATATTAAAATTAGTTTCATTAGCTATTGTAAAAACATGCCCCATAAATAGAGACATTAGCCTGAAGTGGCTGATTTTTGGGGCGGGGGGAAGAGTCATACAGACAAGAATTATTGCTGACTTGATAGTCAGTTCTATGAAAGCACTACATTCTTTTTTACCAGAAACATGACTGACTGTGGAAAATGATATACTGAGAAGTTGTGTCTAAGATCCAGACCAAGTGATCTTATGAGAATAAATATTTTTGCATTAAAGGGACTAAATGAAACAAAGGCCAATATAAACTCTTAAGTTCAAATGTAATGATTAAAATGTCTGAAGCTAAAGGTTAAGCTAGTTTTCCTTTGTTAATGGTAAGACTTCTGGGTCTAAACTTTTACTTCAATGCAAATACTGTTTCCTGGAGGTGCGCATGCCTCAATGGTATTAAATTTTACTCTGACATAATATGGCTATTTGTCAAATGCAAATTTTTAATTAAATGTTATTTCTCTAATGTATTTTTCAAAACTGATTTTAATATTTCTTGTAAGATACTAAAAAAACTACATATTTTTTGTCAATATTTTTTAGTTATTAGGTACTTGCCCAAATTGTGTGTGAACTTGCTAATTTGAATTAATATGATGGATACAAATACTTATATATAGATATATATATATTTTACAGGATTCAAAAGCAGCAATTACATGCTTAATAGATATAGTGGATATGGTGATATTTTAAGACAATAGAAATCACTCCAGCTTCTCTAAATCAGCTTATGTTATTTTTAATCCATGAAGGACCCAAATATATTGCATTTCTAAGTCATACACCACAGCTGTTTTCAAAAGAAATGCTTTAATGTGGAACAGGATACTTTGCAGTGCTGCTCATCAACATGCTTCATGTCCTGCAGTGTACAGTGTTGGAAGGTTTTAGTTTGGCCAGTGATATCATGGAAGCTTCTGTAACAGCATTACTGTATGGTCAAAACTCAAATATTTTTTAATTGATTCTTCCTTGGATCATATAATATTTGTTTTGGAAGCAAATCTGTTGCCTCTAGGTGTCAGGAAATTTAGAATATCAGTAGTTTCAGTGTTGAGCTGTCTTCATATTACAGCAGTTTAATGAACCAAATTCTTGTCTAAACTATTTGTCAATAGCTACTTTGTGTGTTTTGGACCAGCAATTCCTAAATAGTAATAAAATTCTCTATTTATTTCAGGTTTTTAAGAAGATTTATTGAATCTGCTAAGAAAATTGGTTCTAAACAGACACTTCTGTCTGAGATTATGAAAGAAAAGGAAGCATGTGCGTGGATTTAAAATTACTGTATTTATCGAGTTGTGGAGTGAGAAGTACTGTGGAGGTTGCTTGCTCTGTTGCTTATTGTAGATCTTCTACAAATTGTTTCTGATGCAGCTGAGAAAAATGCAGACCCTTAAAAAGGAGCACGGACCTGTTGACACAAGTAGCAATGTGGACAAAATCATGGTACTTAAGTCGACCTTAGCAGAAGTATCTGAAGAGTTGTCCACAAATGAAGATATTCTACTTACTGAAGCAAGTAGTGGAAAGAGCAAATCTTCAGCTTGCCGGAGAAAGCGAGAATTCATTCCAGATGAAAAGAAAGATGCTATGTATTGGGAGAAAAGGCGGAAAAATAATGAAGCTGCCAAAAGATCTCGTGAAAAGCGACGACTGAATGACCTTGTCTTAGAGAACAAACTAATTGCACTGGGAGAAGAGAATGCCACTTTGAAGGCAGAGCTGCTTTCATTGAAGTTAAAGTTTGGTTTAATTAGTTCTGCAGCCTATGCCCAAGAGATACAGAAACTCAGTAGTTCAACAACTGTGTATTTTCAAGATTATCAGAGTTCCAAATCAAATATTAACTCATTTGTAGATGAACATGAACCATCTATAGTTGGCAGCAGTTGTATTTCTGTCATTAAACATTCTCCTCAAAGCTCAATGTCTGATGTATCTGAAACATCAACTGTAGAGCATACCCAACCAAGTCGTATACAAAGCAGCTGTAGAAGTCCCGAAAATAAGTTCCAGATTATAAAGCAAGAGCCCATGGAATTAGAGAGAGAGCCAAGAGATGACAGAAGTTCATATAAAGCATCCATATATCCAAACTACATGGGAGCTACCTTTAATGTGTACTCACATTCTCCTCCTCTCTTGCAAGTTAATAGATCCTCCAGTAATTCCCCAAGAACATCAGAAACTGATGATGGTGTAGTTGGAAAGTCATCTGATGGAGAAGATGAACAGCAGGTTCCTAAGGGTCCAATTCATTCCCCAGTCGAACATAAAAATGTTCATGCCACAGTTAAAGTTCCAGAAGTGAATTCTTCAGCTTTGCCTCACAAGCTTCGAATCAAAGCCAAAGCCATGCAAGTTAAAGTGGAAGCAATGGATAATGACTACGATGCAACGCAGAAGTTGTCGTCACCCATTGACATGTCCTCAAAAAGACATTTTGAGCTTGAAAAACATGGTGCACAAAACTTGGTGCATTCTTCTCACACTCCTTTCTCAGTTCAAGTGACTAATATCCAAGACTGGTCACTTAAACCGGAACTCTGGCATCAGAAGGAACTCAATGTTAAAATTCAGAGTGGTTGCAAAACTGGAGTTGTTGAAATAAAAGACAATATCTACAATGTCTCTGAGTCAGAGAACCTCTATTTGAAGCAGGGCATAGCAAACTTATCTGCAGAGGTTGCTTCACTTAAAAGACTTATAACTACACAAATCTCTGCGTCAGACTCTGGTTAATTTACTACTGAAAAAAGGCTTATTGTTTCAAAGGATGTCATTTGCAGTAGATCAATATGTTTTGTATGATGCTGAATTTTCACTGGACTTGTGATGTCATTTCACTGTAATGTTCACATAATGTCTAATTGGTGTCTTTTTGTGCACAAATTATTATGAAGACTAGGTTGTGCTATGATCACTATGCCTTGAGTATAGTTAAGTAGCCTGTACAAAGGCTGTATATAGTGGACTTTAATTTCTTTTTGTTCTACTACAAAGTGTGCAAGTTACCAGTTACAATAAAATATTGGTGACAAACATAGAACATCTACTCCAGTTCAGTTGATTTTATGAACTTGTAAATAAGTTGTTAATTAAAAACTGGGTTTTTTCTTACACTGTGCTCAACTTCACTTATTTTTTTGGTTTTTACAGCCTAACAACCAAATTACAATTTACAATGTGTGATCCTTCTGGCCACCTTTTTCCTTAACATGTTTTTTAGAAGAGAAGTAAAGTGAATATTTATAAATGAAACAGTACCAATCTATAGCCTTAGCCTTCTTTAACTTATTTCTTAGTAGAAATTAACCAAAACCCTTGCAAATTCTAACCCAGTAACTAATATCAACAACCTTTTTTTTCCTCCTTCAATCTCAAATGAGACAGTAATGAGTTTCCTGAATGTTTTAGTGTGACAAACAATTTTTCAATATTATAACTTGGTGTTTTAGGTGAAATTAGTTAAGTCAGATTTGTGCATCTGCAAAGTTTTCAGAGCCTTGCAGTGGTGGAATTGGACAGCACCATCTCTGCCAAGGGGTGGCTTGCGTCTGCAAGGGGTGCAGGCATGGAAAGTCCACCCCTCTTGCATACCAGCATTCTGTCCATGGCAGACCATGGGCCACCTGTACATGAAGCATAAGGCTACAGGATTTGTAAACTCTGAGCTCAGCTAGGTAAATACTTACACAAAGGCTAGGCAATAGCAGTTGCAGAGTTAAAGGAGATCATCTGCTGTTTTAGTTCCCAGAGTGGGACGTAATGCAATTATGCATGAAGTAAGTCTTGCCAGAAATTTGTCCCTGGTTTCAATGGCTTAATTAACTGAACTGGAATACCTTGGCTTGCTAAAGGGCATTTTGCAAGAACTTCTCAAATGTAAAATAGAGACTGTGTGAAGAACTGCATGATCTAGACACTGCTAGCCCTTTTCAACTTACGCAGATGATGAGTTCTTCACTTGATGACTGGACAGGGCTGTGGTGCTCTCTGTCTTTCAGAAGAGCCATTGAACCATGGAGTCTAGAACTGTATCACATATCCTTGGTTTGGCTTACCAAAATCTTTCATTTTAAAACTAAAAATAATTTATAAATAGAGCATAAACTTGGCAGAGGTTCTTGTCATGAGACTTCCCCCTTCTTTTAACGTACAAATAAATCAGACTAACAACTAAGCTTTTTCTGAAAAGGCTTTTTATTAATTGCCATACTGTATAATGAATTAAACCTTTCCATAGGCTTAAAATACTAATTAACAAAACAATATGTAGGTATTGTTTTTTCAATTAATACTTGACTTGAGTGAGAGGAAGTTTGTCAATTTTTTGGGGATATGAAGAGGAGTCTGAGTCACTCCTGATAGCTCTGAAGCTTGGTCCAGCAGTCAAGGCAATGGCAGAACTCCCTGATGTCAGTGAGGACAGGATTTGATTCTGTGCCTTTTCAGGAACTGATGATTCGGTTGTGTTCTGGGAGGACCTCCGCACAGAAATCACTGGTACTTTCTGAGCTTTTTTGAGCCTTCTAACTGCTGTGCTGTATTTGTGGCATTCAGAGTTGATAAACTGCTATTCTTTTTTCATGCCTTAATAATACAATAGACCCCATAGCTGGGCTCTGTATGTATTTGGTAATTAACATAGATGACATTTCAATGTTACTGAAAATAAGCTCAGGATTATTGCATGAAATGTAAAAATTTGCATTGAATGATGGGGATATGAGACATGAGGCAGTAATTGCTACTGTCTCCTTGCTTGCTAAGTATCTTCTGTAAGCAACAATAAAATTCTTTAAATATTTTGCATATTATTTATCACATGTAATGTGTTCAAGGAGAGGACTTAAAACTCTCAGTGTTGCCATCAGTGTAAGCCTAAATCTATTGGGTTTTTTTCCATTTCTTGTTAGAATTGTTTGTCATAATGGAAGAATGTTGTCCTCTTTCTAGCTCATTATATATTTTGTGTATCTGTTTTGTGCAATTAATACTTAACAGTAATGATGTAGTTAATTTGTTGAAGGATGTCATTGCAAGAAAGTTATAGCATGGAGCTTAGGAGCACAATCAGATGTTATTTATACTCCCTTTATACCTTAGTGTTATGCTTCATTTGAAGAAAGAAATAAATAATTTGTCTTTTGTTCAAAACCAGATCTAACCTACCAATTGCCTTTCTATTATGTTCATCGTCATAGTCCAACACAGGGGCATTAGCTTGGGTTGATGACTGATCTTTCCGTGCTGAGGCTGCTGTTTCTCTATCTAATACTTGGAACATCTCTCACATACCTATTAAAGGTACAAACTGCAAGTGTGGGTGGTACACGCAAAGTCCCGTTGCTGGCTACAGCTGCTGACTGAACTGCTCAACTGCAGTAACTGAAGCCTCCTCATGCAGAGCCCTCTCCCTGCTTGCCCATCTTTTAGCCTGCTTCCCCTTGGGATGAGAAATGGGAAGGATGGAGTGTCACCCTGTGGGGGTGGGAAGGGAGGGAGTGCAGTGAGACTGCCCCGCTCCAGCCTTCAGCTGGTACACAGTTATCTAAGTGTAGGACCAGACAGCTGGGCTCTTCCAGCCTGCCTTCCTTGCACTGCAGGAAACAGAATCAGCCTCCATGGAAAGGTTATCCCTGGCTGGTCATCTAGTCTCTCAATGGGACATCAGAAGGTTGTTTTTGAGCACAAAGTGGGCTTTATCTAAGTGTGTATAAACTGGCATAATAACATCCTGTAACTTACAAAAACTCTCATAAACGCAGCAATTGATAAAACAACATGAAACATGGCAAAAGGGGAGTCTTTCTCATTTTACTGTGTCTTCAATTACAAATGTTAAGGAAGGCCACATACAGAAACTGGTAATTCTGAGACTTTTCAGTATAAATTCTCCTTTATGATAATTGGTAGTGTGAAGGGCTTCATGGAGAGTTTTAAGAGAAGTCTGAAAAATGACTGTTGATTAGCAAGGTAGACTTTATCATAGTGATATCAACTGCTGGCTAATTAAAACTGCGAGGTGTGAGTACAACCCTTTGTCAAATTTGCCTAACTTAACTGTGTATAAACACAGTAATACAGCCTCATGTTCTGTCAATGCCAGAGGTGAATTGTGGATATTCCCATATATACACTCAGTCCAAACATGATTTTCTGAATAGTCTCAACTTTCTGTCTTCAGTAAAACTTACGTATTGCATGAGATATATTTAAAGTTTATTGTTCTGCACAGACAAATATGCCCTTATTCATGAATAGGAGACAGGTAACTGACAATTCATGATTATTCTTCTCTTGTTATTTTCTCCCTAATGTCTATTTGAGTAGTTTATGAGACCAAAACCACATCCGTGCAGCTTAAATGCAAAGTTGTGCAATAAACATTCCTGAAGTTTGGTTAAAACACCAACCACTAAAAATTTTTTCTACTTGCTAGTACATGAATATGCTGTTGAAAATTGTGTACAATGAATTTAGCAAGAAACTCTGAGAATCTAATTAACACGGCCTTTATTATTACCATATTGTTTGAAAAATACTTTTATAGTTTATTGCACAATACAAGATTAGTAACTACAAGAATACAACAAAAGAATTTTTGGTATTTCTTGCATAAGAACAAGTAACATATTGTTCCATTTCAGTGCCAGATCAAAAGTTAAAAACACCAGGCAGAATCCTAGGGCTTTTAACTCAGTGTTAAGTTCTACTTCCCTTGATGAAGTAGACTTTTTCTGTGTAAAATAAGGGACTCACTCAAGAGGAGTAACATCACCAGGATAGACACTACAGTTCCCTCCTGGCACAGACTCCTACTGATTGTTCTGTCTCTAAGGCTAACTCTCACTGACAAAACAGTGATACATAAGTCACTTTATACATATCACTGGAGCTGTAGAGAACTTCCTCACTACAAAAGAGAAGGTAGCCACATACTCAACTATTATTTATTTGATGACCACTCTAGAAGGACTTGGTGAATTAGGAGCAAAAGGTCAGAGTAGAGGCATGGTGTTCATTTGCTTGGAAGAGAAAGTGTCAGAAGACATTTGGTTTCAGGACTCCAAAAAATAGTGGGATTGCTTCTATGCTTTTTATGAGTTGACCAGCTATTAGCCATGCACTGATCACAATGCTGTCACTAGAGTTACAGTAATTTCCTCTGAAACACTATGGAGCTCCTCACAATTACAAACAGAAGTGCCTGGGAAGAACAAACACAGGGCATGGGACTCTGCCATGATTTGATGTGGATTTGTCTCCTGCATGTAAGCATCCTTCCTGCTTCTAGTGCATCTGAAAGAGACCTTATCTGAAGAAGCCTGCATCAGCCTGCATTGGTCCGAATGTTCTGAGGAAACTAAATGGCTGTCTAATACTACCAACATTCAGATAATTTTTCCTCCACGATCCCTCACTCTGCTGACAAGTCAATGCACAACTCAAAGCAGTTGTTGGACTTTTTCACATTATTCAGATTCTTAGATGTGCAAAGGGGCATTTCACTTAATAACTTACACATGTAAAACAATCAGGCTGTCCCGCTATCTGTATGTGCCAGTGTCGGTATCCATCATGTCTACATTCTGAGGCATGATGCTAAACATGTTTCTAACAATTCGAACCTCCAAAAATTCTCTTAAATTTGGTATTTAAATATACTGAGAACATAATGCATTCATTTCCATGGCAGTTCTGTTATGAAACTCTGAAAGCTGAGACATTAATGCTTTGTATAGAAATCAGAAAATACCAAAGCATAATAGTGCACATCACACCAAGGATCAGAAAATATAAAATGCAATGAAGACCATTCTTTCTTTCTCTTTGCTCTTGACACTATACAAGTAAATAGAAAATACATGTACTCAAAGATTTCCTTCTCAATAAAAGACTTGGCATATGTTCTAAAAAAGCCTCATGGTTAAAAATGTGAACAAGCAAACATCAAAAATATTTGTGTAAGCAAAAATAAATTGGACAAGTGGCAATAACAGACAACATATATGAACTATCAGTATTGCATGGGACTGGAAGGAATTGTTCACATTTTCTCATTTTCTGTAATAAGGTTACATAAGTAATGCAAATTTTAGCTTCTTTCATTAAATGATATTTATGTCATGGAAAATAAACAGAAGGAGGGCAAATAGCACTGATCTGATGGTATTGGCAGGTATTAGAATGGGATCTTTCCAGTTGTCAGGGACCTGACAATGATCACCTCGTCCCACTGCCTCACCACTTTTGGGCTGACCAGAAGTTAAAGGCCATCATGTAGGGCATTGTCCACATTCCTCCTTTTAAGGCAGACAGACAGGGAACCCCTTTCAGGGTCTGACCACACTCTCAGTAAGGAAATATTTTCTTATGGGCAGTCTGAACCTCCCCTGATGCAGAGAGCAGCACCAAGTCGTGACTCCAGGCACTGGGAGGGAATTGTTCTCAGCTGTAGGGAGGCTGCNGCCAACCCCTCTCTACTTTCCTCCTCAGGAAGCTGTAGAGAGCAGTGAAGTCACCCCTCAGCCTCTTTCTCTTCAAACTAGAGAAACACAAAGCTTTCAGCTGCTTGGCATCCATCTGGCACAGATAGGTCCTCTCTAAGCAGAGCAGAAACACCAGCACCGAGGCTGGATCTGGACCAGTGGGAGGAAAACCTGTGCTTAAGGGGAGTATGGTTGCCTTTCCCTGGCTGCTTACCAGCTGTGCAGTCTGACACAGGTGCCAGTCTGACATTGTCCCTTCCCAGGGGCAGGACTTTGCACTTCTTGATGAACTTCTAGAGGCTCCTGCCTTGGCAGGGTTGGAGGTGGGGTGATGCAGAGAGCAGCACCAAGTCGTGACTCCAGGCACTGGGAGGGAATTGTTCTCAGCTGTAGGGAGGCTGCACCACGCAGCACAGGCTAGTGGGAGAGCAGAGAACCAGCACATGGGGGCAGAGGCTGGCACTGAAGAGCTCATGAGTGCCTTGGAGTGATGAGCTGTGGGGCACAAACTGGACCTGGAAACCCCCTGCTGGAAACATCTGCCCTGAGCCTGGCTACAGGTATGGGCCTGGACCTGGCCATTATTTATCTCATGGGAGAATAACAAGGAGAGAAATGGCACCTGTCCTTTCTGTAACACTGAGACATTTTTGAGTTTCCATACATTCCTTTTATTTGGATAGCTGGATCTGAGGGGCTGGGAGCCCTAGAGGGTTACTGCATGCTCCAGCTGGTGGCCCAGTCCCAGTTTGGCTAACCCCTGAGCCATCCTCCAAAGTCACAGATGCAGGGGTGGCTGAAGAGGCCCCAGGGCCACTTGCCTGCCCCTTCAGGCGTCACCATGGTCCCTCAGGAGAGGGTTCACTGCCCTGTCTGGAAGTGGAAGATCCAGGAACAGACTCCTCTGGCTCCTCCTGGGGCTCTTCTTGCTCCAACAGTGACGGTAATGTGTACAGTGGGGTAGCTTCTGGAATCCCCATCCATGGCAGTGGAGGAGGTGTTGGGCACCTCATCCATGGTGCATCTTGCAGGGCTGTCAGAAGGGCTGGGACCTGGGCAGGGAGATAGGACTGGTGGGCCAGCAGACGACAGGCCTCCCTGCTGCACCTTCGCACAGCAACACGGATAAGCTGTTGCACAAATGTCGCCGCATGGTTTTGGAGGGAGACCCCCAGCATCTGCACCAGCTGGTCTTCATCGATTCCATGGTTGGTCAGGATGTCCATGACAGTGTCCTCCACTAGGTCTGCCTCCGTCCAGTTGTTCCTGAAGATCTGCCTCAGCCTTGGTCGGGCCCAGAGCACCAGGGTATCTAGGAGGTATGGGTGGTCCCGGAAAAGTACCACCCATTCCCCAGGCTGGAGGCTGCCCACAGGATGCCTAGGCACACCTTCTGCAGCCCATGCTTGGGATGCTCCAGAGAGATGGAGGTCAAGGTGTCTGGGATCTCCTCTCGCCTGGTGGACAATGATGGGTGGTGTCTCAGATAGTGCAATGACATGCTCTATGTACTCATTTTCTGTTCCCACTGAGTGCAAGATGGATAGAATCCTCCTCTTGCAGAGAGGGCACTTGGGTGTGTTCTCTGCCCACTGCAGGATGCAGGTGTAACAGAACTGGTGCAGGCAAGGCAAGATGTAGCTGATCTCCTTCCAGCTGTCCAGGCAGATGGGACAGCAGCTGTCTGTCTCTGTGGCCATGCTCTTCTCTTCAGTGGCCTGAGGGGAGCTGGGGTTATGAGTTGCTCCTGTTCACCAGCATTGCAGCAGCAGGTTTTACTCTAGAAGGGGAAGGACAATGGTCATTTTCTGGACCCAGAAGGGGTAATAAAAATGCCCATGTCCCTCAGGAAGTAAAGCATCTCAGCTCCCCAATGGGTTTCACCTCCCAACTCTCCATCTGTTCATTCCCAGCCTGTGCTGATACCAGAGGTTATCCTGACCCAGTTGAAGTACCTGGCACTTGGTCGTGTTAAACTTCATGAGGTTCCCATGGGTCCACTTCAGGAGCCTGTCTAGGTCCCCCTGGATGGCATCCTCTCCTTCAGATGTATCTGGGTGTGAGCTGGCTGGGTGAAACTTGGTGCTCATCTGTAAGCAGGGAGGGATGCTGGGTCACAATGCATTCCTCAAGGACATCACAGTCCATCTCTAGGTGATATCACAATAGGCCATCAATGTACCCATGGCACACCATCTCAGTACGTGCATCTGGTGTTACCTCTACCCCAATGCCAACTCCATTTCCCGTCTTGTAATCTTATACTCGCACTGATGTTACAAGACAGTCACTGAGGCCTTGGCTGTGCCTTCCCAGAGTCCTGCCAGTTTGCTCTGGCCATGATGGACATCTCCATGCACATGAAGCATGAGGGATCACTCAGCAACAACTTGTGCCTCCCTGAGAGGCTGCAGGACAAAGTCTCTCAGGCTCTCCACACACTCCACACTGCTAGCCAGCCCTTTGGGCTCTCCTGCTTTCTCCCATGATTTGCCATGGGCAGAACATGGCTTGCTCTGGCATGTATTCTCCTATCTTTGTTCTCTAGCTGGAAGGAATTTGGGTCATTCCCTCTGCTCAGCATGCATCAGACTTCATCCAGGCACTGTGGGGTCCTGGAGTCAGATTGACAAATAAGAGAGGCTTCATCCTTTAAAGCAAGAATGCTCTGTGAAGCTAGGGCTGGTTCAACATGGGGCAGATAAGGTGTCGGGGCATCTCACAGCACAGATTGGTGTCTCTAAGGATAGAGACACCCCCCATCAAAAGGGTGGGAACAGATGGTGGCATCTCCTGAAACAAGAGTTTCAAACTGGAGATAAAGAATAAAAACAAAATTCCTGTAAGAACCAATAAGCACTGGAAGGAGTTGCCCAGATCTTCAAATCTTGAGTGGCCATAACCCAGAGCACAACAGTCACAAGCCCATGAACAGATGCTGGCTGAAGTCCTGAAGAGAAAGCATTGACAGTAGGAATCATAGCAAAGGTCCCCAAAGGAGCAACAGCTTTGAGAAGGTTTTTACTTCCTGGTTGCATTTGATTAATCAGCTTTCACAAATTTATAGTTAGGAGACAATAGAACAGTTCCAATTGGCAGGGGCATACAACACTCATTTAGTGCCGTTGCCAGATCACAGCTGATCACAGTTAAAGACCACTATTGAGGGCATTGTCCAGATACCTCATTTTAAGGGGCCACCAGGTATAGGACATCAACCATATTTTTAGGGAGTCTTTTCCAGTGTGCAACCACCCTCTAAGTAAGGAAATGCTTCTGAATGTCAACAGGCCAGTTCTTCAGCCAGCACAGAGTGCACCTGCTCATCTCACAGCTAGACAACTTGTCCAAAAGGATGCTCTAAGGGACACTATCAAAAACATTATGAAAATCCAGGAAAACCATATCCACCTCCATCTTTTTACCCACTAGGAAGGTCACCTAATTGTAGAAGCACCTCAGATTAGTAAAACGGGCTTCCCTTTGTGAACCGATGCTGGGCCTGATGGTTGTGTTTCCTTGAAATGCCTTTCATGACCAGTAGTATCTTCTCCATAATTTTTCCAAGTACTGAGGTTAGACTCACAGATCTGTAGTTTCCTGTATCTTCCCTCACACCTTTCTAAATTGTAATGACTGGCCAGCTTCCAGTCAGCAAAGACGTCCCCAAACACCCATGACTTTTGAGTGGGGTCCTGCTGTCACATCCAACAGCTCCTGCAGTACTCTGGGATGAATCTCACCAGGTCTCATGATCTTATGAACAGTTGGGTGATACAGCTGGCCCCTTACAATTTCTGTGCACAAATGGAGAGTCACTGCTCCTGCAGCTGTGGTCCTTCAGCTCTGAGGTCTTATCAATATTATTAAAGGCTGAGGGGAGAAAAAAATCCTGAATACCTCCAGTGTTTCTGTATTTCAATTGTCAGGGGACCACCTTCAACAAGAATTGGTCCAGTGTTTTCCTTGGGCCTCTTCTTGCTATTAACATGTTTTACAAAATGTCTTGGGTTGCAATATGTAACCAAAGTGTGTATTCTACTTACCATCTGTTGAAACTGGTTGGAGAGGTGTTTTTCTTTATCTCTTGTGTAACCCATTCCTCACAACTCCAGGGGGGAAGGGGCGGGGGTCTTTCTGTTAATTGGCCAGGTGTTAAAACCAGGTGGGACAATGCTCCTTATCTCTCCCTCAAGCTGTCCTCCCTCCGGGGGGGATATCTTCTGTTAATGAGCCATTAAGGCTCACTGCATGACTTAAAACATTACATCATCCCATTGTGAGATGCTCCACCCAGTGGGAGGAGCCAAGCATTTCTA
>VYXD01010403.1:21159-43297 GCA_013397195.1 Hylia prasina
CTGGACCTTCAGAGGAAAATTACACCCTTCTACAAGATCATCTCTGCTCCAGCAGAACCACATCTGTCACCAGGAGGATTTATTTGGACTGCTCCCAACACGCTGAACAACAGGGTGTCAGGTCGTACTCTGACTGCATCAGGGTTTCTAGGATTTTTTTGTTTGCTTGGTTTTTTTGTACTACTACATTTGTATTTTTAATATTCCTAGTAAAGCACTGTTATTTCTATTCCCATATCTTTGCCTGAAAGCCCCTAATTGCAAAATTACAATAATTTGGAGGGAGGGGGTTTACATTCTCCATTCTAAGGGAAGGTCCAGCTTTTCCTAGCAGACACCTGTCTTTCCAAACCGCGACACAAGTCCTTTCTTGCTGTTGAGCACAACACTGGCCATTTTCAACTTTTATTGAGTCTTGACCTTGCATGTCATCTTTTCCTGCGTTTGTAAACATATGTGATCTTCCTGCAAGTTCTGATCTTACTTCTAGATATCATCCAATCTTTTTTTCTTCTCAAGTTCCAAAGAGGAGCTCCCTGTTAAGCCAAGTTGGTCTGTCCCTCTTGCTTGACTTGTCACACAATAGGATGGCTTGTTTCCACACTTTTCAACAGGTCCTCTTTAAGACTCATCAGCACTCAGGGAGGCCTCAAAAGCATATTCCTAAGGGACACTGCAAAGTAGCTACTTGAGTAGCTGACAACTTTCTCTCTTGAAATACACAGTTGAAACTCTGTTGTTTTTTCTCATTACATTAAGAATTTTGAACTCAACTATTTCATCATCACTGTGGCCAAGACAAACACCTACCATCACATGCATGAGAACTTCTCTATAAACAAATAACATGTATAGGAAGGCATCTTTTCTAGTTGGAGGATTTGTAGCAAGAAATTATATTCAAGCAGCTCCAGGAGCTGCCCAGACTTGCTTGTAATATCAGTATGGTATTTCCAGTAAATGTCTGTGAACTCGAAGTCTTCCACAAGGACAAGGAAATCCAGAGACTTCTCTTAATTGCCTATAGAATAACTCCTCAGTGCTAGTGTTAAAAGTGGGGAAGATAAGGAAGGGAGGTACAGTCTTCTGGTTTATACATTAATCCACATAAATTTTTTTATCAGCAATAAATTTCACTGTAAATCCTAGCAACACAGTGATATATACATGGAAATAAAAAAGAATGGCTTGTACTGAGAGTCCACTAGGGAATTTTCTCTTTCTATACTGAGAATATGATGTGATCTATACTAATACATGATTCATGTACACCGGTCTCTCCACATATAAAAAACCCAAAAGTGTGGCCTGTAGATGACATTCAGAGGGAGGAAAACCACTTCTGCAGTCTGAATTCTTTAGAAACCACTCTGGTTTTTTTCATGTCTCTCATCTTCTTAACAAGTGCAGGTTGAGAAGGAAACTGCCCTTGTTAAAAATGCTAAAAACTTCTCACTTTCATGTGTTATGTTTGATGTGAATAAACATCTAAGTACCATGACAGATTGTACAAAAAGTCAGGTCGCTCTCAGAAGATTATAAGTATGATGTCATATAATGAATCTGAGTAGTAAGAAAAGCCTGAGAGCCTCCTGGTTCCATGTTATCACTATCTGTTTCAATCTGTCGATGTGACATTTGCGAATCTGATGCTTTCATTCACTAGCTTGCTTCATGCTTGTGTTAAGTTTATTTTTGTTCTGATAATCCTGCTCACCTTAAATCCATGCTTCTTAAGGAAAATATTCTCTTTCTGTTCATGTGCAGCCTCAAGAGATGACAGAAATACCTCAGAGACTACACTCCAGTCTCCTCTCTCTTTTCCACTTGTACATATCATGCCTTTAAAAATTGACTGGAAGTGGTCTTCTTTCTTAAAAGAGCATGGGAGTCTATCTGGGTAACAATGAACTTAGACTGCAATGCTGCTGCTCCTGAGTGATTTCCATGTCTCACAGTTGCTGACCAAGACGTTTTTCTCTCCTGACAATTCCCATGGGCAGATCTCAGAAAGTTTCTGTCTGTACCAGTAATGAACTACTTGAAGCTTTCCCATCCATTGTAGTCACTTCAATTCTCAAATTTTCTATAGGTTGCTGAAGCTATCTCCTGAAATAAGGAAATCACAGTCATTAGTTCAGTCCCACGAGCAACTGCTGATTAAAATCTCAATTTAGCCAAAGCCTATTGTCTTGATTTCAGCATCCTTGCTCAGTTTGAAATGTTTCTTTCTTCAGCTACCTTTATGGTCCTTATCAGCTTCTCCTCAAAAAGCATTTATGGGTTCTAAGCATAAATAAATAATCCTAGTTAAATTTAAAAATTAAAGTATTAGGAATTGATCCTAAAAAAACTTGACCTCCTTGTTTATTCCTGTTCTACAGACTGTATCTCTCAGTATCAGGCTGAGTATTACAGTGTGTGTTACATGGTATGCTTTCCATCTACATCTTCTTCCGGCTCCTGTGAAATTAGAAAATCTGAATTCTACTACCTTACTATTGCTTCAGTTTGGTATAAATTTTCTGGCTGCACTGTATTTACATGAGATAAAAGAAGAGATCCAGCCTTCAATAAGAATCTCATTTTTTTATGGTAGCATCTTTGTGTGTGATGTCAAAGAGGTGCTGGAAATGCGGAGAATGTTAAAAGAAAAGCAACAACAGTGTATTCATTATGTATGTGTGGTTTGACAACTTGGACCCTATTTATTATTTATAAATAATAATAATAATAATTTATTTGTTAGTTATTTATTATATAAGTATTTCTTTACACAATGTGGTATAATAATTAGATTTCAGTTTTCTGGGATTGTCTGCCTCAGTTTTGATAGAAGTATTTTCTGCAACATCTTTGAAAATGCTTGGCTCTAAAAATCGTTAACTATGTCATCGTTATTTCAGACAAAAACCCCCAGCTGAATCCGTTAGATCATGAAGCAAAATATACTCCTTTGAGAGGAAGGTACTCCTTAGAAAGGCACTCAAGTGTTTGGACAAAAGGCAGATTTGTTTTTAGAAGGCTGCATACATTTTTTTTTTTTTTCCCTCTCTCATTCTCTTTTCAAGTGTCCCTGATTCAGCTGAAGCCACAGTCCTAAAATATCCATAGACCAGTTGACTGCATATGGCAAATGGTGGTTTTCCTGAAGTGCAGTAGAGTGTCTCATCGGAATTTCAGTCAGGACTATTCATGGTTATTAAAGTACTTAGGTAAAGAAAAAAGCAATTAAACTACGGATGCCAACAGTTTTTATTTAAATTCAAGGATGACTGAAAGTCCAAGGTCAGTGTGCAATTCAGTAAAAAGATTACTAAATCTGAGATATGAAAAGAGAGACGGGTTACTGGAATAGGAGGTGTTTTTTTTGGAAATGGTACAGTGTATATGTTTGCCTATCTGTCTATTTATAACAAGAAACATGACCCAAGCACATGTGAACATTTTATTAAGTGTTGCACGGCTTTTGAATACTTAGGTAATGGTGAAATACACTCAAAAGCTGCTATTATGAACTGACCCAGTTTTTTCTCAAACTTGTCAAAACCCCTTTAGTAACAATAATGATAATTAATAAACCAGTCTGTTCCATCAGGTTGTGAACCTGAGTTGAAAAGAGAATGGTGGGGAGTAATATTTGTTTCACTGAAAGTGCATTTCTATAACTCTCAAAGCTATTTTTTCAGTTTGATGCAGAAGCAGTGTCTGTTAAAAACCTTTGCTAAATTTATGTCTTGGTACATTTCTGGAGCATTCACTAGAGAAATGGGATCTCTTATGTTCTTGTCTGTGACCATTTTACCACTCAAAGGTTATGGGAAAGAACATTAAAACGGGATAAAGAGCAACTGAATTTGCAATGAAATCAAAAGAATTTCCCTCAGTGTAGCTGATTAAGTACAGCATCAGGCAGAAAGTTAAGTAAACATACTGTCATAGAAAAAAAAATCCTACACTGGGGAAAAGACTCCTTTGGTTCTTCTTATAAAAAGAATTGCTAGATGGCAAATCTAATTCTCTCAAGAATTTTGTTACAAACTTTGCTCCAATCTTTGTGCTCAACACTTGGAGTTTATCCTGTCAAGTAGAAAGTACAACTACATGCAACATGAAAGAAACATTTCAGTTTCTATGACAAATGCCACTTGAAAATTGGCTTTGCCTTTAATTTAGAACATTGTAAACACTCTAGGGGAAACTAGTTTTGATCATTTGCCAAATATTGCACAAGTATTTAGACTAATAAATAGCCTTCTCTAACAGGAAGTGTACTATATATTTTATGTGTTCCCACAATTTTTAAGAGAAAGTCTCATCCCTTCTGTTTCACAGATGTCTATAGAGAAAAATACCCTAAACTAAATAAAATAGCATATATTATTATCCAAAAAGCATTTCAGTCATCCGCTAAAGACTTAGGGAACATTAAGAGTACTTTATAAATAAGAGTTCATTTTAACTAGAGGATTTTGCCCACCTAATAATCTTTCAGACTCCAGGTTAAAGTCTTGTTTTACTGAAATAAATAGCTGTATAGTTAAGAAAACAATCATAGGGTCTATCATCTCATTATTTTCATTGTGAAAATTACAAAATAAGACACATTCCAGCTGTACAGAAAACCAACTGGTCTTATTTCCTGTGCCATTATTACAACATGTGGATCAGACCTATGAATGTACACTGAACACTATAGTCTCTCTCATATTGCTGTTACCAAAGATACGATATGGATGTAGAGCTAAGGGTTTTGTTTTCTAAACTTTGTACTCTCCATTTGGTATCCAAAATGGCTCAGGAAGGAAGTGAGCACAAAAATCCTCTGTGCTTTTTATGCTTCACAAAAGCTTTCTTACTTACATTCCCTTACCTTTCATCTTGAAGGGCTGATAGTATGGAAGAAGCCAAAATAGTTCCAAAAATGTGAAGAATGGTTCTACTTGTAACCCTTCTGGCTGTGGGGAGGGGTGGGTGGACCTGGCGATGTAGGTGTGCATGGTACATATTAGATCAAGAAATGCATGGTTATCTTTATTTGGGTTTTCACAGAACAAAGATGTTCTGTGGTTTACAGAGGTAACTTCAGCTGAATTCTGTAGAACTTTGGTGTGACTTTGGGGAAGTTACAGAACAGTAGGAAGTCTGCTCAGCAAATTCTTGGAATGCATTAGTAATGTTTTGGTGCAGACAGTGAAGTATGCAGTAGTGGAAGAGTTTTAAAGTTTCATTCTCACCAAGAATTTGAGACTGTTGAGAGTGCAAAGTAAAGCGACTTATAAACCATGACATGAGGGCTGACTTACTTTTAAAAAAGATGGTGCAATGTAGCATGAAATCAGCAAGCCGAAAAAAAAGAAAAAAAAGCAGAAATCAGGACATCAAGTCAAAGAAGCCAAAGTTTTTGTAGAGCTGGTAAAGCGGTGATACTAAAGACACAAAGTAGGGAAATGTAGGAAGGGAGCAATTTGCTTAATGATGGATTTCACTGGCACCAAACATAGCAAAACATACAGAAGGTAGAAACTAGGTTCAGTTATATAAACACATATGGAGATCTGAGGTAGAAAGTTAGTGAGATACATCACCAGGAACAAGAACATCAGCATTGTAAGGCTGAGAAGAGAATTGCTGCTCTGTTGCAAGTAAGAGGAAATAATGATAGATAATGCACAAAATACAAAGGTTTCATATTTTTTGATTAGTATTCTCTAATAATATTAAGATAAGCATGAGGTCAAGACAGTATCTGTACAGGACAGCATGAGAATAATTCAATGAACTTGATGCTTCCAAATTGGCACAGCCAACAAAGTATTTCACCCATGGATTAATACAACTTCAAACTAATGACTGGTGAGATTCTTGCTCAAACAATAATCTGAAGATATCTCAGAATTTGTAGTAGCTATTATTGAGCAATGGAGTGATACTCTAGGGAAGAAAAAAAGAAATAGATTGCTTCTTTTAAAAATGGGAGGCAAACTGAAAAATTATGAATCACTCTGCTTGCCAACACTACCACGTTAGTGAGGAAATGGATGAAAATACACAGGAGTTCATCATGAACACATTAATCTGTCTTAATCTACCACAGCCCATGATGGCTATGGAGAAGAGAAAAATATATAGATGGTATATATATTGACTATTGTAAGGGTCTTTTTTCTCTGTCTGCATGACAGATGCATACTAGGCCAGAGATGTGTGCTCAAGATGAAATTGTTAAGATCAGGATGGCAAAAGCACTTACATTAAAATGCCTTGTGGTGAGTTATCAGTTTTTTAATCTACACAAAACCTGGAGTAGATGGTATTTTTCAGTAGCCCACACCTGGTTTCCTATGTTAAATATTTTCAGTAAAATTACAAAACTGTAATAATGTGCTTATCAAATTCGCACACAATCTGAAAGAGGTTTAAGACTGAAAATGCTGTTGGCAAAATTGGAAAAAGGATATGCAAGTGAATGGATGATACTCGACAGTAAACACAAGACACTTTATTCACTTTGTTCACATTGTTCAATTGCACAGTTGTGTGAAGAGCATCAGCTGCCTCACAACAAGCCTCCATGGGTGTGACCTGTGACTTGGCTTATCAGTTGATCATGAGTTAACAAGATCATGATGTTGGAAGAAAAGCATATGGAGACATATGAACAGAGGAACAGTTTAAAAGATATAGATAAAAATTCTGCATTATTATGACTTTGGGTTTTTCAGTTTTGGACAGTACTTTCAAGAAGAACACAAAGCAAAATCAAAACAATAGCAAAGAACCCGGAATAGGGCCATGAAAATCTCACCAAATGCAGAACCTACACAAAAAACTGGGAAAATTAAGGTTAATTAACCTGAAAAAAAAAAAGACTGACGAGTAATATAGACGAGAATCTTCATGTACATAAAATGTTGCTGCAAAGATTAAGATAATCAGTGTCTATCAAATAGTGATAAGATGGGAAGCAATAGGCTTCAACAAAACAAGAAAAATTAGAGATGCTCAATACGAACAACTCACATTAAGAATGTATTGAAAAGTTCTGGACCAGAAAATTTGTGAAGGGTATGAAATCTCCCTCGCTGGACATACTTAGAGACACCTTAGATAAGGATCTGTCAGGATGTTAGTTTTTTGGGAAAGGGGCTAAATAGTCTGTTTCTTGAAGTTCCTTTAGACCAACCTTTGTGCAGTTCTGTAATTTGTCTTTGCCCTAGTTGCTTATCTCAACAAACATTCTCTGCCTCAGAATGAATGTATAAAAATCAGTATTTGCAATGTGCTTGGGAATAGTGCTAATCAGATTGCTGTTTTATGAGTACACTAAAAGAATCAATGTTTAGATAATTTTCAAGGAACTCATGCAGTTATCTACAGCTACACAAACTATGTGTGCCCCTACTTGGGAAAACAGGCTTGGCTGTCCATGGATTTACCACTGCCAGCAATGTCATAGACTCACACAATCACTGAACATCTCAAGCTGGAAGAGACATAAAAGGATCATGGCGAACTCCCTGTTCACCACAGAATTACATAAAAATAAACATATGACCAAATTATATGTAGTAGTGGAGATGCCACAAAAGTCAGTGGTATGTAGGAGAAGGAATGTTCCTGGTCCTTACTAAGAGGAATAAGATGGTTGGATTGTTGACTTTTCACTTGGTGTTAGTGAAAGTTTAATCCCCACCTCCTGTTCATAAAATATGTTTTTTTTGCAACTTATCACTACTGTTACAAGTAAAAGCTTACAGAGAGAAATTTAATATCACTGGATGGCATGTTACTTTTTTTAGCATGTGAAAATACATATAGAGCCATTATGATTTGCTCTGGGTCTGATGTCAGCCATTACTGAAAATTTACTGTTCCCTTATTATACAAGAAAATGTCAGACAGTAGTTCAGCTGTCTCTGCTCCCTGAATTCTTCTGATTTGTGGTTCTATTCTAGAAATACATGTTTTTTATACTCATACTTTTTGAAGGGAATATTTTATTTATAAATTATTTTCATTATATTTTAAACTTGCTATTACACTGTACCTGTCTCCTACCTAATTAAACACTTATCTCACCTCATCAATTCCTGTTTGAAAATGTCAAACCATTGCTATTAGTTTTTATTGTGTAACAATAAGAGTTAGATTAGTAAGAAAATCCAATCTCTTTAAAAAACTTTGGTTCATTGGATGAAAATTTGCCTACAAATCTAAGAAGGAACTTGATTTACTTAAAAAATGCAGATAAACAGAAAGCTGTTATAGCTCATATTTATAATGTGAAAAATCTGAACAGTCCAACAAAGATGTTTTTGAAACATTAGTTAGGCTACAGTAGTAGAAATACATAGGAATAACTTCCAAAAGTATAATTCTTAAGACAATATATTTGTAATACCTTTGACTAGACATTAATTTTTTATTTCTGACCCCTTTCCTTACTTTGATTTCAGATAATGAATCACAGACACCAGAGTTGGAAAAATCCAGTAAGCCGCATCTACCATCAATGCAAAAGAACATAAGTCTTCACTATTTTTTCAGGATAATCTAAAAATTGTCAAATTATTGGTTTGTTCATATTGTAGACATTTCCTTACTTGTTTTCATTGACATGAATCTGATTTATCCTAATACAATTTAAATACAAGTTTTCTTTTTTTGACTGTACCATGTACCACTGTAAACACAGATGTGTCTAAACACAGATCTGTCTAGATCCTTGGTTTTATGAAGTACCCCTTCTCAGTTACCTTATTTTTTAAGGAGCATGCATTTCTCAGAGTGAGGAACTGAAAATTTCTAAAACTAAGAGTTTTTTATCTGAGTTTTTTACTCAGATTAAAGCAGTTAAAATCCACAATCACTTCCAAAGGCAGGCAATTGGAATTGCATAATATATTTTTAGTAACATAGTTAATGAGAAAATACATCTAAATTAACTTAAAGACAGGGGAGGCAGAATAAAGATACATAATTTATATCTAAATGATACACAAAAAACTGAGAGAACTTTTTTGCCAGCGTGAAATAAAGTAAAATCCTACCCTAATGTAGTCATAAGGGATATATCCATTCAGTTCAGTACCAGGATTTTTACTGTGTTAATACTTGAAACATATTCAATACTTTTAATTTCACCTGAAAACACTGTGGCATTTTTTTTCTAGCATTTTTTTTTCAGAGAGCTGCATGGATTTACAAAAATTTACAGTGTTTTGTAGTAAAAGTTTTCAATATACATTAAAACTCTTTAGTCAGTTAAATNCCAAGTCTTGTAAAAGGAATTACTTTCTTTGGAAATCTTTGGAAACTCCTACATGTATAAAAGGAAATAATTCAGTAGCATTATAGCATAACAAAAGTTATAGCTAGCAATGTTAGGGCATAACTGGGGAATTGAATCTGAGCACACTATGAAACCAATTATGGGAAAAAAGCATTAGCAGATGCATATAATTTTGCTTGTGTAATTTGTCATTTAGAACAGAAAAACAAATAGGTCAGAAGTGAAAGTTCAGCTTTATGAAAAGTTGTTCCAGTATCTTTAGTGCTTATTAGGAAGGAAGAATGCAGGTTTTACAGTCAGTTTTGGCATTTTCCTGGGAGAGGGTGAGAAAGTTTTTTCCCTTTGTAGTAAGAGTTTTGCAGCAGTTCTGGGAGTTGTTGAGATCAAGACTTCATTTACTTTCAATTTGGCCTAATGGAAACCTGGTTACCATGATTCCTGCATACCAGGTATTCTTAGAGAGGCGGAATAAAGCAGAAATTCAAGGTCATCTACAAATTACCTGAGAAATTTTACAGGTCCTTTATGACTGACAAGCCTGATGCCCCAGACAATTAATTGATGTCACACCATATTGCTTGAATACTTTTATGGGTGGCTTTGGACAACAGAAATTGAGAGTCTGAGTGAGTTTGCTAATTATTTTTCCTCCATCCTTAATGTCCTTACATAGGTGGTTATGCCACCTTGAAGGAAAAGGTTTTTTCTCCTTTTATGTCTAAGCTCAGGCAACCTTTCTATGGGAGGACATGACCTGAACTGATGCTAATAGATCATACAATGTTATTAGTTTTACTTTTGATAATCTTGCATAGCTTGAATAACTTCTTACTTTCGAGCAGTTAATTTTTCTATCAAGGCAAAAAAAGTATAAATGTGTACAGTCTGTACCTTGTTTCAGTCCTTATAGTCAATATATAGAAAATGTAGCTTTAAAAGGGGTTTCAAACATATTTAGCAGATATTTGCATGGATTTAATTACTTCTATGATACTGCCTCAATATTGCCATATGGCACCACTTTTCTTTACTTGTGTTTTAATATGGCTTATTTTTAAATTTTAGGTTCTTCAAGATGGAAATACTGCATCTTAGCCTGTTTGCATGACCTTTGACAGAAGGATGAAAAGTCAGCAAAAGGCACATCCTTGGCACTCCAGTGATGTCACTGATGAAGTGTAGTACTCTGTAACAAGACATGGAGATGATAAAAGGGCTAGCTAGCATATCTTTCAAGACATTTCCTCCAAATTTCAAGACATTTCATTTCCTCCAAAAATCTTGGAAATGACTGGGCCATTTGGGTTTAAACTTAGACAAAAGTCTGAGACAGGTATTCCCCATGCCAAACGTTAGTCTGAATGGCTACATTTATTACTAGTGTAAACTGTTTTATAGTCTGGACAGGGGGACAAATGTAGGCAAATTGGTGTATAGCATGAAATAGTTTTCTGCTTTTGCTCTTCAAATACAGAAGAGAAACAGTGTGTCTGGATGAATAGCTCTGTGCCAAAGTCAGCCTCCAAATAATCAAATGTCTCTCATCTACTCCACATCCCACACACAAGTGTGTGTGGGAATGCTTGTAAATTTAATGAACTGCTGACTGAAAGAAGTTTATGCCTGGCTTCCAATTAAATACTAATAAGATAAGCTTAGGCAGCATAAACTCCTTGTTATTATGAAGATGGATTATGTTAGCTATCAGCAACCTCTGACCTCCCAACTTTAGAACAGTGCCAATATTTTTTTTCAGCGGGTCCCTCTATTGATTCCGGTGAGGTTTGGATCGGTGCCTTAGACATGCAGCTATTGCTAATACAGGGTAAGTATTCAAATACCAAACAAAATTAGTACAACAAGCGGTTTATAAATCCATCTGGTATGAAACTCTAACCTGGAGATAGAACAGAAGAAAAGAGGATATCTAGTCCCTTTTCTCAGATCTCCCAGGTAATATGTAGCTGGTGGTTCTCCATCTATTCAGATCAAATTGCACATTCCAACTGTCTCCTAGCTCCAAGATCAGGCAACATCTGGGCATTTGTACCTCTATTAGAAAAGGTACAGAACAAAAAGGTTCTACATTCTGCATCTCCACCTGCACTCTTTATGAGGCCTACCTGTATGACATATCTTTAATGTAAGCATTTTGGCCTCTGTACAAATATTACATTCACCAGTTATCTTGGATGCAAAAAGTGAACTTTACTGCGAAGTTTTTCTAAAAGTGAGCCTGGTATCATGGTAGAGAATATTTCAACACCTAATCTTTAGGACGCCTAGGTGTACTGCTGGGCTCTACAGGCTTTTGGAACATCCATGAGGAAAGGTTGACATTTTAAGACTGGGATAGCTAAAAAAACAATGTAAGCAGCAAACAATCTAAGCTACCCAATGGGGAAATACTGAGGAAAAAATATACTTTAAATACTTTATCCTACCCACAAAGCTGTTTAGTCCTATCATGAAGAAACAAATTGCTTTGCCACTTACTGGGATTTGAACAAATATATTCAGAAGGCTACAGCAACTCCTTGATTTTTTTTTTCCTTTCAAAATTGCTGTCTTCAAGTTGTTGCAACTATCTGTTTCTTACCTTTGTTGCTAGTTTTCTATTAGTAAAAGTGTAACAACTGGTTACATTCTATTGTAGGAATGGGAATGTAGCTCACTTGGTGCCACTGAGCATCTTGTAAGCGCATTTTTACTTGAAGACATACTGTATCTGACAAGTCTGACAGACCACATAAAGAGCTAGTAAGAAGTTTCAGCCAACATGTAATTGAAGACTTGGATACAGTAAAAATGACTAAAAAGACATGCAAAATCTGATCTCAGAGAAATGTCATTTTATGAACATACCAACATTACTTTGAATAAATCTTTAAATGGTTCTTCAATTAACTTTTCCATTAACAAATAAAGATTATATGTACCAACTCTTAATTAAAATGTATTTATTTTCCGATTGTTTACATTAAAAAAACCCCACCTATCATCTTCACCTCTTGTTCACTATTGTGTCTATCTTGTGTACTTCTGTTTTGGTATATGTAACAGTTCAAGGTTGGTTTTATGATACACTTGTACATGTATTTTACATACAACTCTAAAAACAACACTCTGTATTTGAAAAAGAAATTTCCTCCAATGACTTCTGTTGCGGTGTCTATTTTACATGGTTTGTCCTGTTGCCACCTCTGTTTCTCTCTAAGTGCTGTGTTCCAAAGGTTTCTCCCCTCCCTTCAGTTGTCAATCCTTCCCCACTCCTCCCATCCTTCCCGAACCCTGCTTTTCAATCCTTTTATCCCCTTCTGCTAGCTTTGTCTGTCACTTCGGGGCTCCCCCTGGATTCTGGAAGGATCCAGGAGGTGTGTCGAATGATTAAACGAAAGCATAGGAAGTCCTTCATAGCTATTTCTTGTTGGTTCCCTTAATTGTCCATCCCTTCAGGCCACTCTCTTCTATTCCCTTCTTGGAGAATGATCCAACTCCTCCCCCTGTTCCACCCCCTGTTATAAGCTGTTGCAATCCCTGTTCAGGGGCTCAGTTGGAACTGCTCCCCCAAGGCTTTATTTTGTCCTGCCAGGGACCAAATAAAGCTTTGGGTTTCGCCCTCTGACTGAGTCTGGCGCTTCCTTTACCATTGTCGAGTGTCTCTCCCGTGCAAGGTGAGCCTGTGAAGGACACCTTAGATGCACTTCTGGTTGCCCTGCCTCCAGGAGAGTGTCCCCCACTAGTCAGCGGTGTCTGGCTGGTCTGGGCAGGTGGAGAATCCTCTCCAAAAGGATACCGCGACACACTTCAGTAATAAAATGCCTTACTCTTTGTATATCCCTGTGTACTTTTTCCTTTTAGCTCGTTATTTAAGCTTTGCTATGGGAACAACGATTTTCTTCTTCTCTACTCTGACTTCTTAAAAATATTTGATCGTGTCATGAAGTTCTAATTGAATTTGTGACAGCAATCACTTCCATGACAGCAGACTCCCACTTTAAACACAGGATTATGATGAATCCAACACAGGACTGAGTAAAAAGGAAACAAAACCATGAGCAAGCATGATTTCATTAGACTCAGTGGTGTTCTGTTAAAAAAGCGGAGAAAGGAATATAAATGGTGAATGCACTTCCACTTCTTAACATTAAAATTCTGTGTGATGGTCCATACAGTGTGGTTATCTATTTCAGATGTTTACAATATTTCATGTAACCTCTGTGGAACTCAAGACATTGCCAAAAATTTCAGACATATTCATTAGTTTTATTCCTATGTACTTAACTCAAAACATGGTGAGTTTTCATGATTTGTTGTAGTGCTACACAGGCTCAGTAGAGGTAGTAGGCTCTCATCACCTCTGAAAAATCATGCTGGGAATATTTCAGGCTTAACTTTGAAAAACTGGAACAGAGGCAACTGTTTGGAAATATGGCTGTAGATTAATTTGTCTTAGTAAGTTTATGTTAAGATATTCTACACTTTTGACATAATAAGACCCCACTTACTTTAAAGAATCTTTTTAGGGTCCAGCACAATACACTTTATGTAATGAAAAAAAAAAAAAAAGAAAAGGTCTGTCTTCTGTAAATAGCACTCCCTGTAGCTGAATTCTGTTATTATGAAGCACCTTGAGTATGATGCAGATATACACGTGGATGTAGATTTCGGTTGGGTCAAACTCCTATTTTTTTCCAGACAAAAGAGCTACAAGTTGCATATGAAATTTTACTAAAAATCTCATTCTAGGGTCAAAGCAGACTTCAGTGGTTCCATCTTGTTCCAACCTCATCCTACAGTGCATACAACAGAAGCTATACTGACAAGGCTCATAGTAACACTGAGGAACCAGAAGCTGTGGTGGTATCAAAATGACAAAGAAAACTACAGAAGTTTTATTCTGTGGTGAAGCTACGGTATTCTAAATTTCTGTGCAATGGCTACTGGAAGGATCATGTAATCCTGCTCTGCTCAAGATGGCATGAATTCAGAGAAATACGATATATTCCTTGTGAGCTTCACTGGCAGAGGGTGCCCAGATGAGATAGTAGAAAGATGCTACGGATATTCAATACCTCCACTGCAAAAAATATCAATATTAAGTCATAATTAGAGCCTGATTAATACATGGATTAAGAATGATATGTAGAACTGTCCCCATATACCCAATAGTATTTAACATGTATTTCAGTTTTCATGGTTTACTAGCTCTTCTGAACATCTTGGGAACCTTTTTCACTAAGTAGTTTTAAAATACTGTTTCAGAACATGGCAATGCCCCATTCATGTTCGTACTTTTACTTCTTTCACCTATTGAAGGTGAAATAGGTAACGTCTATTCTTCCACAGAATAATGGCATGTCTGAAAGACTTCAATGAAGAGGAAAACCACATTCTCAACTTTTTCTCAGGTACACCATTGAAACAGCACACATGCTTCAGTTTCTGAACGTTAGGGGCCATTTTTGAAGCAGAAGGCTGTGGGCAATTTTAGTTTAACATACTGACCTAGTCTTGGAAATTTGGTTTACATTTTTTAAGTCTTAGACATGGTATATTTTGTTCTGCTTAGCAGGTAAAACATAACGCATAAGGGAACAGGATTATAATTTCACCTTCCAGACATAAAATGATATACACAAAAAGATATACTATCTAGAAAGAAAATGTTAACTACGACTTTGCAAATAGGTGAGTTTTTAGGGTTTTTTTGTGGATATGTTTTCTTTAATTGAAGTTTAATTTTAAAGAATTGCCAAAATTGATTTTTAGACGAGATCCTATGTTTTACAGATCTACGAAAACAAAGTCCTTATGGAATGCTGTGTGAAGCAAAGCAACACAGAGTCCCCAGGCTGGTGCAAAGCAGAGCAGCTTTATTGTAAAACCCAGGCCTTTTAAAGCAGTTAGCAGTTAGTTACCAGTTTACACAGTTTTAAGGCACAACAAGCCCAAGTCAACCAACCATGATACATCCTGATGTGGACATGCAGCAGTCACGCAGTGTGTCCCTCATGCCTCTCACGTCTCTACCCCTACTCCAGCTGAGTCACTCTCCCACAGTTCCCTTCTACTCAGCCTAAGTAGCTGGCTTGAGCTATGATTTTACAAGGGTAACAAGGCCCCTATTTTATAGGGCTTTTCTTATATGCAACAAAATGGTAAGAAATTAGTCTGGAAAATGCTGTGTTGGACGTGGCTGTGCAATGGCATCGATGAATTACTCTGTATTGAGTATGTGACCAGGCACATAAGTGCATGCTAGCCACTTAGTACATATTTTGGGGTTTTTTTTCATATACCAACTGATAGGTTCATTGGTTTTGATCTTAAGGATCTTGCTTTCTTATATAGACAAGTGACTTATACTTGTCTATATAAGTGTATTAACTTACACATGATTAAACAGAAGTAAGGTTATGATGAATCCATTTTGACAAAACAGAGTCCTCAGCATATATAGTTTCCCAATTCATCCGTTCTTGAATCCATGCAAGATGTGAAGACTGTGATTATTTAACCTTTGCTCTGTCCTGGAAATTTAGGTCATAAGGTCATGCCGATTCTTTATGACATTAGAAGAATTCTATATAGGACTGAATAGGCTTTCATTGAAAATGCTTATTCAACTTATCAGAGTATCTTAACTGCATCAGTTTGTAAAGAATGCAGGAAAATATAGTTAAGGCTGGAATGTAAAAGGTAATCTAGTCTAGTGAAATTGAAGAGAAGACCAAAAAAGATGCCAGCATTTTCCCCATACAGTGCAAAAATCAATGTGAGGCATTTTTTAGAAAGAATGCAATATATTCGGTAAAACTCTGCCTAACATACTGTTAATCATAAAAGAATAAAAATTCATTTTATATCATAAAATGTAAGCTTACATTTTTAGTGATCAGCACATAATGCATCATATTTTTCAAGCAGTAACTATGCAATTATCTTGTTTAAAAATGCAGTTTTTAGCAAAAAGGTGAACAATACCTTAAACTTCCTGTATTATCTATAGTACATCAACTGTAAACTGAGTTTTGTGTTTTCACAAATCCCACCCCCTCCGAAAAAAAAGAATTAGCTAAACAGAAAGGAAATGTAATTACGCTATTCATAAATATAACATACATCTTAACTCTTGGCTTGCTCATGGAGAGTAACAAAGAATTACAACTAACAAAACCAGGCCATGTAGTGTCTTTCATTTTTCTGTTATCTTTTTTTTTCATTACTTGAGCATAAAAGACTGGCTTCTCTTAGCTCCTCATAGTGAGCTGGCTTTCATGACAAAAGTATTGCCTTCAAACAGAGGTTCTTGCTAACTTCTTTTCACTAGAAATCACATTACATGAGTGTTGTATGAACATATGTATATTTTTCCCTGCAGAGAAATATTCTCTGCGAAAGCAGAGAATTGCAGCACAAGTCTGTAAACAGTCTCTCCTGTATCTCTGTCTCTCAGGAGATGGGGATTTGTTTCTCTCTCCTAACCAATGGGTGAAGTTTTGTTATCTCCCTGGTATGGGAAGGACTGGGGGGAGAATTGGTTCAGCAGGGTGCAGGGAAGAAGCAGCAGCATGCTCTTCACCTGGGCAGAAATAGCCTAGCCCAGAGAAAAATGGAGTCAACTTTAATAAATCTTGTTAAGCCTTCTGATACAGAGTCCGTGAGTCTTGTTTCACTCCTCGCACCCCGAGACCACACATGAGGACAGAAGTATTAAAATATTTTTCATCTCCTGATTGTAATGGTGACAGAATTTTTAATTTGTTTCATTCAGAGTTCTACTGAAACGTCCTTTATTATCTAATTAAAAAACTTTAAACAAAATGTTATTCAGATGAATTTCCCCTTTCATTTTACCAGATGCTTGCATAGTTGAAAACTCCGATCTCTGCATTTAAGATGAAGATAGTATTTGTTTGTTGCAAAATGCTTCCTTCTGTGGGCTAATACCTAGTTCTATTTCATCCTTCTTGATATCATAAATTTGACAATATTGTTTTACTGCCTCCTTAGCAGCAGCCCTGATAGCCTTTCACCACATGTAAGAGTACTCAGATAAAATTGGGAAATCTATTTTCTACCTGAAATTCATGTCAAATACCTTAAACCAAAGCTGATTACATTAGTCATGCTCTCCCTGGCTTCCTCTGCAGCTTTCACTGATCCACATATACCACAGGAGAGTTTGCCCTGCCTGTTGACAAAGCAAAGGCACAGTTAACATCAGTGTTGGCTCTGGAGTTCTTCAGAAGGATACAAACAAGAAAAGGGAGCATTGCTTCAGACACAGGTTTGCCTGATCATGAAAAAAATAAATGATTTTAACAATCTTAATAGAGTGGGGTACATTCACTGCAGAAAAGTATTCAATGATGTTAGAGTTGGTTTGCCTGAATGCATAGTTACTTAGCTGGCTCAGTAAATGTCTGATGTGTTGAACTACCTTAAAAATATAAGAAAGCTTTTCAAAAGTTTTGGTGAAAGGAGACGTAACAGGACACACATATTTAGAAGTTGTAACTACATACATATATATCAATTTTTAAGAATCTTCACTGTCTGTAAATTCTCTGCTTTCAGTATCTGTGTTTGTGTCTAACTTCATCAAAATAAATACCTTTATTTCATATCCTTTAAGGATAAATTGTGCACCCTGCCTCAAAATAAAGCCTTCTATGAATTTTATTTAATAAATATCTGCTCAATTCCAGTTTTAAGTACCTAAGGGCCTCCCCAAGCTCTGATCTTCCACTATTACAGAGCTGTAGCCCTGTGGCTGCTAGTGCCAATTTACTCATGGAGGAGGCCTTGCTCAGCATCTTTGTGTTCCTGTAATTTTTTTAGCATTATGTCTTGTTTGTGATCTGAAGAGAAGGGGCAGACAATTTTGGGAAGTAGGATTTTAAGAAATCCCTGTAATTGGCTCACATATGCCATGAACTTTTCCACTATATTAATCCAATGCAGTTGTCTCTATTTTTAAGATGAAGGAGTATATGCACAAGTAAATGGGGCTGACATTAATTCAAAGCCAAAATCTGCTCTGTGCTCCAAGACACATAGGTACAGTTCTCAGTAGCATGTGCTAGAGCTGGGTAACAAGTGTCAACTAAGCAAGCTTGTAAGCATACCTAAGTAGACTAAGTTTAGTAAGAGCATTCCTGAAGAGAAAAAGTAAGTTGTGAAAACATCTCATATCCTGGCATTACAGTCTTAAAAGCTGCACTGAGAAGAAAGAAAATAGACAATCTGAGGAAACAGCTGCCTGCAAACATATTGAATAGGTTCAGTGCCAAAAAAGGAACATGTTGTGTGTGCTATAAGCTTACTAATAATAAATACATAACAAGGTTTATGTCTTTATCCCTATCAGTTTTAAAAGATCAAAAAGGTGTTACAAAAAGTTAAAAATCAAGATTAGAAAGGCAAGTGTACTAACTGCATAACACATTAATCAGAAAAATCCTACTGTTGATAAAAAGCAAATACGTGAATACTAGAAAAGACAAATGCTTCTGGTGGGTGGTGTGAAATTGAAACAACCTTTGCAAACCAACTTTAGAGGATAGATAGCTGATGGATCTCACTCTCAAATATCACAGTCCCTTTACAGAGACAATTACTATTCAATTTGCAAGACGGACAAAAGACTTAGTTTGAAAAGCCAAGATTGGATGCTAAATTTTTCCTCTAAAACAGGCTCCCTTTTCACTTTACCCATTGACACTGATACGCTCATCCAGAGAAAATGAAACTATTTATTACACTTCGTCTACATGCATCAATGTAAGAAAATTAAAGCATCTTAGAACTAGGTGAGATTCCTTGCCCATATTCCTACTTCATTGTACATATTGTCTGAACCCTTTCATTGTTCACTGTAAAACCACATATTACATAAATACACATGCAATTATTTTTCTGTCTCATTCAAAAGATTTATTAGCATTTTTAATAGCACTAGATCCCCAACTGAACATCCACAAGTAGTTTCACACTCTTTCGTTTTAGATACTTAATTTAGAACTAAAGTTTAGAGACCACATGCTTCTGAGGTTATACCTAATTAACAATGAGATCGCTCTCTAGAAAATGAACCATGGCAGGTGTCCTGCACCAATTCACACAGAATGGCATTATGAAACTTCTCTCCATAAACCACATAAGCAGTCTCCCAATTTCTGCACCTCTGCACTGTGCTGTGTAAATTGCAACAATACTGCCCTGACCCCAAGCCCCAACCACGCCCCTTCATATTATATTATTAAACAAAAGTAATATTCAAGCTACAAAAGGGGTTGCACATTTCACCAGTCAGTTTCACTCCTGTACACTGTGAGAACCTGCAATCTGATGTAAATGGGCTTTCCAAGGCAACTCCAAATGTAACATTAATTAGGGTGAAGGACTGTCAGGTTTTTCACCTTGGATTAGACGATGGTTGAGGGACCATACTAAAACTTACAGCTGATACAGAGAATTTGGTAAGCTGGTCTCCATATACACTGGTTCTATTTTCATTCACTGCTTCTGTGGACATAAGGGAGGCTGAGTCAAGATTTCTTATAATCCATTTATTTTACCCACTGCCAAGTATCAATATTTGGATTTCTGTGTGTAGCAGCAATCAGGCTACCAAGCCGCGTGGTATGTTATTTAGGTAGTTACTTACAAGTGTCTTCCAGTTTCTCCTTTTTTAAAATTAGTACATAGATTTAAATAATAATCCCCATATCAAAATACTTTACCTTTTCCTGTACTACTATGACCCCAAAGCTGTGTCTTAGAAGTAAACTACCGTGAAAAAAGCAGAGAACAAGAGAATATGAAAAACTTTGCTTTCATCTGAGTCCTGAATTATGCTTGCATGTCAGAGAATGGGAGGAATTGAATACACAGTATTACAAAATGCAGCGTAGTATTAAATGACTGCAATAAAACACACATATATGCATATCATATCATGCAGTTTTACACCTTAATAGAGAAAAAATAAATAGAAATTAAATTTCTTTTCAATTCTTACACAAAGAAAGCAAAATCAGACAGTAGCATGTAAAAGAAAAACGCATTTCTAAAATTTTTCATTTTAAAAATGACTGGGTGTTTCTACAATGGGGATGAATCTGTTGGCTTGACTGCCTTTACTGACCTCTGCTCAGAAACGTGTTCTCTAGTCCTTCAGTCTGGGAACCACTGCATATGACCAAATGTCTGCCTTCAGCTTCAAGGCAACATTACGATGCGGCAGTGAATTTAGTTCTGCTTTTAATGCCTTTTTATCTTCTCCATTTAGAATAGTGCTGTCTCTCTGTTTCTATTGATGTAATTGGATATGACTTTTCAAAATTCCTTCTCATAAACGAAAATGTTTGTCCACTCTAAACAACATTTCTTTATTTCTTTCTGCTGGAAGTCATTGGCATACTTCAGGGTCTACTGGAAAGGGCTGTGAATCACAAGCTATTGCCCTGTTTAAACAGTAAAACATAATAAACACAAGGCGATAGTCTGACTATTCCTCCCCCCACATGCACATTTGCCCTTCATGGTGCTCCTGCAGAACAAATAGGACATTATTTTTAGACTTTCGTTTCTCCAGAAGGAAGGCATGGAGGAGCTGCTGAGCAACTGCATGAAGGAATGCAGTAGCCAGTTTTCTGAAACAACAACCCAAATGGCTCCATCTGAGCCTGTGCTCAGAAGCAGTACAGCTTTATTCCCCTGATTAAGTAACACTGAATTATGAAAATGGCAGGGTGGCTCAAAGGCATGTTTTCACCAGTTCTCAAGGCCTAATTTGAAGGAAATAAACTGGAAGAAGACAAACTTCACAGCTTTTAAGAGCCTCATTACTGACCTGCATTCATTGCAGTTATAGCAACCTTTGCCAGATCCTGTGTAAGGAAACAAGTTAACTTCTTTTATATTTAATGCATATTCTGGCTCAACTAAATTGTTATGGTATTGACACATGGATTGCTGAAATTTCAACCGTTTTGAAACAGGTCATGGCAGTCTTGAACCACGTGAATTTACAACAAAACACAGCAATTACCTCCTACCTCCATTGTTACTGCTTTTATTGTTTGACTTGTTTCATGCTGGTACATCTGTTGGTGTGCAAGGAGGGCAAGCAGGCACCATGGCAGTGTTGCTTAGAGACCTAGAACCAACTCTGAACGCCAAGGCGTATTAATTTGATCCTTAGTTTTCCAACAAAATGGTAATTCTGAGAGCCCCAAAACAGGAGGATGGCCAATCCAAGCAGTCTTCTATTCCAGCCTACAGAACCATGTGCTGCCTGGTTCCTGTTATTGACCGTAACACCTTTATTTGTTCATTGCTGATGCCACAACCAGGTCTGGCCATGGCTGATGTGGGGGAAGAAGCAAGCACTGCAGAGTTCATAAGTGGTCATTCTGGTGCCACCACACACAGCACAACAGAGCCTGAGCATGTGTACCTTTAAGGTGGGATGTTCTCAAGTGAACTGCAAATAAACAACTTCCAGCAGTATCAAGAAGCTCTGATGGAACTAAACATCTGCATTTACCAATGAGAAATTTGTCCACACACCTGAGTATTTCAAGCTCTGTGTGAGAATCACAGAATCACTGAATTTCAAGAGGTTGGAATGGACTTTAAAGATCATCTTATCCCAACCCCTGTCCCATGCCATAGACAGAGACATCTCCCACTAGACCAGGTTGGCTCAAAGCTTTATTCAACTTCAACTCTGTGAGGGCTGGAGCACTCACAGTTTCTATGGGCAACCTATGGGCAACCTACTCCAGTGTTTCATCCACTGTCACAGAGAAGGATTTCTTCCCAAAAACC
>VYXD01010403.1:50438-71793 GCA_013397195.1 Hylia prasina
AAACCCAGGATTATATGCAGGTGGGAATGCTTGGCTCCTCCCCCTGGGTGGAGCATCTCACAATGGGCTGATATCATTCAGTGAGTCATGGAACGGGTTCTTGATTGCCCATTAAACAGAGACAGCTCCCAGAGGGAGTTATCCATGAGTCATAGGGCAAGGCATTGATGGGCCATTAGCAGAAGATAAGGGAAACACTGCCCCACCTGGTTCCAACCCCTCATGAAGATGGTGATAGAATACATACTTTGGGCACATCTTACATTTTTAACCTAGGACAGATCCTGTAAGAAACATAAAGAGGATCTTTAAATCAAAAGAGAGCAGGTTTAGTTTAGATATTAGGAAGAAATTCTTCACTCTTAGGGACTGCAACTGATTGCTGAGAGAAGCTGTGGATACCCCATCGCTGGAGACGTTCAAGGCCAGGTTGGATGGGCCTCTGGACAACTTGGTCTAGTGTAAGATGTCCCTGCAGGGGGCTTGGAAGTAGATGATCTTCAAGGTCCCTTCCATCCTCAGGATCTTGTAGTAATGGCATATCAGAACAAAAATGATTCAAATGTGACTGTAAGGAATGTCATTTGTATGTATATCACTGCAATATGTAGGTATCCCTTGCAAAGCTTTTATACTTCTCCTCTTGCAATTCTTGCTTCATAATTTTTTTTATACTTAGATGAAAACAACTGGGTGTGTGCCATCTTTATCTTTTACTTCTGTAGAAGGACGTAGAAGTGGTAGTTTTATGACTTGATATGATACTGCTAAGCAAAAATTGACTTGTACGATTTGTCTTTATGGATCATTCCTTTGTAGGAAAAAAATCTTTTAAGTGCTTTAATGTTGACTGGAACTTCCTTCTGAGCATACTGTTGGTGGTGGTGGAGTAGCAGTCTTTGGGCTTCAGTGAGGAGAAGAAGAATTCAAGTGTCATTAAGTGTCATTGCCATTAAGTATAACATGCTTCTGAAAAGGATTCAATTTCCTGACTGAAGTATGGTTTGGGATAATAGCATCTCTAGTTTATTCAAGCATGGGATTTGTAGTGCCTGAAAATCAAAGTCAAGTCAGGGTAAAGGGTCTTTTTGTTGCTTTAAAGCACGATGATGCTTTTGCCTAATCTACTTGTGTTGAACATATGGAGTATTTGAATTTGGAGTGATCCTCCTGGAGAAGAAGTTGTAACAGCTGAAGAAAAGTGCTACAGCACCACTCCTTTTTGCTTAACAGAATATAAACAGATTCCTATCTAACTGCTGAGTAACAACCTTTGTGTGTCCTCTATGAACATCTCCAGCCATAGAGATAAATTCAGGCTTGGGAATTCAGGCTTGTAGAACAAGGGAATGAAGGTCATTAGGGTTGACTTGGCTACATTCCCCTTTTAGGAGGTATCTATACTTAGCAATTGACTGTACCTTAAGAGCAAGAAAGGCATGTGGGCTTTATTACTTGCATTTGGCACTATTTTTATTTGAATCTTCAAAGTGGTAGCTGGCAAATGGAAGACTTTGTCTTCAAATTGGTAACTGCTAAAGGAGCAGGAGGGCTTCTAAATCTTGTCTGGTGTGCATATGTGTGCAACATACATGCAGGAGGAAAGAGAGGAAAGGAGCTCAAAGACTTACGGGTCAGAACTAAGGGAGGACAGGTTTTCCAGAAACAGAAGAAACAGCATGCACTCAGATGACAAGGAAGGCTACAACGGCAAGATTATGTATAGATTGTACATTCAAACCTGAGTGGTGAAGTAGTAATCACCTGGGTAAGCACTGAGATTCTGCAATTTGTTTTTTCATATTGTAGGCTGATGGCAGTACTGTGGGCTTGCTTTTCTGTTTGAGACAGAGCTCCCTTTCTGCCTTTCATTCCTCCTCCTGCCCTACTTTTTTTCCCCTTTTTCTTGCATTCTCTGCATAAAAGGTCGTGATTGATAAAATGTTACCAGAGCAGGATCAGAACCCTGTGCTGGTGTTTTGAACTCAGGCAGTTGTGTTGGGTTCAAGCAGTAATTGTTTAAAAGATTGCTATAGTTGGTAAACTATATGGTAAACTTAGACATTATATATATGGTGAACTTAGACATTACCAAAACAGGCCTTTCAGAATTTTCCTCTTTGATTATCATGCCTGTTAAGGTGAGGGGGGGGAAATGAAGGCAATTTTTTGTCACTGCTCTAGCATTCAAACCAATGCACAGATAATCAGTCAGTGAGACAATTGATCTGTGGCTGGACCAAGGGAGCTGTGAATGTGTCTTTGGAGCCATGTACACAGCATTGAGTTTGATTTTTGAGTTTTAGGGGAGAATTTTTTTTTAAATTTTGTTCCTTTTTAAACAAAAGTACATGTTTCCCATTGGTGTCATTCTTTCTATGTTTATGACTTCCTTTTACCTGTGTTGGAGTTGCTGGTCTTTGCTCTGTAGCAGTTCATGCTTTAAGAAGTCTCTGGACTCTAAATATGGAAATATGTGCTTTACAATTAAGCATCTTTCCTGATTGCATCTCAGCACTTCATGAACAAACATGAAATTTGAGCATGCAGTTGTGTAATTCTACATTCAACCTTTGTAAGCACTGTTTCCGCATGAAGATGTTAGGGCCATATTTTTGTTCGTAAAGTAAATGTAGTTTTGTTGAGTTTTGAAAAGTGTAAATCAATTTATTTTCTTTCAGAAACTCCATAGGGATTACACTAGCATTTTTTTTTTCATCCTCAATGCCTTTTGTATAAGTTCAAAATAATAATAACTTACATAGATGATACATATTTCACTGCATTGTAACAATGATGTGATCTTTCTTCCCCTCCAGGAATTGTGGTGCTTGGATTAAACAGATCCCATGCCAAGAATGCACTTAGCAAAAATCTTGTAAAAATGGTAAGTGAAAAGAATAGTTTTTAATATAAAGGTGAAGTATTGGAATGAAGCACTTTAAAAAGTGTTTGGTTATTCCCCTTCCTCCTTTTCTCTGTAGATGTCAAAAGCTGTGGATGCTTTGAAATCTGATAAGAAAGTACGAACTGTTGTATTCCGGAGTGAAGTCCCGGGGATATTCTGTGCTGGTATGCAAACTTAATTTTCCTGAGAAGCTGGAAATCCATATTCTCTTATTGCACTGAAAAAAAAAAAAACCAAACCTGCCCAGATTCCAAGGAAACATGTATTTTTTTTGTGTCTTCATCTCAGTAACAAACAAAATGTTTTTGAATTATTTTCCTCAATTGCTAACACGAATCAAATATTGGGTTTATTCTTTCTGTGTCATAAAGTATATCCAAGTACAAAATAGTTTAACTATGATGGTGAAAAGTCTTTTAATTGATGTAGAAACTCTTGCAAGTATGTCAGAATAAGGTGCAAATAATTTTAGAGGCCTCTTTATAGAGGTTTTGTAGAAAGCTGTATCAAACCTGTGTTTTAAATGTATTAACTTAAGCTTTTAATTAAAGAAACATATGTAAACTTAAAATTTCGTGATGAATATGCATATTACTGCAGACTGAATGTATTCTCAAATTAAAACAAATCAAAACAAAAAGCACACACCCCAGCCCACATATCCAACAGTACATGCATCTTGCCAAAGTGCTCAGAAAAGCAAAAGCTCTCAACTACCAGATGCTGGGAAACAGAATTTGCTGACATGTCAAGATCAATTCATACAGAACTATCTTTTAAGAAGATCAAGTGAATAGTCTTCTTATTTAAAAATGTTTCAACCAGTTCTTACTTTATTCAAATTTAATTTACATCCATATGAAACATAAAACAGTTTGTTCTTTCTAATACATTAATGTATTAGACCTCAAGAAAGAGGTCAGTTCTGAAATTTTACTTTTGTGATCATCTATGTAGTTGTTATTCTTGATAGCCCCAAATAACATAATTAATTTTGTATTAAATGCAAAATGGTTTTTCCAATTTTTTAAATATGTAACATACCTAAGCACTTTTATTTGAGTTTAAAATTCTTTTTGTTTCTTTTAGGAAGCCTATTCTTATGCAGATAGTGTTTGTCACTGAAGACTTGAGAAAATAATTGTCTTGGATAAAAGGGAATAATCAATTCAGTACTTAGTAATACATATAAATAGGTTAAATGTGTATGTATTAATCAGCATATTTAATTTAAAGGTTGTATCTTGTTTTAAATCAATAAGTTTTAAGTTTAGTCATCTCAGAAAAAAACTGTAGTTTTTAAACTGATGAAGAATGAAGCAGCAGAGCAACACATGCAAATGATGTTTCAAGTTAAATGTTATGTACTTGAAATGAAAAGATGGCTGTTGAGTTTTCTAACTGTTTTTTATTTGACATTCTTGAATTTTGTGGTAGTGGTATATTGGAAATAGGAGAGCAGAAATACTGATTTTGAGGGACAGTATCTCAGGTATGCTACTCCTCTTGTACTTAGGAGCTCCAAATACATCTCCAGTATTCTTTGTCAGCTGTCTCTTCTGAGCTGGTATAAAGATTTTACATAGTCATAGCTGCTTGTTTGCCTGGCTTAGAAAACCAAGCAATTCAGAGTATGTATTAACACATAACAATACAGAAGATACAAGGACATTAGGAAGGAAAATTAGTCCTGAAGACTTGGAAAGACAAGGGCTTTGTCTGGATCTTAACCCAGGGAGTAGAGATATGGTGTGAACTGGGTATCTGTAATTTTAAAAAAGTGATGGGTAAAACAAGCATCCTAAGAAAGGAGAATCCTGTAGCTGAACAAGTGAAATAAAGGGTGCTCCAACAGTGGTAACTGAAATTTAGATTTGTAACAGAATTATCTGAGGCAGAGTTTTTTAATGAAAATAGGCAAAAATTGCACAGTGGGTGGATGGATTGCTTAAGAAGGTGACTTTAATGGGTGTCTCTAAAGAGAACGATAATAGAGGAAGCATAGTGAGATCTGGAAAAAACAGGTTAGCTTAGGGAAGTAAGATGAAGAGAGGAACATGCTGGATGTAAGAAGGCAGTTTCTGGAGAGGACTCAGGAAATTCAGTAGAACAGAAGAAAGCGTTTTCAAACTTTAAATGTTAAAGGATAATATGTCGCTTCAAGAACATTTAATTTCCTTAAAAATGCAAGGATCATCTTGCGAAATGTCACATTTTCTTATGCCTTATAGTGCTATTTAGTTAGGCTAAACCTGGAATGTTTTTATTTTTTTGTATTTCCTCAATAATGTTTTCTTGCTAATGTGTGGGAATGTATGTTTTTTAAAATAAGCTTTTATGATTATTTTTTGGACCACCATCTGGTGTTTTACAGACCACATATTGGGAAACTTTGTCCTAGGATGTAGTTCCCTTTTATGAGTGGAATGAAGTCCAAAATCATTAAATCCTGCCATTCCTTAGCTATCAACAAATATCTGTGAAAGCCACAAGCCAAGTGTCTTGTTTCCTTCTAAGGCCTAGTCCACAAAACATGACATCCAATCATTTTTCTCAAAGTAGCAGTGTGGATGATTAAAATATTTAAACTCTGTTGATGACTGATGTAGATTTGGGTATGCTTTCAAATTACGGTATTTTCACATGGTGAAATTGGAGAGGGACAAAAATGGAATTGTATTAAAGAATGTAGAGATGTGCTAGAAATAATATCCTTTCATTTCTGCATAAAAATTCACTTTGAGTCTTTACCTGTTCTTTGTGTCTCCTGTTTAATACTTCATACATCCGTGGGTGCAGAAAGTTCCTCATTAATGCTGTAGCACTGATCAAAAGGGACACCCAGTCAAAGCCTTGCATGTCTGGGCTTAAGGATGTCTATGATTATGCATAAACTATGTTCTATGAGTAACTATGTCTATGAGGGCTTTTTGTGCTTCCATTAGAAATGCTCTGGCACTGAGTCACTTCTTGGATCCTTTCTTTCTACATCTGAAACCAAATAAAGTATTGGCCTTTCTGGAGTGAACATGTATGACCGCCCTGGCCTGTGTAAGTCAAGGCTGTGTACTTGTACCATTCTGCAGCCAAAGCAGGTCAGTCTGTACAGGAGTATTTTTATTTCCTGACAGTGTTCCATTCTTGAGGAAGGCATAGGCTTACGCATGGAATAAGGCAGGTGTCTGTCCTATGTGTAAAGTATCTGTGATCAAGTAGTCATGGGCTGTGCTGTGTTCACACAAGGGGCCAAATTACGTTCACATTTAGGCATTTTGAATAGCTTGATTTTTCATTATCAATGTAACTTTAACGTATGTATATTAGAGATATTGCTGAGTTACTTCTTATGGGCAGATTTTTAGGCTTTTTTCATCTTCAAAATATATCTAGAAGTAAGTATGCATAATAGTGTTGGGTGATACAGTACTGTGAGGAAGAAGGCAGTATCCACAAGTTGTTGCAAAATCTAATTTTGTGTCGGTGTGTTCTCAGAATGGATAAAGTTGGAAGAGACTTCAGTGAGGTTGTCTGGTCCAACCTCACTGCTCAATCAGGGTCATTATGAAGACAGTCTTAGAGCTTCTTCTGATTTTAACTACATGAGGTCAAAAAAATGGTGGAAATAAAATACATTTTAAGAGTACATTTTCTGGTTTTCAGAGAGTATTCGAGAATGGCTTTGGTCTGAAGAATTAAATGAGCTAATATTGGACCTTAAAGCTTTTGTTGTTAAATTTTCTAAGGTTTTGAATAGAAGCTAAGATAATATTTATAGAACTTGTAGTTATTATAGAATTTTTCCTTTGGGTATGTTTTGGCTGAAGCTGAAGACTGCTGCATGGTTCTATGTCTCCTGCTTTCTTCTATTTTTTCCCATCTCACCCACTCTTGTCAGTGTATTTGATGACGTGAAATAGGGATTATGCTATATTTTGCAATTGAAAACTATGGGGTCAGGTAATAGTCTTTCCTTTTTAAACCATTTTATATGTTGATGGTTATAGTGATTAAGGAAATGGATTATGATTATATTCTTTTCCTTCTACCTTTTTGCTTGCTGTTCCTTGTACTGTTGTTTTTCTTGGTACTGTCATTTTCCTCCAGCCCTCTTTTCGTGTCCTGTCAAGAAGGCATTAAAAAAACATATTCTTCATGTATTTGTCTCCGGTAGTAACTTACTGTCCCATAGTCCAGTGGTTCAGTTTACAGCTCATACTAGTAAGTAAAACCCCTTGCTGCTGTTTTACCATTCAGAGTAATACCTCTGGTGCCTGAACAACCAGGACAGTTGCTTAACTCTTACTGTCCAAGTCTAGTCAGAGATCATTTCTTGTAAAAACCCACATGTGAGTTGTCAGTTTCCCTGCATCCATCCCTCCTCTGTTGATATGCAGAAAAGAATCCTACCATCTCATAAAGGAGAAAAGAACTAGAGGAACACTCTGCTTCTGGATTTTGATTTGCCTGGGAGAGCTAGGAGAGCTTTCTGTTGTAAGTTTAAACTTTTTGAGATTTTTATGGTGACGGTGTTTAGAGTTTAAATGTTTAGAACAGTCTCTCTTCAGTATTGTTTTTTTCAAAATGAGCTGGACTATATGAAATAGAAATTGTGAGGCTGATGGGTTGTTTGCTTTGCATATGTGTGAATACAAAGAGAGCAAGCTTTGGAACAATTTTTACTTGACATATTTGAAAAATGTTCTTTGGAGACCCTATTTCAAACATCTTTGAGACATATCAGAATGTAGACAGTTAAATTTTTGCTGTTGTTGTTGTAACAGGCTTTCAAGGCAATTTGAAAAATTTCGGTATTTGAGCTCTTTAAACCACTTTGACCTAAAAGTTACTGCAGTTTGGCCAATAAAGTTCCTTCTTGGAAAAGCAGAAGAAATCTCTGTGCCAGAAAAAATTCACCATTTGAATCTGTGGTGTGAGTAAAGCCAACCCAAATGCTTCTCCTGTTGGCATAATTTGTCTGCATCAGAATTTTGTTTCCAGCAGAGTTGCATTGGCTATTTGGAGTCTAATTCCTGGCTGCCATTTCCAGGTGCAGTTTTTCTGGCAGAAGTCTAAGAAGCAGACAAGCCTGGTAGAGCAGATCCTTCAAGACTTCTTTGTTTATGAGGTTTTGATGTAGAGAAGTAGAGGAGTTTCATAATAGCTCTCAAATACTTGACCTACTCTTATTTTTATAGAACTAGCAAGAGTAGTAGGGAGGTATTTCTGTGGGTGTAGTCTCCTTTTTTCTTGCAGTCTCTGTTAAGCAGGCAAAGAGGAGTGTATACTTTCACAGACCATATTTGGTTCTCCAGATTTCAGCTCCTGCACCAGAAACTGAGAAGAGATTTTGTGTATTACTCCACTCTTCTGTCTCGAGCATTCAGATCACACATGAAAATGTTGTAGTGTCTTCTGAATATTTCTGTTGTTGCATGTATCTGTCATGCCCCCAAATAAATGCCTTACTATGTAGACTGTAGCTAGGTTATTTCCTCTTTCTCATTCCAAGTTTTCACCAGTCTTCAGACTCCAAGTGCTGTTAGAGCTGCTTGTAGACTATTAGACTCAACACCAGTTTCACTTCCCCTAGAGCAACATCCGTGACATGAAATGTGTTAGAGTGGTCAGCCATGTGGCAGCTCTGTTTTGTGATTGTGTGCACACTCATCTGTTACATATGGTTCTACAGCTTGCATTTGTCTGACATAGATAATTTTGCTTCTTAATTTTGATGTCTTTCTGGAATGACTAATTCCTGTCATGATTTTCTAGGGCACATGTTGAACGACTGAGCCAGTAAAGAGTGCAGTTAAGATTGTGGTTTGATCCTGTGGTCTATATACAGAAAAAAATCCCAGTATGAAAAACTGGTTTAAGTATCTTTCTTATGGAAGTACCTTAGTCATCTAACTCCGAATGCTTCTCTACCTTCTGCCCTGACAACACATACTAAATTTAAGGAGAAATTAGAATGACGGTGGATTTTTCAGAGCTAAAAAATGCAAAAAGGAGTTTTCCAGGAGGGTTTCAGTAAAAATCTGAAAATCTAACAATGTTAATTTTTTTAATTTGCAAAAAACTGATCTATTCCTGATGAGGAAGCAGGCGCAAAGAATATGGTAGGAAATTAGGTGGGACTGTACTCAACAGTGCAGTCTTCAAATCAGCATCTAATCAACCAGGAAATTTTAAGCTAAGAATCACTTGTCTGTCTTCTCATTGGTTGGTGCAATGCCTTATTTGAGAAAATGATAAAATTTAGTTTTCATTTGTTCAGCTTTCTGAAATTTATTCTCTAGCTTTTAAACTCTATTTAAAATGTGTGTATTTAGTTCACATGGGTCTCTCTAAGAAGAGACCAGGTACTTGACAGAGCAAGCTGCAGCCAGTTCCAAAACAGACCCATGACTGCCCAATGCTGAGTATTTAGGAGATGCTGGTGGCACCTCTGTGATAACATATATATTAGAAATTGTAAAGAACCATGTGCAGCAGCCATGAGAGAGGAGTGAGAACAAAAAAGCAAGAGGAACAGCCATGCAGACCCCCAGACCAGTAGCAATGAAGGGGGAGAAGGTGCTCCAAGTGCCAAAGGAGAGATTCCCTTGCAGCCCAAAGACAAGACCATATCAAACCGGGTTGTCACCCTGGAGCTCATGGAGGACCAGTCTGGAGCAGATATCCAGACTGCAGGCCATGAGGAGCCCTGTGCTAAAGCACGTGGACACTCCCTGATGGAAGCTGCAGCCCATGAAGAGCCCAGTCAAGAGCAGGTTCCTGGCAGAGTTGTGACCTGTGGAGAGCAGCCTATACAGGGCCTATACAGCCTATACTGTTCTGGCAGTTGTGGCCCAAGGGGGACTCATGCTGGAAAAGTCTGTTTCTAAAGGACTGTGGAAAGGACCATGCTGAAGCAGTTCTTGAAGAGCTGTGTCTCCTGTGGGAAGTCCTGGAAAAGACTGTATTGTGTGGGAGAGATGCTATACTGGAGCAGAGAAAAAGAGTGAGGTGGAAAGAGTGGCAGGGATGAAGTGTTATGGTTGAATTGCAAGCCCCATTCCCCCTCCCTTTTGCTCTCCCCAGCAGTGGGGAGAGGTGGGGGAATCAGTAATAAATTTAAGCCAGGAAAAAAGGAAGAAGGTATAGTGGGGGGAAGATGGATTTATTTTGTTTTTTTTTTCTCACTATCTATCTTTTATTGGCAATAAATTAAATTTATCTTTCCTAAATTCAGTCTGTTTTGCGCATGAAGGTAGCAAGTGGTGATCTCCCTGTCTTTATCTTGATCCATGAGCTTTTAATTGTATTTTCTTCCCTATCTTACTGAGGAGGGGAGCTGGCAGAGAGCCTAAGTTAACCTACCACATCCAGTTATTATGGATTTTTCAAAGTACAATTGAGGCAAGACCTTTATTCTTGAAGAGCTATGAATTGAGTGTGGATTGGTTATATAAAGTCTCAGAGGAACTTGTGTAAAAAATGGTCTAAAATACAAGTACTGGGGAAGATTTCTCTCCAGTTGAGTGAGTAGTGATCAAAGCTGTGTAATAAATATGGTACAGAAGATTAGGTGAAATAACTTCAACAGAAAAGACTAAATCTGTAACTACTTGGTTCTTTTTCCATCCCTTACTTGAGATTCAGGATTTTTTTCTTAAAGCTTGTGTATGGCATCTGTTTAGATTGCTCACTCTTCCTGCATTGTGTGCTCTGAAAACTTGTGTATGAAATATTGTGTCCATCTCTAGTTTTGAAGTTCTCTAATGACAACTTCAGTTTAGCTATTCCTTTAGTGTCAGAAGCAATTTATAAAAACGTTGCATTTCTGTCTAAGAGGGATTCCATTATTTCACTGAATACAGACAGTTTGAATTGAAAGTACTTTCAACCACCATATACTTGTGTCCATGTCAAAGATTTATAAGGTCTAGTAGTAGATTTTAATTCATAGCTAATATTACCATAGCATAAAATTAAAAAAAAAAAAAAAGTTTCTGGTAATTGGATGTATTCAGCTGTAGTGCTAGTTGTGGATGTTTCTATTCCATTTTTCTTCCTTTTTTGGTCTTGAATGAGCTGTAGACCATAGCTTACTGTGATTTGTGCATACAAAATAAAAAACCCACCAAATTTAAGATCAGGCCATTAGTGAAAGATAAATTATCAGCTCCATCTAGAGAGTCATCTTTTCAGCAGTATTTTTCCTTGGTTGATGCAATTTTGAGATTTACTTTTTCAAGCTGATGAAACAGAACATCTGACCATTCCTTCTCTTATGTGTTTTGTGAAATCTGATAAAAAAATGGAAATGTAAAGGCTTATTTATTCCAATGATGCAAGCATTCTTCTTTCTCCTTCCTCAATAGAATTGAAGCAGTCTTGAACTTGAGATCCTGTTGAACTTTAGTGCTGCTACTTAAAAGTTGACCAAAAAGATCCAGATGTGTCTAAGGTGATTCTCTAATTGTGTGATGAGCTTTGCCAAAATGAATCAGCATTTTGTAGGCAGTTACCTAATTTGGTTGATCAAGCTAGTGCCTTATTAGTATAATATTTACCAAAGGCCAGACTCTGTAATACAGTTATATGGAAATACAGCACCTACTTCAGTTACTGGAAATGTGGGATTATTTTATGTCATGGATATCTGTCTTTAGAACTCATTTTGGGCAACAGAAAGCTATACTATATTTGTTGTCATTCATCTGGCTTATGTGTTCTGGGAAGNAATATTAAATTCTAGGTAAAATATATATTTTTGAGGTAATGGTGTTTGGTTAGTTCTTTATCCTGAGGAGGGTAACAAGAAAGGGAATGACTTTCCCAAAGCCATTAAAAATTATAAAAGCATGGGAAAAATGTTCAAAATTAATGCCTAAAAATGTTAAATTGAAATATTAGGTACAAAGTAATTTGTTATGTCTGGAGGAGTAATTACAAATATATAGACTGATGATAAATTTATTTGTTTGGATTCTGTGTATGGCAGTCAAAGTCATGCTCAGGGTATTCTCTGAGTAGCTGTACAGAAAACCTGGGGAGACAAATCTCTGAAGGAAACAATTGGCCATTCATTTTTGAGTTCCCATCCTACATCTTGTTTATATTATGTCAGGGAAAAGTTTTGGAGGCACAGCGTGCTTTTAATAATGGTAAATAGAGGGTTGGACTCTAACTTTAGAGCTAAGTCTTTTATAACCAAATGACTGAAAATAAGTATAACCATATAGCTTACAAATAAGTAAATCATGTATGATTCTGAACAGCTGGGCAACTTCTAAAGTTTCTTGAGATGCTTGAAATGGATGCAATGCTCTAGATCTTTTGGATTGTTACAGAAATGATACAGAAGTCTCTAGAGCAGATATTTGTAGTGACTTGTTGTCCAAACTTGACACAGGCAGGAATGGTGAATATCTGGGATATGCAACAATGTCAGCATATCGCAAAATTTAAATAAAAGTGGCACCTTGATGATTATGAAGCAATGAAAGGTACCTCAGCTGACTACCTATAACAGAGAAACATACATACAGACCTTACTTATAATGTTATAATGAGTGTTCAAACAGTGAAATCTTTCCTGAAGTGGATATACCAGAACAGACTAAATTAAAATGGAAAAGATACCAGATGATGCAGAAAACTGTTCTGCAGTGGATGTCCGTAGATAGTTGGACAACTTGTTTTCCCATTTGATCTTACAAAGAGGCTGTGCTTTATGGATATAAAATATTTAAAATATTTTATGTAAATATTTAGATAATAATCAGAAATGGTTTTCTTCTGTATTTGTTTGTCTTTTTTTTAATATGCTTCTCAAGGGTTTACTCCTCAGATATCTTTGGTGATGTTACTGGCTTGTTGCAGTTTTTGCTGCTTGGAGATGTATCTTTAATGGCTATGTATGTGCTGCAAGTGCAATGCCTTTAATTTTTGATTTTAAAAAGTTGTTCTATACTTTTTCTATCAGGTTTATCCAAGCCATATTTTCTAGGTTGCATAAGTAGATGAATTCCTGTATTTCGCATACTTGTTCTGGTTGGATTTGACTTTTGGAATATAGTCCTTGTGGCACTGCTTGGGACTGCTTGGGAGTTGTATTGAATTTCATGTATAGGTACTCACATGAATCACACTTTTTCCCTCCTCCTTTTTTATCCTGTATCATTGAAGCATATAACTAGAAGGCTATTGGCATACATTACAGCATGTAAGAAATCCTTGTAATTGCTTTCATGTTAGAGATGTGTAGATGAACTTGACTGTTGTAAAGAAAGACTTAACTGGAAACTTGCATAACTATCACTAGAACATTTCTGATGCTTGTGTATGGATCAAAGTGAGAGGACTGCAGAATTCAGTGCTGCTGAAGTCTTTGATTTGGTGGGGTAGTCTAGTGGACAGGATGCTGTATGTGAACAGTTTTGTTTCCATGGAAGTGAGTAAAGTCTTCTTGAGATTTTCCTGTTCAGAGCAATTCTTAGTATTGTATAATTTGTCATCTTTAAGCAAGCTATAGTCTGTGTCCTGCAGGTGTATTAAAGGTAGATAACTGTTAATATCTAAACCTACAGGAATAACTGTGTTGTCATCGTTGATATCTTTAAGCTCTTTGAAGTCACACAGCACTTCAGATGCATCCTCTGATATCCTTGTATATATCAACTTAAAGATTTCTATACCTCTCTGTGGCTATTTTGACATATTTGAGTTTTTTCCTCTGTGGTTAATGTATGTACTAACAAATGTATTAATTACTAGTGGTCTTACCTTTAAAAACTTGTACTGAGCGTGTCTGGTTTAGAGTTAATTTCTCATGTAGCAGCCCATATGGTGCTGTGTTACAGACTGGTGACCAGAACAGTGTTGAAAAGACAGTGTTTTATAGTTGTGACTGAATAGTGCCTGCACAACATGAAGGTCCCCTATGCTTCTCACTGTGCCAGTCAGCTGAGGGTAAGCAAGTGGCTGGGGCAGGCCACAGCTGGCATGGCTGATGGGAATTGAGCAGAGGAATGTTCGATAACATATGACATCATACACAGCAGTAAAACTGGGTGGTTGTTTTTCCAAAGTAGACCTTGGCCAGACTGGAGAGACATTGATCTGCTGGTGGGGAATGACTGCTTTTGTATCATTTGTGTCCTTCTTTTTTCTGCTTGTACTTATTAAACTGCCTTTTTCTCAACCTGCCAGGTGGGTCCCCCTCTTGGGAAGGGGTAGGGCAGGGTCCTCCCTCCGCACTGCTTTGCGGTTGTTTTCATTTCTCCATCCTGATGTACCGTGAGAGAGCAACTGCTATCCAGAGCCAAGCAGTACAAAACTATGGCTTTGTATGACATGAAAAATGAAATCTGGAGTCATTAGCTGGATTAGTTCCAAAAATGTTCTGTATGGTAATGAATACCAACATTGCTATAATGCTACTGTACTCCTTTCTGGCTTTGCTAGAGGGATGCTTGAAGTCACTTTAAGCCTGTTCTGACAGGTGTTGCAGCCCTAGATGGTTATTCTTTTTCCCCATTCTATTTTTAATACTTAATTAAGAACTTAGTATTTAGGGAGGTGCTTCTTAGCTATTTTTAATCCAAAAGAACCATTAGCACTCTTTTGGTAGAAACCCAGGTTTTGGAAAAAGATTCTGTACTTCCAGCCCTTCATGGTTAGCAGTTAGAGAAACTCTGAGAGATGATTTATTGGAATTGTTATTTTCACTGCTTCACATGTTGCATTTTTTCTTGGAGTCTGGAATTGCAGCAATTTAGAATATTAGGTATTAAATTATTAATTTGAGATATATTCCTGAATTACAAAATATTGTTTGACTGTCTTTCTTTATATAGACCTTCATCAGGAATATGGTTTTGCATTAAGCTTTAATTTCAAATCTTGGAATGGAGAAAACTGTCTGTGTTTAAAAATGAAAACATTTAATTTTTCACTTTTATCTTCCTTTTTGTCAGATCTCTCGAGAGTGGGTTAGTATCATAACTGGCATTAAGACATTTTTAGATTTCCAAGACAACTTTGCATATTTTGAAATATAGTTTTATATAATTGCTTGGAAAACACAGAGGACTATAAAGGTAGAATTCTGTGTTATTGTAATAGCATGTTGTTCATGGTCTGGCGATTATAACAGATTAGTAGAGATGCTGAGCAAATTTATTGAGTCCTGCAAGATCCCTGGAGGTATTTAAAAGGTGTGTAGATATGGCACTTAGGGACATGGGTAAGGTAAATGATTGGGCTCAACGATCTTGAAGGTTTTTTTCAGCCTAAGCAATGCTCTGATTTCATGATACAAGAGCCATTTTGACATGATTATGGTGGAGACTAGCTATTTTAGTTAACATAATTTTCACTCTCCAAATCTTAGTTAAAAAGAGAGCAATGGCATGCTCATGGATCAGGGTTTTTTTCAGAACTTAAACTCGCTCATCTATGATCCATATAAAATGGTTTAAAACCTTGTGGTTTTAAAGGGACTGAAACAATGTGAAGATCACTTTAACAGGAAGTTGCAGATTACTGATTAGCCTTGGTCATACTAAATTGATAAAATAAATTTGGTAAGGCTCTGGTAATTGCATTTGTTCTTAGATGAAGAACTTAATTGCTCTTAGTTTCTTTTATGTATCTCTGAACATTTGACTTCCCACTGCAGTGTCTAAGGTCCAGATCTCTTCCATAAATATTAAGTCAAATTGGGTAGTCACTTCCATTTAAAATATTCATTTCACATATGTGGGTATTTGTCATGTTGATTTGTGAAAAAAGGATGCTAGTTTCCATCACAGTTTTCTGAGGCAGATTGTCATAGTGCACTGTATGAGTTAAGGAATGCTTATCTCTGGAGTACTAAGTGCCTGTGGCACCTGATTTCTTTACTGGTGAGGGAACTGAGCCTGCTTAGCCATTTATATCCTTGGCAGAGAAAACCTGCTGGCAAAAATAATCTGATCTCATGTGCTTGCTGGTAGTGTGCTGGAAATAGAATACATGTGCGCAACACATGGCAAAAATAGTTATTACATGGTAAAGAATTCTTCCCCATTTGCTTTTGAAAAGAGTGAATAAGAGAGGCATGTAGCAGAGGTACTTAGATGTATCTGAATCTATAACATTTTCGTCTTAAGACAATTTGCAACAGTCAGTTTCACATCTGCTTTTATAAATGGCATAGAATTGGACATAATGCAGCTGTATATATGTTAGTCATTAATGTTAATTTATATATGTGTTACTTACCATAAATATGAAGAAAAACTTCCAATAATTAAAATTTTTTACTCTCTTCTTTTGTCTTGGCCTGCAGCTGACACTGGTTTACTTTAAGAATACCTCTATTGTATATTTACTGCAGTAAAAGATTTTTTTTGGTAGCATCTAAATTGAATGTGCAGCGCTTGAAAGCTGAAGGAGAAAAAAGTAACTGAATTTACATAAATGTAAGCATGGAGTTGCTTACATGTGTGTAACATCACCTTTATAATGTTAATGAAGTGATGCAGGAAAATGTAGAGAGACCTGTCCATAGTGAAAATGGTTTTGATTTTTTCAATGTACAATCTATAGACATTTGTTTTGCGCATTTAAAAATTTATTAAAACATTAAAAAAATATTTGTAAAAGTAATACAGGTAGTATGAAAATGAAGAAGTTCTGAAATTTCTATTTTGATTTTCTTGTAAAATTTTTACTTTTTTTCCTAGTTAAGTGCTAATTCCATGTTTGTGATTTAATAAGTAGACATACATGGGTGCTTCTGTTAATACTGGTCAGGCAACTCTTTTGTTGTCTTGCACGAAATTTATGAGACAAGTAAAAGAAATGCTGTGACTTCTAGTCAGATCCTGCCTGTTGTGACAAAATGCAGTTCCCCCAAACTTATTTAATGATAAAAAGCTGCAATGATATTGAAGTTGGCTAAGAATGAACTTCTAACACAATTTGAAGTATTAAAAAGCAGGCATTCTTTATTACAGGTCTGGACACATTCAGAGGATTTTTCCTCTAATTGAATGTGTGTCATGAAACTTTACAGCAGGGTATTTATTCCATCATGATCATACATATTCATTACAGCATACTTCCTAGGTAATACATAAACATAACTTTTCCTAGAACTAATTTGCATGCCTCCTACTGGAAGTCCTATTATGATCCTAGAGGGTTGTCCATAGGGGTCTCTGGTCATCATATTCACTGGGTGCCCCCAATGTTGTAATGACTTTGCCTTGAACTTTTCTTGGGTCATGCACTGTTGTTTCTTGTTACATAACTTGGCCACAAAAACCACTTATGTTCCTCATTATCTGTTTATCCACTGGTTCCAGCTACTAGTTTAGCATCCTATATGTCTAGTTTTACATTCTTTAATCTAATTTCCTAGTTAGAATTTGAGCTTTATTTGCAACTTCAAGGAACTGAAAATGTCTATTCTCTGTTGTCTGTCAGCAGGTAGATAATTAGCTGTCTACAATTTCCCTCAGCATCTTCCAATCTAATTAATGTGAACTACATATTAATAGTGAAGCATCAGGGTTTTGTGGGATATAAGAAATTCGGATCTAAAGTATTATTTTTTTATATTTGAATATTTCTTTGTGGGGTTCTTGTCACCAGTTGAAACTTACTGAATGCATATGGATGGGACTTGGTTTTTAAGTGATTGAGCTCTGGGTGCAAATATCACCAATCTGTATGATTTATTAAACCCCTCCAGATGGCAGGCAATACTCCTGTGTTGGATCTCCTTTTCCTTTCCTTTCTTTCTCTAAAGTAATTTGGTGACAGATCTGTTGGATGGTCTTTCAGAAATAGAAGAGATCAAATATTTCTGAAGTATTTTAAAATAACAAGTCCTTAGAAAATAGAATTCAGTTTGCACTATTGGTGCTGAAAATATATTCAATGGATGGGAAATTTTGCTATTTGCAAGCTCTTTGATTTGTTTTTCTGAGTCACTTAAAGCCTTTGGGGACACTGGGAGTAAGGGGAAGTACTGCTTGTGAACTGCTTAACTTGGTGTACTGACAAATAGAATTGCAGCTGCTGTTTTCATATCTGACTTTTGTGTGAACAAAGGATAATTAAGAGGTCTTCCTGTTAATGGCTCAAATACTTGCTTGTCCTTAGTTTCACACTTAAGAACACGTATTACTGTGTAGAATAGGAAGACTACCCTTGAGTGCTGCCCCAGTATTAATTTGATCCAGAAATGTTCGTGCAGGAATGCCAGCCATTTTAATGGTGGTGTGGTGGGTTTTTTCTGTTTGTTTGGTTGGTTTTTTGGCTGTTTGGTTTGGTGTGTTTTTTTTGTTTGTTTGCTTGTTTGTTTTGTTTGGTTGGTTGGTTGGTTGGGTTTTTTTTTAACAATAGAGAACACTTTATCACAAGTTGTCATTTCAAAGCANGTCCAAGATTTAAGTTTTAGTCCCAAGATTTAAGTCTAAGACTTAGAGTAGCCAAAGCTGAGCTCTATATCTTTAACCCAGAAAGTGCTTCTTCTCACGTTTGGATTTTCCCACAAAAATCCATGTTCTTCTTACCTAGTGGAGCTTGAAAAAGTTTCCAGTCAAACTCAGTTTTCACCTCATACAGTCTTTCTAAGGCTGTTACTTCAAGTCTTTCTTCAAAAGTTTGTTTGCAGTCTGATGTATGTGGAAAATGGCAATTTTTTAATTTTAGGGCAACAGAATGTGATTATTGTTGCTGACATTCTTTGCAAGGTGTCTGTATTTTCATATACTATATTTATTATTTACCAGCTTCTTAAGTGTTCCACTGAAAGTATCACTTGGTGCATAGTAGCACAGCCACAGAATTCAGTGTCATTGAATCATGACCTCTCTGGGAAGTTTATAGCTCATAGTTAATAGCTAATATTCCATCACGACTAATACAGATCATGGGAAGAGAGGGGAAAAAAAAGAAAAAAAGAAATAAATAAAGAAAAAAGCCGAAGAGATACAGGGTGATGCCTGCAAAATCAAGGGAAGGAATGAAAAGTAGTGAAGAAGAAGAAAAAGAATTTAACCCATGTCTTTGTCTGCATTCAAGTGATCTAGCAGTTTAAACCATGGTTTTTCTCAGGAAGAACTCCTCCTTTCTTAAATAGCATTTATGCTAGAATACTTACTTCAGGACTTCTTCAGAAAAAATTCTGACTTTCTCTTCTTTACCACACAGCACACTTCCTCCTTTTCAGTTTTCAGCGCATAAAACTGGATGTGCTGCTAGTAATCTATTTTTCTACTTATTGCTAATCAAAAAAAGATTAACCCATCAGTATCAACTCCTCTTAATATTAAAACCCCATATCTGCCATGCTCAGATGTACAGTATATGCAAAATATTTGAGTCCGTCGTCTGTGATAGTGCTATGAAATGTCTTTTTTTTTGATTACTGAATTTACTAAAAACCAAAGTGGAGCAAACAGGTTGCTGAGAATTTTGGGTGTGTTCATATTTTTTGAGTTGAAAGGCTTAGTAGTATTTACTAAGAATATTTGGTCTGAATATTCATTTAAGGTTTGAGAAGAAAGATGAAGAGTCTCTGTGGCGGTTTATTTTGTTGTTTTTTCTATATTATAATGTAAAGTGGTTCGTTCTATGTACCCCCTTGGTTTTCCCCTACTTGGGTTCCCCCATTCCCTCCCACCTGTCAGTTTTGTAAACCCTGCCCCTGGCCCTTGTCAATCCCATCCAGGCCTCTCNCTCACCACTAGCAAGTTTTGGGAATGCTTTCTTGTGAATCAGAAGATAGAAAACTGTGTGTCAGTTGTTATTATAGGGATTAGATGTTAGCAGACTTTACTGTGATTGCAATTGATACAAATGAGATGTGGTACTACATTAATGTGATTTTTTTCAGTGATAGTGTTGTTAGAATAGCCAGATCTGATTATTCTATTAAGTAAATTAGTTTTAATTTTTTGTTTAAAAAAATAACTTTGGTGCTGATCTCATCAGAAGATTTTGTTTTGGAACGTAGAATTAATAGAAATCCCAAGTAGTAATTGCACCATTAGTTTGGAGCTAAATAGTAGGGTAAAAAACCAGCTGTTGTGGTTATCTAACTTGGACTTTGCTATTCTGTATAAGAATTCAGTTCTGTTTAATGTAGAAGTTCTCCTAGTGAAGGCTGAATTTGAAAATGAAAAGTTGTTTAGGGAAGTTGAAGTTGAGTTTTCAGACTACCACAATGACTAGAGAAGTACTAAGTACTTCTGTAATGCTTGTTGTGGAAATTACGTAGAAATACAAATGTTATAGGAAAAAAGTCCTGTAGCTTGAATTTTTATATGATATTATTTTAACCTTGGAGCACACAGATTTGTCACTTTTTGATTGTTTTAAAGGCCCATGGTTGTGGGTCCTAGCAACTTACCAGCTGACCTTCACTACTGCTACCACCATTTTCTGTTTCTGGATCTTCTCCACTGATTCTATATCCACCTGGGAGTCAAAAATTATGCAGCCTTTGTGCTGGTCTTCTGATTTGTTAGCCTGACAGAAATGAGTGGAACTGAGATGTAACACAGAATCAAAAATAATGTGTTAATTTACTATTTGGAAACATGTAACTGTCACATCCTCATACTCTTCCACCAGTACTGGGGTTGTGGTTTAACCCCAGCTGGGAACTAAGCACAGAGAGCTGCTTGCTCACACCATCATCAGTGGAATTAGAGAGTGAATTGGAAGAGTAAAAGGTATAAAACCTGTTGAATGAGGTAAAGACAGTTTAAGTAGGAAATCAAAGGCTGCAGACACAAGAAAAGTAAAACAAGGCATTCATTCACCACTCCTCATGGATGGGCAGGTGTTCAGCCTTTGACAGGAGAGCAGGGCCAGATCAAGTGTGACGGTGACTTGGAAAGAAAAATGACATCACTCCAAATGTCCTTCCTTTCGTCCTTCCACCATACTGTATATGATCTTCCACCATCATCCTGAGCATGATGTCACATGGTCTGGATTATCCCCTTGGTCAGTTGTAGTCACCTCTCCTGGCTGTGTCCCGTCCCAACCTCTGATGCATCCCCAGTCTCCTCACCAGCATGACAGTACAAAAAGCAGAAAAGGCTATGGCTTTGTGTAAGCCCTGCTCAGCAATAACAAGAACATCTCTATATTGACTCTATGCAGCACAAATCCAAAACACAGCCACATTTCAACCGAAAAGAAAAAAAAAATAACTCTACCCCAGCCAAGACCAGCATAACTGGTCTATTTCACGTTTCAGGGAGGAAACTTCGGGAAGTCCTGTTGTAATAGGAGCTGTAAGAGAATAGGGATTGGGGAGAGACTGGATGATGGAAGTTTCACAAAGAAAGCTGGTTGGTGTTCGAGGAAAAAATTTACTTTATTTTTAAGAGATGGGGTTTGTATCTTTATAATGAATTTTTTTTTTCCTGCTTATGCAAATGAAGATGA